>CATIUR010000004.1:25317500-25675000 GCA_949592205.1 Helichrysum umbraculigerum | reverse complement strand
AAAAAAGGGAGTTGACGAAGACTGTGAAGAAAACTATTAAGTGGCTGCAAATTAATAGATAAAATGTAGTGTAAGAAATGACTAAATTTGAAAAATATCAGACAATAAGAGCTACAAGGACCACCATAACTAAGCTTGACTAAATATCTTGTAATACAAGCCATTAATGGAAATGTATGAATGTATACGTTATAGATAACTTAATTTGATAGCGGGCAAGTATAGGCGAGGCGATCGATCAATTGTACTTAGATTTAAAATATATATATAAAAATTGCATGAGAAATAACAACGAAAAATATCTTATTATTATTATTTAGAAAAGCAAATGGTCAAACACAGCCCCTATCATAGATATATGCATTAGTCCTCGAATATATATATATATATATATATATATATATATATATATATATATATATATATATATATATATTTGTCTCATCCTCTTAATTTGAACCCCCAACAGCCCAATCTCATAGTTTGAAGGTCAACTCAATAGCGTTAGGCCAATAACTCTTTAATAACAATGATAAATATTTTGATTATCTACTACAATGTCAAATGAATGGTCTAATGTCAAATGACAACAATTAAATTGAAATTGTTATAGATTTGAAGCTTTATTTTTTAGTTAAATAAATTAGTATATATGTTTGAGTGTTATATTTTATGTATATATAGCTTTAAGATCCGCGACAACGCGAGTTATTAAATTGAAATTATTATAGATATTCAATTGAATATTAGTGTATACATTGTTGTATATTGAAATAGTTTAATTAATAAAAATATAAATTTAAAAATGCATACATCATACCATTCATTTTTTGGACTTTCGAGTTCTTGAACAACCGGTTGGTTTTGATTAGATGGATGTTCAAATACACTTGATTATTGGAATGAACAATTAATTGAAATAGGTTGAAATCTTTGTGGATCCGTTGATATCAATAAGTGGGAAAACGTATAGAATAACGAATCGTATATATATAGAGTTAGAAATGAAGAATTATAATTAAGAAAATATATAAATGGAAAACATTTTTATTTTGGATAGTATTAATTTTTATTTTGTATTATTATTAGAGATAAATGTAAGTTTTATGTACTTAAATTCGTACCCTTTAGATTCATTATTGGTCTACGTATAATTTAAATATTCACATATTTTACTTCACAACTCATTATGTCAATTTTCTAAATAAGCTCATTATTAATAATTGGATCCATTATAATTGATGATATTTTATTTTTTTTCGGTGGGATATGTTTTGAAACTTTATTAAAAGATGGTTTTTTATTTAGTGGGATTAAAGTGTAATATTATTATTTATAATCAAAAATAATTATATACCGTTGGAAAGATGGTTATTAAAGTGTAATATTATTAGTTTTAATCAAATTAATTATATACCGTTGGATCAAATTGAAAACCCTATTAAAGGGTTCAGCTTGCTTAATGGGATTTTGGTTAGGTAGAAGGACTATGATTATAGAGAAACAAAGATTGCATTTCATTGAAGGAATTTTAATTTGGTTTGAATAATGGAATGAATGAATGGATTGATAATTGGGTTTAAATATGAATTATTTCACAAGAAGGGAGACGACAACGTGGAAAATGGGAGTTGACGAAGACTGTGAAGAAAACTATTAAGTGGCTGCAAATTAATAGAAAAAATGTAGTATAAGAAATGACCAAATTAAAAAAATATCACACAATAAGAGCTACAAGGACCACCATAACTAAGCTTGATTAAATATCTTGTAATACACGCCATTAATGAAAATGTATGAATGTATACGTTATATAAAACTTAAATTGATAGCGGGCAGGTATAGGCGAGGCGGTCGATCACTTGTACTTAGATTTGAAATATATATATATATAGATAAAAATTGCATAAGAAATAACAACGAAAAATATCTTATTATTATTTTTTTTAGAAAAGCAAATGGTCACACACAGCCCCTATCCCAGATATGCATTAGTCCTCGAATATATATATATATATATATATATATATATATATATATATATATATATATATATATATATATATATATATTTGTTTCATCCTATTAATTTGAACCCCCAACAGCCCAATCTCATAGTTTGAAGGTCTACTCGATAATGTTATGCCAATGACTCTTTAATAACAATGATAAATATTTTGATTATCTATACAATGTCAAATGGAAGGTATAATGTCAAATGACAACGATTAAATTGAAATTGTTATAGATTTGAAGCTTTATTTTTTAGTTATATAAATTAGTATATATGTTAGAGTGTTAAATGTATAGTGTTATATTTCGTGTATGTATAGCTTTAAGATCCGCGACCACGTGAGTTACTAAATTGAAGTTGTTATAGATATTCAATTGAATATTAGTGTATACATTGTTGTAGATTGAAATTGTTTAATAAATAAAAATATAAATTTAAAAATGCATACATCATACCATTCATTTTTTTGGACTTTCGAGTTGAACAACCGGTTGGTTTTGATCGGATTGATGTTCAACTACACTTGAATTTTTGAATGAACAATTAATTGAAAGAGGTTGAAATGTTTGTGGATCCGTTGATATCAATATGTGGGAAAACGTATAGAATAATGAATCATATATATAGAGTTAGAAATAAAGAGTTATAATTAAGAAAGTATATAAATGGAACACATTTTTATTTTGGATAGTTTTAATTTTTATTTTGTATTATTATTAGAGATAAATGTAAGTTTTATGTACTTAAATTTGTACCCTTTAGATTCATTATTGGTCTACGTATAATTTAAATATTCACATATTTTACTTCACAACCCATTATGTCAATTTTCTGAATAAGCTCATTATTAATAACGAGTTTTTTTTAACTCGCACGTTGCGACGGGGTTTTTAAAATGTCCTTTATATTCGAAAGGAATTCTTATTTAGGTCGATCAATATTTGTTATACGAATAAAAGTGTGAATATTGTGTAATATTTGTCGACCCGACTATACATATAATTACTAAAATTGACTCGTTGAATTCAAATAAAATTGGCATCTATGTTTACATATATCTAAGTAAATAATTGATATAACTTTTGGTTATAAATCAAACAACTTATTCAACTTTTGGTTAGATTATTTTCTAGAATATACAGTGGAACTAAAATTTATTTTTGTTATAATGCATAACAATAACATAATAGACTATCAATACAATCGATTTGCAATGATTTTTAATTTTTATGAGTGAGTTATCTATTATTTTATTTTTTTATCAACAATTTATAAAAGGGGTGACATCAAATCACCATTCATTTTCTTGTCCATATTTCAATTGTGTAAAGTGTATGTTAGTTAATAATCTAGTTCAACATTAGATGTGATTTTCAATTGCATAAACATTAAAAACTTATGTACAAATAAATTTCTTAATGATTTTTTTAGATAAAATTGTAACATATATATATATATATATATATATATATATATATATATATATATATATATATAAACTAAAAGTTATTTGTTTAGGTGATAAGATACATTTAGCAAAATAATAGAGAAATATAAATATTATTATTGAAGGTCACAATAATTACATTCTTATTTTAATATACAAATCTTTAGAATTTGATTACACTTAATAGCTAATATAATACTTGGTTAAAAAAAATGAAATATTTGTTTTATCCTATTATTTCTAAGAAAAAGATCATAAACTAAAAGGAAAAGTGAAAAATGCAACATATATATAAACTTGTAATTATTTGTTTAGAAGATATAATAGCAAAATAATAGAGAAATATAGATTTTATTCATGGTCACAATAATTACTTATTTTAATATATGAATCTTTAAAGTTTGATTACATTTAATAACTAATTTAGATATTTGGGTAAAAAGAACATAAATATTTGTTCTCATATTATTTTAAAGAAAATTACCATAAAATAAAAGCTAAAGAAAAAATGATAGGTTTAGAATAGTAGATGAGAAGTTAATGTATAAATATTGTTATTGAGTTAGAATAGTGTAGATGAGTATGAATAAGTTGTGAATAGGAGACAATCACTTTGGTGATTGTATGTGTTTAAATTGGATCCATTATCATTGATGATATTTTATTTTTTTCGGAGGGATATGTTTTGAAATTTTATTAAAAGATGATTTTTTATTTAGTGAGATTAACGTGTAATATTATTATTTTTCATTAAATTTAATTATATATCATTGGAAAGATGGTTTTTTATTTAGTGGGATTAAAGTGTAATATTATTATTTTTAATCAAATTTAATTACATATCGTTGAATCAAATTGAAAACCCTATTAAAGAGTTCAGATTGCTTCATGGGATTTTGGTTAGGAATAAGGACTATGATTTTAGAGAAACAAAGTGTGGATTTCATTGAAAGAATTTTAATTTGGTTCAATAATGGAATGAATGAATGGATTAATAATTGGGTTTAAATTTGAATTATTTCACAAGAAGGGAGAAGACAACGTGGAAAATGGGAGTTGACGAAGACTGTGAAGAAAACTATTAAGTGGCTACAAATTAATAGAAAAAAAGTAGTATAAGAAATGACCAAATTTGAAAAATATCACACAATAAGAGCTACAAGGACTACCATAACTAAGCTTGACTAAATATCTTGTAATACACGCCATTAATGGAAATGTATGAATGTATACGTTATAGAAAACTTAAATTGATAGCGAGCAGGTATAGGTGAGGTGGTCGATCACTTGTACTTAGATTTAAAATATATATATATATATATATAAAATTTGTAAGAAATAACAACGAAAAATATCTTATTATTATTATTTTTTTAGAAAAGCAAATGGTCACACACAGCCTTTATTACAGATATATGCATTAGTTCACGAATATATATATTTGTCTCATCCTCTTAATTTGAACCCCTAACAGCCCAATCTCATAGTTAGAATGTCAACTCGATAGCGTTAGGCCAATGACTCTTTAATAACAATGATAAATATTTTGATTGTCTATTACAATGTCAAATGAAAGGTCTAATGTCAAATGACAACGACTAAATTGAAATTGTTATAGATTTGAAGCTTTATTTTTTAGTTAAATAAATTAGTATATATGTTAGAGTGTTAAATATATAGTGTTATATTTCGTGTATGTATAGCTTTAAGATCCGCGACAAACCGAGTTACTAAATTTAATTTTGTTATAGATATTCAATTGAATATTAGTGTATACATTGTTGTAGATTGAAATTGTTTTATAAATAAAAATGTAAATTTAAAAATGCATGCATCATACCTTTCAATTTTTTGGACTTTCGAGTTTTTGAACAATCGGTTGGTTTTGATCGGATGGATGTTCAACTACACTTGATTTTTCAAATTGACAATTAATTGAAAGAGGTTGAAATCTTTGTGAATTCGTTGATATCAATATGTGGGAAAACATAAAGAATAATGAATCATATATATAGAGTTAGAAATAAAGAATTATACAAAGAAAATATATAAATGGAATACATTTTTATTTTGGATAGTATTAATTTTGCTTACATTAATGAAAAAAATTGATTAATATTAAATATATGTCGTGAAAATTGTCCAAGTTTTTATTTTTTGTATTACTTAGCCATAGCTAAGCACATAGTTCTTAGCCGAAACTTCAGGAGTGGAAGGTTTAAGTATTATGTCATCAGCAGCGGTGAGTTTGGCGGTGAAATCACCGGAGTTTTTGGTGGGTGAACTTGCCGGAGCTGGAAGTGGAGGTGTTGAATCGCCGGGAGGAGTTTGTGGAGACCATTTGGATGGAGCGGTTAATATAGTTGGCACCATATTATCAATTAAAACATTAAACGGACAAATGCACGCGCTAAAAAATTGATTCGGATTTATAGTGGAAATAGTAGTAAAGTATAAAACAAGAGTTTATGCACTGAGAACGATGGCAAGAAATAGTAGTACTCCGTATATGAATGAATAGGAGGGGTATATGTATATGAGATTTAGTTGGACTTTTGGTACGGAGATTTTCGTTATACATTTATATATGATAAAATTTTTGTACTTTTGTTTGCTAACGTTAAATAATTGTACTAAAATCATAATAAATTTTCTGGCTTATCAAATTTATGTTGAAACATGATTTTTGGTTCAAGATACAGATAATATATGTATGTATAAAGAAAGAAGCTTTACCATAACTTAAAGCAGTTGTAAACACTAATGAAAACCAACCATACACCGCCAACCTACTATCACACTGAACCCATAGCTAAGCACCCATGTAAAAACACACCCAAATCAACATCAGCGGTCTAGCCCTTTCATGTCACTACTGTACTAAAGACTCGGAATGCTCATGAGCATTAAAAAGGTCGGGAAGATCAGCACTGGTCGAGAATTTAACCCATCTTTTCTTCTCAACATACTTAAGAAGCGGCTGCAACACTAGTCCGATGAATATAGCAATAACACTAACGATCATAACCTTAAGTGAAGAAAGAGCCAACACGACACAAATCAAAATCGTTGGAGGAACACACAAAAGAATCGACCCAACCGTCCCCACAGGTATCTTGTAAGGCCTAGATGCAGCCGGGTACTTCATTCTTAACCTTACGAAAGCTATGAACTCCAATATCATCCCAAAACAGTATAAAAAGTTTTCAGCAGCTACAATCTCTTGAAAACTTAACCATGAAAGGAGAATCACACCAGAAGCTGAGAATAAAATACCGATTGAAGGAGTCCCGTGACGAGACCTCTTAGCGAAAAACTCAGGAATCATACCCCTTTCCGCCATACCAAGAAGTTGAAACGAGTCACTACTCATTTCCGTGACAAACATTCCCATGTTTGACATGGCTGCACCCGCTTGGATCCACCATCTTAACCAAACACCACCCACTATCTTAGCCACATCCGAGAAGTACCCATCTGTCCATTGGTCACGGTGAAGTGGTACAGCACCAGTCCCCATTAAAAGAGGGAAAAAGTATCCCGAAACGACGAGGATCAATGCATAGAACAACGCCTTTGGAAGTGTTTTCTTCGGGTTATCGACTTCTCCAGCTAGTGTACTAATGGAGTCCCAATAATTAAGGTTCCAAAAGAGTGTGTTTAAGTATAAGTTCCAATCAACGACGTGTAAATCCACTACCAACCATCTAGCAGGCTCGATTTTAGGAATTGAAATAATACCCATAATAATAAAAGGAACTAATGAAAATATACCTAATAAAACAGCAACCCACCCTACTATTGTCAAACCTCTAAAGTTCATATAAGTAAGGGCTATAGTCAAGGCTAAAACAGCTAAAACTCGAGGATACCCACCTGCTAAAACCGGAATCCCCGATTTCAAATAATCAAGAAACAGAACTGGGTATAATGCATTGTCTATAACACCACTCAGCCATTTCATCCAACCTTGTTGAAACCCCCAATAAGGTCCTAAAGCAGATGATACCCAAACAACATAACCACCATCTTCTGGAAACATTGTACCCATTTCGGCAGTTATTAAAGCTTCAGGTACACTCCATATAAATGGGAATACTAAGAACCCTAAAAGGGCTAAAAGAGGTCCAGCAGCTTGAACACTATCCTCAACACCAAATGGCCCCCCAGAAACCTCATAAAATATGAGAAATATAAGGGGTAATATTGAGACTCTTTTAATGTTGCTGTTATTAGTAGCACCTGTAGGAGATGATGGGGATTCAGTAATCCCAACATATTGTACCTCATTATGTTGCCCCATTGCAGTAGCTGCTTGTTTATTATCTGTATTCTTCAATTTCTGTATTTAAGTAACCAAAATCAAATTAGTTAATCAACTGAAACTTATTACATAAGTAATGAGCAAATAAACAGTCCAATAACTAACCACAAACACGTCATAAACAAAACCTTAACTTCACACTTTACCATGTTAGCAACATAAACTATATAAATCAAATTTTCAAAAAATACACAGAGAATTATAGTAACAGACAATAGCTATGTCAACTCCTAACGCCCTATTTATGCACAATCTTGAAATGCAAAATCTTTTTGAGTCTTTATCACTGTATAAACTATATAAATCAAATTTTCAAAAAATGTTTAAATCCATTTGATTAAAAAAAGATTGAGCAATCTATTACTACTAAAATAGTTCCAGTGTATAGAAAATTAGAAGAACAGTGGATAGAAATTGGAGCAATTAAGTTAAACAAAATCATAATTTAATGAAATTCGAAGATCCAATAAATATAATCATCGTATAGATATGTTTTTTAGTAAATTGTACAGTAGCAATTCATAGGGAGGGTAAATAAATAAATCTGTGATTCAAAAGGGAATAAAATAACGAACCACGAGATACAGGGGATCCTCTGTTCATGATTTTGGGGGTTAGTTAGGTGGAGGTCGATCTGATGATGGATTCAATTATTTTCTCAAGTGAGAGAGAGAGACAAAGAGAGGCGTGGTGTATAAAGACTAAAGTCACCACGTGCTGATGAACTATAGATTAAAGTGGCCACGTAACAAAGAAAACTAAATTATATGAATATTTATATTTATATTTATTTACAATCTAAAATCTAAATAATAATTAAATTAAATTAAGTATTTAAATGTTAATTCCATTTTAATTATCTATTTTTAATTAATTACATGATTATAGAAATAATAAAAATAATAATAATTACAAAGTCCTGTCATTTTATACGCATGATGATATAATATGTTCAAATTGCAAATCAAACCTATTCACTTTGAGAAAAAGCTCAATGTACCTAACATTCTTATATTTTTGGTATAGGAAAAAGAGAGAAAAATAGCGAAATATACATGTCACGTTATGTATCGAGTAGGCATGAATTAAGTACGAATTGTTATACATATTTAGCATTACTCTTTACTTTGTTCGGGTTATACAAGAAAGATGTTTCTTTTTAGGTTCATATATTTTTAGGTCATAAGTCAAAAAGTGTCACATAAGATCATGTAGTCAAATAAGAAACAAAGTACTATATCGACTTTTTAGTCCACATTCAACCAAATCTTTATTTCATAGAAAATGTAGTTTGCTAATAAACTTTGAATTTTAGCCTTAGGTACCTAACAAATTAATATAACATTGATAGTTTAACAGCATAGCTATCTAAATTGGAAAGTTTTAAATTTGCCAACTATGATATTGTGTTATATTAGCTTGTGTGATCATCAAAATGGTAATACAGATTATCCTCTTTTTCTTTTTCTTTTTAAGAAAGACAAATTCACACATACATACATACCTACCTACCACGAATATGTATACATTTTTTCACGAATATATACATATGTCCACCACGGACTTAAACTCACAACTTCAAAGTTGGAAGTCTCCACAATACCGCAAGGCCAAGGCCCTTTGGTACACACTAACCACTTCTGTTCCTATAGTTTCATCATTTAAGATGGCTTTTTCTCTCCATACCATTTTAATTTACTTCCATACCATTTTTTGAATTAAAAAGTACAGAAAAGTACGGAAATAGTACAGAAAAAGTACAGAATGTAAGAAAAAGTGAAAGAATAAAGTACAGAAAAGTACAGAAACATTAATTTTAAAATAGATAAATGGTATGGAGAGTAGGAGCCTTTAAGATAAGCTTCCAAATTGTATATAAGAATCCAAAATGTTAGAAAGAAAATGATAACTATGCTAATTAAATAATGTGTATGTGTCCATGGTGAGTGCACGTATCATGTGACTGGACCACAAACCTTGTATTTGCATAATATATACTCCGTATATCAGAAACTCGATGCACTAAACTGCATGAATACTTACGTTTAACAAAGAACAACCGTAGGACTAATTATGTATTTTTTAAAAAGTTGACGGGTTAAATGATGATATTTACTAGAGGTGACAATTTTAGACCCATTGGTTATTTATGGGTCGACTTAATTAATATTTATGGAGGGGATGAGTTTGTTAAGTCTCCCCCTATTTTTTTTGGATGGGACTAAATGTTTAATTAATATAACCTCCAATTGCATAACAATTAACCAACGGGTCTAGATGGGTCTAGTGGGTAACTCTTTTTTTTCACCTCATTTAATTTTTTCATTTTTCACTCAAATAAAAAAAAGTTTGGTGAAAACCCGATGGGTCGACCCGACCCGAGACTCATTTGACCCGAACCCGTTTAGATTCATCCTCCTAAATGACCTATCTAAACCCAAACCCTTTTAGACCCAAACTCATTTATACCCGTGACCCGACCCATTCATTTTGCCACTTATAAGATTTACTTTTACACTAAACTACATCTAACTTAAATTCGGTAAACAAGAGATAAATTTTTCCCATTTATGTAACCAAAAATAATCTCAAGTACCATTCTTTTATCTATCTATCTATATATCTATATACATATGAATATGATGATGACTATATACTTGGCATAAACTAAATATAATTGATGTCTTCACAATCTAATTTACCAAATCATATATGTTTCAACTTATGATACCTCAAGCACCACTTTAGTAATTATGAATCTTAAAGTTAAAACTTAAAAGAACTCAGACAACTGGGGGACCAAATGAGTGGGTTCACACTTAACAATCTACATTACAGATTGGTGAGCTAGCTAGATATATATCGTAGGCTTTATTATTAAGTATTAAGATTAAGATTTTATTATCAGCCTACCTTTCCGCAATTGTTTTATCTTTTGAGTTATGACTTGTGAGAGCCGCAATCAATATTGAAAACATGGTTTTTTCCTCCTCTTTTAATATATAAGAGGGAAGAGGGATGATTTTTATTTTTATTATTATACCATAATGTAATAAATAATATAATAATATAATAATGGATTAAATAGTAAACAAACACATGTATTATATTTAGGTTAAGCGAATTCTTAATTCTTAATGTAATATGTTATATGTGATTGTTACATTATATGTAATAAAAATAATATATTACTAGTATATAATATGAAGAAAGTATTTAAGAAAAGGTATTTTGGTCATAATTTTCACATCAACACGCGTGCATTATTAGTACACACTATGTGAAGAATGAGTTAAAATTTAAAAAGGTGCAAATGAAAAACGTGTCATTTAGATAAAACACTAAATATGAAGTGAACAAATATACATATATATATATAACATAATAGCTTTGAATTATCACCATCATAAAAAGAGCTTAAATAGGGCCTTATAATTCATAAAAAGGGTCTTAGAATTCAAACTTGATATCGGATGAAAGTGGTATGAGAACCTCAAACCCCGATTCCATGGGGAGAGTTTTCTATTTGAAATTACAAGAAGTGACGTTAAATATGCATAAAAGATCGAAGTAAACATGTGTTTAATTCATACAAACTATGACATATGGATTTCACTAATCATTTTACTATTTACGCCAATTAAATTAGGGGGTGTTTAGGATTGTGTTTTGAAAAGATTATATGATTATCGTGTTAGTTATAATTATTCGGGAAAAAATAATTGGCAACAATATGATAATCCACATTTTGCTACAGAGAAAATGTAGTTTTGAAAAAGCAAGTTATGACATGCTTTTTTCAAAACGTCATTTCTAAAAAGCAAAAGTTATTTTGAAAACGCAATCTCAAACACCCTCTTACATTTTTAAACACACGTAATTTTTCTTAATTACACGACGTATAATATATCAAATAGACAAAAAGTATAAACACGGCGGTTTTAAGAAAGAAACTAAACATGGAGTGAGAAAATTACTTAAAATATCATCAAAATTCAAAACAAATAACAAGATGTCAAAATATAAAATCAACCCATATCCTCCACAAAATTTTATTTTTCTAAACAAGACAAAACAAATCAATCCATTAGAATCATGTTTAGGTTGATAATGAGCTCATCACTAGTGTAATTTGATCACACACTAGAACCTACTACACTTAGAATCAAATCAAGCATGAATGGTAATTTTGTTCTTTTAACTATTTCCTCATTTTTTTAATATCAAAAAGATAATAAGAATTTTTAATGGTGTGCCTCATGCAAGATGCTTGTAACACAAGTCAAATAAACCTTATTTTATCCTCAAAAGTTCATTGACTCAAATCAATGAAGAACAAAAAAATATATAAAATATAGGAACAATAAGCCACCCAAAAGAGATCGAGTAAAAAAGTAAACAACTTTTATGCAATTGCACGCTTATGTGATAAATTGACCTTATCATATATCATATCCTATCATTGTTCTCAAGTAGCCCCCAACATGTTGATATTGGTCGGGCCTATTACATTCTTTTATTATTTTAATCGTGTTAAAATAATAATCACTTTTAACTACAAAAATCGCATTTATAAGTATTTAAATTTACATCAACTTTAACGACTTAGAAAGATCAATATGTACGGAAAACTCTAACATTAAACACGTACCAGTTAACATAAGTCGTGATACATATAAATGGAAGGTGATAAGTACATCAAAAAACTTACATAACAATAAAAATCCGTATCGTATCGTACTACATATATGTCATAAAATAACTCTCATATATAAATCAACTGTTCATATGTGTCGTATTAATCTACATCTACATTACATACAATGCATCTCCACCATTTCTTACTTTGGTACTCAACACAACAAAATGACTATACTACCATTGACTTATTTATAACAATTTCATTAATACCCCTATCCCATTATCTATTATTTATTACCACTTATTCTCCACTAACTATACTTTATCCATCAAATAATAAAAATACCCATTAAAATCTTTTTTGATTGGTTAAATATCAAATTGGACATTTATAATGGGACATCCCAAAATAGCAAAGTGGACATTTTAAATTGGACGGACGGTGTACAATATGTTTTATTTTAAAATATTCACTCGCACCTCCATCCACCGTCACCACTTTTACCGCTGCATTGCGCGGGTATTATGCTAGTATGATATTATATATTGTTAAAATAAATATGATAATTCTAATTCTAGTAAAAATACTACTAGTGTAGTATGAGTAAACAAATATGGGTAACAAACAGAAGTGTAACGATTAATGTCATTAGGAGTATTTGGCGTTACAACTCATGTGGATCTTTTACAAACTCACGTTTGTATTGTGAGGTTTTATTTTTGGTATTTACTCTAGTTGATTTTTTGTTTTCGAGGTTTTAGTCCCTTTCTTTAGGGGCTCTGTTATATTCATTTTACCAATGGGGCTTTGCCTCAGTGGTACCGCCACCGCAAATCCCCACGCCCCACCTGGGTTCAAGCCTCTGGGAGTACAAAAAATCCTATGCTCCGTGTGTGGGGTCACTGGGGCCAGGTGTTTAGCCGGACGGGTTGCCTCTTGCGGGTGGGGCTCCGTGGATCTACGGATCCGGGGTTAAAGGTTCCCTCCAATAACCTTTTTGTTATATTCATTTTGCTATATTCTATTTCGGAACGGTTGTGTTTCAATAAAATTTGTCATTCGAGCCTCCGGGCGTGTACCCAAGTGGTTGAGAGTGTTGCACAAAAAGTGAGCCCCGATTGAATAAATGAGGTCGGGTGTTCGATCCAAAGGATTGGCACCCCTGCATGGCCTTGGCTGCTCGGTGAGTACGATTCACCTCAGTGAGTCCGATTCACCTCTCACGTGTTTGGTCTGGGGCGGCTTGGCGTGGGCCGGTTAGCGTGTCCGGAACATACATGTATTGAATAATAGTGACTAAAAAGTTAATGTCATAACAAATTGTTTAAAACAGTGTATGCATCATGTTTCCTCTTTTATCATAAGTTAGTTCATGATTGTCAAAAACATTGTATTTTTAATAGAATGCTATCATGAAAAAGCTCCTATAGGAGCATGCTTATTTCACTTTAAGGTTCTAAAAATCTAATCATTCCATCTCCCATTAGCTCTACAACACAACTTCAAATTTATACAACAAAATAATTCCATATTATATTTATTAAAATATTAAAATATATTATATTATTTCACAAAACAAATTAAAATACCATTTTTAATATAATAATCCTAATAAAATCTTCCAAACCGTTACTTTCAAACAAATTGTATCACGCCACGCATTTCAACAAACAAACAATAATTATAATTATAATAATAATGATGATGATAATAATAATAATAATAATAACAATAATAATAATAATAATAATAATAAAGCAAAAAACCAAGAAATTAATTAATTACCTCATCACCGATAACTTCTGCAGAACTCTTAGCCGAAACTTCAGGATTGACAGGTTTAAGTTTTACGTCATCAGCAGCGGTGAGTTTGGCGGTGAAATCACCAGAGTTTTTGGTCGGCGAACTTGCCGGAGCTGGAAGTGGAGGTGTTGAATCGCCGGGAGGAGTTTGTGGAGACCGTTTGGATGGAGCGGTTAATATAGTTGGCACCATATTATCAATTAAAACATTCAACGGACAAATGCACGCACTAAAAAATTGATTCGGATATAATTTTAGTGGAAATCTGATGCAGGAAAAAAGGGAATTGTTTATGTTTTTATGTAAGTACGAGTATAAATCAAGAGTTTATGCACTGAGAACGATGGCAAGAAGTAGTATATGAATAGGAGGAGTATATATGAGTTCTAGTTGGACTTTAGAATATGGTCCACAAGATGGAATAATGGCAAAGGGAGGAGAATATGGAGATTTTAGTTATAAATTTAATGGGAAAATTATATATATCCCCTCCACAAACACCCTAAATTACATATATATACCCAAACACATTTTTAAATTACATATATACCCAATTCCGTATTTTAAGTATACTAAAATTTAAAAAAAAATAGTATAAATTGTCATAACTATACAAAATTTTCAGCCCAGCAATTGGTTATATTTAAAATATATAATATTTACTGTTTTTTTTTTAATTTTAGTATACTTAAAATACGGATTTGGGTATATATGTAATTTAAAAATGTGTTTGGGTATATATGTAATTTAGGGTGTTTGTGGAGGGGATATATGTAATTCTCCCAAATTTATATATGATACGATTTTTGCTTTTCTTCTCGGGTTTTGTTTGCTAACGTTAATAGTTGTACTAAAATCATAATAAACTTTCTAGCTTCTCGAATTTATGTTGACTCATATTTTTTATTCAAGATACAAATAATATATGCATGTATAACTTTATTAATGAAAGTTTGTTTATAGTTTTTTTTTTTTTTCTTTTTTAATAAATATAAGATACATCCAAAAGTTTACCAACGCTATACTCTAAAATAAAATATCTTCTTAGAAAGATATTGGATGAAACATGTGATGTTTAATTATTTGAGCTTTGGTTAAGTGATATTAATAAAATACATGTGGAAGGTTATGTAATGTTGGATTTTTATGTTTGGATGGATAGTAAGTGAATTGATATCATAGATAATGAAGAAATTAAAAATAGTATTTGAAGAAATACATTGAAAATCAAGATAGAACAAACGCAACCTATTTAAAGGGAAATTAACAAAAATGCAATTTTTTCCGGACGTATTTTTCAATTTGCCACTTCAGAAAAAAAAGTTACCGATTTGCCCTACCCGGTCGCAGGTCGCATCATGCGACCCGCAACCCGTTCAACGCGACATGCGACCCTTCTAATTATCGAGTAAAAGACAAGCAAAACAAGTCGTAGCCTTCCGGTCGCAAGTCGCAGCATGCGACCTGCGACTTGCGACCTGCGTCCGAGATCAACTCTTGCAACATTGTTATGATTTAATATATTTTATGTTTCGTATTTAATTAACGCAGTGTTTCATTTTTCTTTGATAACTTTTTATATACAATGTATAAATAAATTCCGAATATATATTCATGATCATAGTAATTTTATATACATTTCGACATAAATTTTATCGTCATATGTTATGTATTTAACGAAAACATTTTTTAGTCTCGAAATCAACTTTTTTTTATATCCGAATGTAGATAAAAATAAACTGGTCATAGTGGTATATTTAGATTTATCCGAAATATAAATCAAAGAAAAACGAAATATAAAAATAAACTGGTTATAGTGGTAGATAAAATTACACTGATCATGAATATATATTCGGAATTATTTTATACATTGTATATAAAAAGTTATCAAAGAAAAACGAAACACTGCGTTAATTAAATAGGAAACATAAAATATATTAAATCATAACAATGTTGCAAGATTTGATCTCGGTACGACTCGTTTTGCTTGTCTTTTACTCGATAACTAGAAGGGTCGTAGGTCGCGTTGAACGGGTCGAAATCGGCAACTTTGAAGTGGCAAATCGAAAAATACGTCCGGAAAAAATGGCATTTTTGTTAATTTCCTCTATTTCAATCTTGGTCAAAATTGTATGATTTTCTTTTCTTAACGTAAACAAACTATGATCATATTTTTTTAGTATCTAATAAAATAATAATAATGAAAAAACAAAAAAAAAGTTTGGCACAAACTTGAACATAGTTAGATCGAGCTCGTCCAAGCTTTAAAATTTGTTCATCAGGATTCAAGGTTTACGTAAATCAATGTATGCCCTGATTTTATGAGGCAGGCCAAAACCCCAACTCAACTTCATGTATCTCTGGTTGTGACAATCGATTTTTTAAACAATTGCAAAATGTATGAACAAATTGTAAAAGCTACTATTTCAAAACTTGTAAACTCGTATGATTGGGTATATGCTGATAACCGCAGCTTACAGCATATACCGCAGCTTACAACATAAGCCGCAGTTAAATACGTATGCATAAGTTACGGAAACATGAGCTAATTTCGAGAAAGGAATCTTTGACTGAAATACGGTAACCAAGGATGGGACTCACCACATGGAAGACTTTGGGTTACCAATAAAGTGTGTAAAGGTAAGGTCATGTCAAAAAAGAATAAAGGTGAGCTGTCACTAAAAGAGGAAGGTCTGCTGCGCCGCGCTGAGCTGCGGAAAGCAGACCAACTATTTATGGAAAGGGAATCTTTGCTCTAGATTGGTATAAATATGCAGTATCAGCCCAAGGCAAAGACACAACACTTTTACTCACTCATATTACTTACTCTCTCTCTCTAGAATATTTACTCTCACAAGTCCGTAGCTTATTCTCTGACCACCACCTCTTGTCGGAGGTTCTCGGCCTCGTGGCGTATCAACCGTATCTACCTATAACGTAGATACGGGTACCAATTGGGAATCGCCAGCTGATAAGCTCTTAAGTATAACACCCCTCATTTATACTTATTTAGATATAGTAAATTGGAAGCGTAAGTCCTAATAGATAGTGATAATTTACATCGTTTTATCAACTTATAAAATTCAACATTTTCAAAACATATTTTATTCAACCGAGGTGTTATATAAAACACTTTAAAACATTATATTATACAAATCCCTTATCAGAGTATTGCCTCGTGGTCAAACATTCCTGCTAGCCCAACTTCTTGCACACCCATTATTCAAACCGAAACCTGCAAGAAGTGTTAATGTGGGGGATTAGCATAACGCTAAGTGAGCAGATAACTAATCAACAACCTAACTTAGCTCAACAACTTTGTGTACAACAATACAACACATCAACCATGCATCAGTTCAACAATGCAACAATTCAACTAATCAACAACACCATAATGAGGATCGGCGGCTCTGGGGATAACCATAAACCCGGGAGGCTCCCCAAGAACACTTACCCAACCTATCCGCATGGCCATACGGACGAGACCGATAGCTAGTGATTATCTTCAACTAACACAGGAGGTGTGTTAAACTTTGGATAACCAACTAGCCCAACCAACAGTTCAACAACTCGTTGCCTCATTAACAACTGATGCCCGAAGGCCAATTAACTCAAGTGATCACGTAATCAACAAGTCACATATTTAACTAGTCAACATATCAACAGTATTATTACTATCAACATAATCATCAATGCAACGGATAAAGTAATAATACGTTACTTGTTGTAACCAAACTTGTTACAACCAAGTTACGCTGAGGATTAGAGATCCACTCACCGAATACCTCAGCCATCCACTCAGTAGTCTAATATCACTGAGCCTTCTGCACATCTGACAATACAATAGAATAATACAAGTTAGTTACTTGTCTCAAATATATACAACATCATTCTAATAGATTAACAACAAACCCGATTTACTCAATTCATATGAATTAACATCATTACCACAATTCTCATTATTCCATTCATATTACAAATAACTATTTCAACATCATTAGTTTATCATCACTAGCAAGTTATGATTATAGAATCTCATTAATCCACTTCCATCATCACTAATCAACATGGTAAAACCACAACTCAGGTTATTAACCTCCTACCTCAACAATTCATCAAAATCTAAACCTTAGGTTTAATGAGCACTTAATCAACTAAGTTGCAACTTTACCCATCAATGCTCTATTAAGGGTTCTAATTAGTAAATAATATTAATTTCATCATATAACTAATCAAACTTATCAAATTCATCATAATCATTATAACCCTTATGAGCACTTAACTAATTTCTTCAATTCTAATTTATAACTTATATTATAATCATGAATTAGACACTAACTAACCATTATACCATAACAACTAGCTTCAATTCATGAATATCTACTAAACCCATCACTTTGTTCATGTGTTCATACAAAATTCTTCATTTTCCACTTAGGGTTTCACTTTTAATTAAGAACTAAACATTAATTACCCATTACATGATCACTACAAGCCCTATTTCATGATTAATCTTACCAATTAAGCAAATACTCAAAACCCCCAATTTCTAGGGTTATATCAAACACGAAATTAACACATATAACATGATTAAGATGATGCTAGAGTGATTATTACATGTTATTGAAGCTTAATTAACATCAATTTACACTTTTGAAACCCTAATTTCGGAATATACTCAAGAACATCAAAACCCCTAATTTCTAGGTTTAGAAAATGAAGAACACAAGATTATACCTTGATTAGAACGATTAAAGAGGCTTGAATTCATGTTTAGAAGCTCCAATTTGATGATTCTTCATGATTTTGATTTAGGGTTCATCATGTAAGTATGTATGCGTACGTATGTGTGTGTGTGGAGGAATATAAAACCGATTAAACCCATAGAATATATCATCTATGTGTTAATTTTCATTCCCCGTATTTATTATTGTCTGGAACTTAAAAACCATTTACGGGGTAACATTACTTTATTTTACCGTCAACTAAATAAAATTAAAACACTCAATAATTTATTAGTCACAATAAATTATTCGACTATTATCACTATTTATTTCAAATAATACAGCACACCTATTTTCTGACACACTTAATAATAAGTCACAGTCAGAAAATATTAAATACAACTAGACCCAAATACTGGGTGTTACAAATCTCTCCCCCTTAAAGAGATTTCGTCCTCGAAATCTGATCACACTTATTCGGTCTAGAATAATTAGAACTACTACTTTCATTTCCATTCAATACTACTCTACTTCTCATACAAATAATTACTCATTACTAGATGCACACTAGATGTGTGTACCTGTTCAATCACTTGTGCATACCATCACTCGTGCATATCTTTAACCATATACTCACAAAATGTACCTATATGTCAACATATACTTATATAGGTAGATATTAATACATCAATTTACACACTACCAATGTGTATTTCCACCGAACTCACTTAAACACATAAATTGTGTTTTACCTCTATTTAATTTATTAGCACAAGATGTTATTTTCAACACACAATGTAGCATCATCCACTGTTTAATTACAATATATATATATATACACACATCATGTATTATTCCCTTGAGCAACTTGTAAATATATATAAACCTGTTTTCAATCCTTTCCACATGCACCTATCCAAAGGTACATGATCTATATGTTCCAATGCACCAGCATTGCTCTTACATCCTTTCTCTGATAAATTTAAATGACCACTTGCATGACCGGTCATACTTAGTCATGTAACAATTTAAATTACGTAATCATCAGTAATCAAAGTAACACATATCCATGTAAATATTTCAACTTTACACTATAATAACCACACTAACAACAACAACAACAACAACAACAACAACAACAACAACAACAACAACATCATCAATAAGTGGTACTGACTACTACAACATACCCATTAACAACTAACAACTTAGCTATCAACTATATATTTCTTTAGCTATCAACTTGCTGTGAATTTTCACTTTTGCAACTAGTTAATTACAACCTTACAACTTGTAATTATAAACACGACTAGGTTATATGAAACCCTTTACTTGACAGTAATCTACAATCATTTAATCATCACCAAGTAAGAAAATCAGTAAGCAATAGGTAGAGGTCAATTGATTTTATCGTTACAACCAGTTTCATATAATCAACTAGCATCCGTTCACAACAACTTGGATGCTAACTCAACACCTGTTAATACCAAACATCATCATTGGTATCTCAACAACACAAGGTGCTGACATTAGTCATCTATTCAACAATATTAACACAATATTATTCATATTCAACTTACTTCTACTTTGCTTAAATCAACTTTTAACTCTTACTATTGACAATGAATCACACATACACATCAAATGTGCCATAGATATCACATTAGCAACAACAACTTAGTGATTTATTACTCTTTCATATTAGTTCAACATTGACTATTCATCAATTACAGGTCAACATATCTTATTTGTGATTTTAAAACCACTTATGTAACACCTCGCAAATTTGAACACGATTAATTTCATTAATCACTTGCATTTTTAGGCTAATTCCCTACTTGAGTGAATTCACAACCCATTTTAGAGGTAAGTCTAGCAAAGCCCAACTAGATAATACGCGTAGTATTACGTATTCGTAATTAGTCGTAATTACGTAATGAACAATTTGTAACAAACACAACATAAATATACGACTGTTGGTGAACGAATTTATTTAATAAAACAAAGTTATTAAATAACGTCATTTACAATTAAATACTATGTCGAAAGTTTACATATCATTTTATATCTCAAAACGCCAACTCGTATAATTAAAATAAAACAAAGATTAAAAATCGTATAAATTAATTTATTTAAATTTCATAAAAAGATCCTAATTAAAAGTAATGAAAAATGTAATTAAAAACATAATAGTTAAAATAAAATAACATTTAACGATCGGGTAAACAAACACGGAGTACGAACACGGAGGCAGAAAATGGGGACAAAACCCCACTCCCACCTCCACCATCCTCATTATCCATCTTTCTCTTCTCTCTCTTCTTTTCTTTTCTCTCATCTCTCTCTCTAAAACTAAACAAAAACCACACAAATCACACAAATACTACCACAAAAACGCATCGAATCAACATACTCTTTTGGAATAAAACGACCACGGCCACACGATCTACATTTCTACCTTTTCGGATTTCAAATCCGACACCCGACGTTAGGAGATTTCAGACTGTACTTGGGCTTAGGTTTGCTAGCACTCGCACAACTACTTAAACGCAACAGGGAATTAGCTGCGCATGTAAGAATCGCCAACACATGGAGAATTAGGCGACCCTTGAAGCTTAGGATGCCAACTTTTGGAAACATATGGATTTCTTTAGTATAACTGAAATGTTTTAGTCATATTTCAGAAATCTACTTTTGTAAACTTACTACTATTAACTAATACGATTCGATGAATCGTAAACTTTGTAATTAACTCTTTTGGCATCTTAATATATATTGTTCTGTTGTAATCATAAGCTCTGATACGTATGCATGCTTTATTATTGTGACACCCCAGTACTTAAACTAACTGCTTCCGCTAAACAAAATTTGGGGGTGTTACAGATTGGTATCAGAGCCATTGGTTATAGCGAACTAGGAAACTTTAGGTGACTTAGCGACCTAGAGACCTAGACTATAGCATTGGCTAGAACGCACATGCATACATACATTTGCATACATCTAAACTATCGTTACGATACCTCGATACGCGTGAACTGTTCACCACATTCGACTTGTTCATTGTACTCTGATCTCATATGAACCTGATCGTGATTAAACGGTTGATGAAAAGAAGTATGTATTTGGCATCATATAATGACGCCTGGCCAACGTGATTATATTATACTAAGTACATATGGGTGTTTCATAGTCGTAAAATACGTGATGGGGATTCGACAATTTTTCTTGATACTCGAAAACTTGAAATATGTGAAACCTTACTCCTCACATATTCTTCATTGGCATTGACTTCTGCATCTTTTCATCGCAGAACGTCAGCATGCCTCCTAAACAAAGAAATACTCGAAACAGTCGACGAAATGTTCCTCCTCCACATCCGCCTCCAGAAACAACCGAACAAATAATCGAACGCCGCGTGGCTGAGGCTATTGCTCAGTACGAGGCCAGCAGAAATCGTGAAAACCTAACCAACAATAGTGGAGCCACTCCCGTCAACAGCGAAACCCCAAACAATGCCCAGCAGGGGTGTTCCTACAAAACCTTTCAGTCTTGTAAACCCAGCACCTTCACCGGGACTGAAGGGGCCATTGGCCTAGTCCACTGGATTGAGAAAACGGAATCAGTCATCGACATCAGCGACTGTGCCACCGACAAAATCGTGAAGTACGCCACGTGTACCTTAGCTGACAAAGCGCTAACATGGTGGAACGCTCAGGTGCAAATCATGGGACGCCCAGCTGCTTACTCCATCTCATGGGAGACACTGAAACGAATGCTGATGGAGGAATTTTGCCCTCCCAACGAGATGCAAAAACTTGAAACCGAATTCTGGAACATCCAAATGATCGGCGCTGATATTTCCGGTTATACAACTAGATTCCAGGAGCTTGCACGTCTTGTGCCTCACATGGTAACCCCCGAGAGCAAACGCATTGAGCGTTACAACAGGGGTTTGGCACCACAGATCCGAGGCATGGTTATGTCCTCCAAACCCGCCACTTTTAGGAGCGCAGTAGACCTGGCTCAAAGCTTAACCGACGACGCGGTCGAGATTGGAACCCTGAAAGCTATCACAGGGAAAACTGAACCTACCCGTACTGATGCGGGCGACTCTGGAACCCACAAACGCAAATGGAACAGCGATGGTAACGACCGTCAGGTTCAACAAAACAGAAACCCGGGAAACACCCGAGCCTTCGCCGCAATCACCAACCCTGGACCCAAAACCTATCTTGGCAGCAAACCTAAATGTGACAAGTGCGGGATGCACCATAACGGCAATTGCGCTTTCTGCCAAGACTGCAAAAACTGGGGTCATTTGGCTCAAAACTGTAAAACCAACCCTCCTCCTCGATCAAATGCATGCTACGAGTGCGGTGAATCCGGACATTTTCGCCACCAATGTCCAAAACTGAACAACAACCAGAACAACCCCGGGAACAACAATCAGAACAACAACAACCGCGCCGCTAACAAAGGCTACGCCCCAAGCCGCGCATACATCCTCCGGGCTCCGGAAACGGTTGCGGATCTCAACTAGCACGGTATGTCCTAACAGCTGGTGCTACGATTTAACATACATTTTTATTCGAATGTCGATTTAAACACAACACTTGATAAACCCTGAACACGAAACGAAATACACAACATATTGAACTATGCCGCAAGCATACTTAAACTGATTTAACTACTATGGCAACAATTGAATGCCACGCAAACTATGGTTAACAACATGACTTATCGGAGAACATACGCCGCGGGCGATCCGACTTGGTTTTAAATCTCGGGACGAGATTTCTCTAACGAGGGGAGAATGTAACACCTCGCAAATTTGAACACGATTAATTTCATTAATCACTTGCATTTTTAGGCTAATTCCCTACTTGAGTGAATTCATAACCCATTTTAGAGGTAAGTCTAGCAAAGCCCAACTAGATAATACGCGTAGTATTACGTATTCGTAATTAGTCGTAATTACGTAATGAACAATTTGTAACAAACACAACATAAATATACGACTGTTGGTGAACGAATTTATTTAATAAAACAAAGTTATTAAATAACGTCATTTACAATTAAATACTATGTCGAAAGTTTACATATCATTTTATATCTCAAAACGCCAACTCGTATAATTAAAATAAAACAAAGATTAAAAATCGTATAAATTAATTTATTTAAATTTCATAAAAAGATCCTAATTAAAAATAATGAAAAATGTAATTAAAAACATAATAGTTAAAATAAAATAACATTTAACGATCGGGTAAACAAACACGGAGTACGAACACGGAGGCAGAAAATGGGGACAAAACCCCACTCCCACCTCCACCATCCTCATTATCCATCTTTCTCTTCTCTCTCTTCTTTTCTTTTCTCTCATCTCTCTCTCTAAAACTAAACAAAAACCACACAAATCACACAAATACTACCACAAAAACGCATCGAATCAACATACTCTTTTGGAATAAAACGACCACGACCACACGATCTACATTTCTACCTTTTCGGATTTCAAATCCGACACCCGACGTTAGGAGATTTCAGACTGTACTTGGGCTTAGGTTTGCTAGCACTCGCACAACTACTTAAACGCAACAGGGAATTAGCTGCGCATGTAAGAATCGCCAACACATGGAGAATTAGGCGACCCTTGAAGCTTAGGATGCCAACTTTTGGAAACATATGGATTTCTTTAGTATAACTGAAATGTTTTAGTCATATTTCAGAAATCTACTTTTGTAAACTTACTACTATTAACTAATACGATTCGATGAATCGTAAACTTTGTAATTAACTCTTTTGGCATCTTAATATATATTGTTCTGTTGTAATCATAAGCTCTAATACGTATGCATGCTTTATTATTGTGACACCCCAGTACTTAAACTAACTGCTTCCGCTAAACAAAATTTGGGGGTGTTACAACTTAACTTTATATGGTACTTAGTAACCTCAACAACTCCATGTGAAATGGCATAATATAAATACGTTGACCAGACGTCGTCATATTATGTCAGTCACACTTTATTCTCAGGTCACTTCATACCATTCATTTTCAAAGTTATTACTTTACTCTCTCATAGTTTACAACAATGATATCAACATCTTACACATATATAGCAACATCGTGCAACAGGTATACAACTATGTATTAACTCGTTACTATTCTCAACTTATCACTTTAAAGGTAAACTACTCATATCATCATGTAGATATTAACAATACAAGCATACAACACCAATGTCTGACACAATACATCAGTCAACTTCTTTATTACCCGATTCAATATCAAGGATTATTTATATAACTTAATACTTATAGTACATTTAGTACTAAACAGTTCATCAATATTATGTATAATATTCAACACATAATAATCAATCTATATACCCTTAATGAGTATTTCATGCTTAACTATTACATCAATATAAGCTCCTATGCTTATTTCGTAATTTCTTAAAACGGTTAATTCAACATTCTCTATTTCTCTATATGATTCAATACTTTATCATATTTCAATTTATCCACATACTATGATCCACATAATCCCATAATCAATGTTTACTAATTCTTGCAAGTAGCAATCAACAATACCATCTACTGGTATATTTTTGCAGTTAAATAAACTGCCTACAACCGACGCATACACCATAAAATATGTGAACCTCTTAAATCAACTTTTAATGTTGTATATAGTCACAGGAATGATCTCTGGGCTCAATGAAACAAAAGCCCAATACAAAACGTAAGCTAAAAGTTCGAAATAAGATTCGAAAAACAATAAAACGCGATTTTCGGGCCTCAAACGACCCCGAAGTGCCGAAAACTGACAGACCGTTGGCCCGTTTTTGAGTGGACATGTAAATTTCATCTTAATCGGACACCGAAATTTTCTAGCGGAAATTTCTACGTCAAAAGTTACGTCGAACGTCGAAAAACGTAAAAAAAAATATTTTAATCCTGTAAATACCCACAAACCGCCGGCTAGGCTACATGAGCCGCCGGCTAACATATCTAGCCGCCGGCTAAAGTTCTTGACCCGCCGGCTACCCGAGTCGAAACGCCGGCTAACACCAATTTTTGCAAACAGAACAAAAGTGCGTTTTAAAGCCAAAAGAAGCCGCCGGCTTGGGGCATCCAGCCGCCGGTTTGGACCTCCAGCCGCCGGCTATAACCTCCAGCCGCCGGGTCCCCTGTCTGCACAGCAGACTGAACATCTTAGTGCAAAAATGCGAATTTCAAACGCGCATATCTCACAAACCGTAAGGAGTTAGGTCATGAAATTTTGCATGCACTTACACTATACCAAAATACAACTTTCCCTTTTTACACTTTTTCAATTTTCACATTTTACGAGAAAACGGACGTGTAACTCATTTTAGGCCATTTCCGACCATTTTAGTGGACACACCATATTCCAAATGGCTTACTTTCTGACTTCCACTCTTTGCCAACATGTTTCTACATATACTTGGGACGTGTGGGTACCTTCATCACCTATATAAACACATCATATCATGTTTTGACTCATTGACCCGTTTAGGGGTCCAATTGGACATTTTTAAGAAAATAACCACATAGACTACCCAAATCATTTTCATCACCTTTTACTACTAACTTTATGACTTAAAGTCACTTTAACATTCTTCTTAATCAGACCACTACACATTTTAACATTTTAACCATCAAGTGACCCATTTGGGCACTTTAACAACCCATTTGGATTTCAACCAATATGTTCACAAATTTAACACCCATTTTACACTTCTTTGACTTTACCAAGTCAAACAACTTCACTTTCGCTATCGGTGTCTCATTATATCCTTAAAACACCAAATTCACATAAAATCATCAAATTTAGACCAATCACAACAAGTTTTCCAATTTCATGATCACTTTGACTTCATTATTTTACCACTTTTAGTATATAGATCATAATTCAATTACAATCATGATCATTATTAAACACATAAACATCTTACCATATTCATCACTTTATGGTATATATATTACCAAATTCGACTCTACTAATCTCAACTTTGACTTTTCTGTGTCAAACATACCATTCCCAATCAATTGACACTTTCTCATTTAAACAACAACAAGACTCCAAATTACCTCGATTGAGATATTCCAACAATCTCATTTCACTATCTAGAGTCATTTCAACTTTGCTAATCACAGTACTTCCAAAATTATTATTTCACATAACAATTCATACAACCGATTTTCATATTTTAATTTCATATTGTAGACACAATTAAATCCACATAATACAACTATTACACCTTATTCAACAATGTATCTACACAATTTAACAATATATTACACATTTCTATGATGTTAAACATCTCATTTAGTATCTCCTCATCAGATTTACAAGCAACGATTATCAAGGACTCATCACTAAGGAATCATAGCAGTTTGACTCAACTTACTTCACTACTAATCATAACATAGCAAAGTAAACAATTCAAACTTATTTAAATTCATCGAATTTATCGAGAATTACCTGGCATATCTAGGCCCACGAGTATTGAGGAATCAATGAGAATACCTATTGGTTCCTCATATTCCTTCGTCTCTGCAACCAAAACAACACTTTTGCAACTTTTTATAGGTTAGTACACATTCAATAACAACTTTCTCATGCAACTACTAATCCCGCACTCCCAGGAATGTTTGACTTGACACTACCATAGATTTGGGATTGAACACCTTGCAATGTCCAATTCGCCCAAACCTATGCTCTGATACCAACTTATAACACCCCTCATTTATACTTATTTAGATATAGTAAATTGGAAGCGTAAGTCCTAATAGATAGTGATAATTTACATCGTTTTATCAACTTATAAAATTCAACATTTTCAAAACATATTTTATTCAACCGAGGTGTTATATAAAACACTTTAAAACATTATATTATACAAATCCCTTATCAGAGTATTGCCTCGTGGTCAAACATTCCTGCTAGCCCAACTTCTTGCACACCCATTATTCAAACCGAAACCTGCAAGAAGTGTTAATGTGGGGGATTAGCATAACGCTAAGTGAGCAGATAACTAATCAACAACCTAACTTAGCTCAACAACTTTGTGTACAACAATACAACACATCAACCATGCATCAGTTCAACAATGCAACAATTCAACTAATCAACAACACCATAATGAGGATCGGCGGCTCTGGGGATAACCATAAACCCGGGAGGCTCCCCAAGAACACTTACCCAACCTATCCGTATGGCCATACGGACGAGACCGATAGCTAGTGATTATCTTCAACTAACACAGGAGGTGTGTTAAACTTTGGATAACCAACTAGCCCAACCAACAGTTCAACAACTCGTTGCCTCATTAACAACTGATGCCCGAAGGCCAATTAACTCAAGTGATCACGTAATCAACAAGTCACATATTCAACTAGTCAACATATCAACAGTATTATTACTATCAACATAATCATCAATGCAACGGATAAAGTAATAATACGTTACTTGTTGTAACCAAACTTGTTACAACCAAGTTACGCTGAGGATTAGAGATCCACTCACCGAATACCTCAGCCATCCACTCAGTAGTCTAATATCACTGAGCCTTCTGCACATCTGACAATACAATAGAATAATACAAGTTAGTTACTTGTCTCAAATATATACAACATCATTCTAATAGATTAACAACAAACCCAATTTACTCAATTCATATGAATTAACATCATTACCACAATTCTCATTATTCCATTCATATTACAAATAACTATTTCAACATCATTAGTTTATCATCACTAGCAAGTTATGATTATAGAATCTCATTAATCCACTTCCATCATCACTAATCAACATGGTAAAACCACAACTCAAGTTATTAACCTCCTACCTCAACAATTCATCAAAATCTAAACCTTAGGTTTAATGAGCACTTAATCAACTAAGTTGCAACTTTACCCATCAATGCTCTATTAAGGGTTCTAATTAGTAAATAATATTAATTTCATCATATAACTAATCAAACTTATCAAATTCATCATAATCATTATAACCCTTATGAGCACTTAACTAATTTCTTCAATTCTAATTTATAACTTATATTATAATCATGAATTAGACACTAACTAACCATTATACCATAACAACTAGCTTCAATTCATGAATATCTACTAAACCCATCACTTTGTTCATGTGTTCATACAAAATTCTTCATTTTCCACTTAGGGTTTCACTTTTAATTAAGAACTAAACATTAATTACCCATTACATGATCACTACAAGCCCTATTTCATGATTAATCTTACCAATTAAGCAAATACTCAAAACCCCCAATTTCTAGGGTTATATCAAACACGAAATTAACACATATAACATGATTAAGATGATGCTAGAGTGATTATTACATGTTATTGAAGCTTAATTAACATCAATTTATACTTTTGAAACCCTAATTTCGGATTATACTCAAGAACATCAAAACCCCTAATTTCTAGGTTTAGAAAATGAAGAACACAAGATTATACCTTGATTAGAACGATTAAAGAGGCTTGAATTCATGTTTAGAAGCTCCAATTTGATGATTCTTCATGATTTTGATTTAGGGTTCATCATGTAAGTATGTATGCGTACGTATGTGTGTGTGTGGAGGAATATAAAACCGATTAAACCCATAGAATATATCATCTATGTGTTAATTTTCATTCCCCGTATTTATTATTGTCTGGAACTTAAAAACCATTTACGGGGTAACATTACTTTATTTTACCGTCAACTAAATAAAATTAAAACACTCAATAATTTATTAGTCACAATAAATTATTCGACTATTATCACTATTTATTTCAAATAATACAGCACACCTATTTTCTGACACACTTAATAATAAGTCACAGTCAGAAAATATTAAATACAACTAGACCCAAATACTGGGTGTTACATTAAGCTTCGGCCCGAGCACCTTCGTCCTAACCTATATCTGATGTTTGCAGCAAAGACCAAGCACGGGTGGACGAGACGCAGCTCTTGAGTATCGTCCAGAAGAAGGTTCTTGAGCTTCGTCCTGGGGCTGCTGGTTTTTGGTTCAACATTTGGCGCCATCCGTGGGACCCAACTGAAAGAATGGAGGAAACCCCTTCATCTGGACATCCCATACCGCAAGTGCGCGTAGATCAGTCTGCTGAAAGACACGAAGCACTTCGCACTCTAATACAAGAAACTGAGAAAAACAAGCGAATGGATGGTGTGAAAACGCAACTTACCTACGGAGAACAGTCAGGTGACTCCACCGAGTCAGAGGAGGAAGTTGATGGTTCTAGTTCAGATTCCGAGGCAGCAAAGGTCCGTCGAAAGAGGAAGTACACTCAAAAAACGAAGAAAAAGGCTAATCCGGGCAAAAGAAGGAAAAGAAGAAAGAGACGTGGCTCCTCACGTTCTCGAACTAAAAAAGGTTCTGGATCGATCTCGTTTTTATAAGCTTTATTATTGAGTTTACTTTCGACAAATCATCACGAACGTACGCACTAGTGTTAAAGCTCAGTTTTGGTTTGTTTTCTTCAAAAAACGAATAAACACACCCAAGTCTAAAACTTTATAACTGTTTTTTAGAAGGTTCCTTACAAGGAAAGGACTTAAAACCGTATTTTATGAAAAACTGAGCAACTTTAACTCACTTTTGAGAAATAGATAACATTCGTACTCACCTCCGTCTATCGAATATAATCTTTTTCTTATATACTCAATATAAAAGTGTGCTTATTTTGCATAAAAGAGCAAAAAAGAATGGTTAAATGAAGAACGCAGATGACCAATTCAGTAAGTCTTATGTACTAGAATAAACATGTAATGTTGTGAAAGGAGTCTTCTACTTTGCTTCATTATATTTAATCGGAAAAGTACAAGGGACCATGATTTTATCGGATAGAGTTTGTCCCCTTTTCCGATGGACCATGATATAAATATATTGTACAACGCATGAGATACTATTACATGTTTTTACAACCTAGCATGAGGCTTGAGAAAAGTGTCCATTTCGGATAAGTGTCTTCGGTTCAAAACCTTCGGGTCGAATCACCTCAACGTAACGAGACCATCAGAAAGTCCGGTTCTAAACCTCTGGTTCTAAACCTCCGGTTCTAAACCTTTTCAACGCCCAGCACACCACCTTAGGGTATTGACCTTCGTTTGCCCCCTTTCGGTGCGCCATTTCCGCCGTAATCACATCCCGTCGTTTGACGGAATATGCGTCCCAGCTGACCGGAGTTGCATATTAACCAGGGCTCGTCTTGTCTGAAACTCACTCTAAAAAATCGAAGCTACATGCCTACCGAAGCTTGTCTTGATGGACATCTATTCCATTCTTCCCTGAGCGCCTAAGCTTATCAGTTAGCCGGAACTCGCATCAAGATGCGTCTTAAAAATTTTGGTCATTTCGTAAGCTCCGTACTAGTTACCGTTATCTGAATGCGAATATGGTCAATTCCTGTCAACCTATACCTTCATATCTTCACTTTTGTCAAGCTTACTCCATGCGTAACTCATTTCGGAGCTACATCTTTATTTGAGCTCGCTTTACATGAAACTTCATTTAAACAGAGCTCACATCCTCTCCCGGTGTCAGGAGCTTACTTCATCCGGACCTCGTTATTCACAAAATATATCGATTCCAAAGCTCCTTATCGTCGAAGCTCATACATTCCGAAGTTCTTTGTTGTTGGAGCTCATCCCAATTGAAGCTTGTATGACCATTAATTATTTACCAACTTGTCCATTCCGGACCTTCATGGTCGAAGCTTACCTTCTTGGTCGGAACTTACCTACGCGGTCGGAGCTTATTCTATGATAGCAGTTAGTTTTGAAACTCACACTTATCAGTAGTTAAATCATTCCAAAGCCCGTATTTTCAAGGCTTAAGCATCACTACTGAATGATGTCAGGACTCGGCGTTGCTTGTTCGACCGAAGCTTATTGTCTAACATAAGTTTGTTTATCCGAAGCACATCTCCTCTGGAGCTGCAGTCGCGTTTTAACTTCAATGTGTTTTAACCAGAGCTGTGTTTGATCTGAGTAGTGCTTTCAAAGCCGGAGATCGTCTTACCCATTAGTAGCTCATCGCTGACAACACAATTATGAACCTATCTCTTATATACTAACCGAAACTAGTGTCCGAGTATCAGGTTCTGAATCAATCTCATCTTTGAAAGCTTTATAGTTGTGTATATCTTCATCTTTAAAAACACACGCTCGTGTTAAAGCTCAGTTTTTCCTCAAAAATCGATAACACACTAAAGTGTATAAGACTTTACTATAAATTTTTGAGAAGATTCCTTACAAGGGATAGATTATATATTGTTTTTTATGAAAAGCTAATCAATTATTACTCACATTAAAAACTTAATCTTGGGTGTAAACAAGGTATACATGTTTATGAACTTAGATCTACTATATATCTCCATATTTTGTATACGTGGCCAACTGTCAGTCGGTATTTAGACCACAAATAAAACTATGTTCACTTCCCAAATTTTGAAAAGTAATAGTAACCACCAAAGAACACTTATGGGCTAAATAAATCTACACTCCAGTCGCAGCTACGGTTATACCGCCCAGATGCATCTACCCTAAAGTCGCACCTTAAGTCACACATGTGGCTATGCCGTCCAAATAAATCTACACCTTCGTCGCACCTTTGACTATACTCCCCTGATGCATCTATCCTAAAGTCTCATCTGTGGTTATACCGCCCAGATACATCTATGCTTCACTCGCACCTGCGGCAAAGAAGCTCAACCTCACTTTTTCGGGTCTCAAAGAATCGCATGTCACTAGTTACCACAATAACTCAAATCGTTTTCTCTTTCATAAAGGTTTTCTTTTTCATAAACGAGTTCGGTTGGCCTACCGTTTAGTTGTAGCTGAGTCTTAACCAGTCGAAGCTCGTACAAATGACAGATGTATCTCAAAGTTACGATTAACTCCTAAGAATCTCATTTGACGCACCTTCACATCCGAAGCTCATCCCTCTGGAGCTGAGACTCAGGCAACAAGCTCGTCGAAGCTCACTCCCGACGGAAGGTCTTGAAAATGTCCATAAGTTAAACTTTCATTGCCTAAAACTGTAATAAACCATTAGATGGAAGTTACTATCCTGAACACACAGTATGAAGCTCCCCACCTCGATCTTGCAATTCGAAGCTCATCTTAATTGGAGCTCGTGTTAAAGTTTATCACGTTTTTATCCGGATCCTAATCCTCACATTCAATCCTAACTTAATAGGATATCGTCTTATAAGAACCAATTCCGACATTTGATTCAATCGGAGCTTGTCTCACTGTGATCAAAGCTAATTTCAACCTTATCCAAAGCTACCTTCCGGAGCATATGATTCAAAGTTTAGCTCATTCAAAGCTTATCGTTTAGCTCGGAGCTCCATCTCGATCAGATCTCGTTTCAATAGGAGACGTTTCTTTCCTATAGCTTATGTTGAACTCCATGTTACCAGGAACTTACTCTGAAACAACATTTAAAACGGTGCCACATCTTAAACAAAGCACGTCTTAATTAAAGCACGTTAACATAAGCTGCAGTTTAAATGACGCTTCATCTTAACAGGAGTTGCACCTTACCGGGAGTTACGTTATTTGAAGCTCGTATTTTAGAAATTTGCTTACCTTAACTAGGGCTTATCCTTTTCGAGGCTTAGTCCGCAACTCATGTTGAACAGGTCTAACTCTGAACGTCGTGCTCTTCCTAGATCAACCTACTTGTATTACAACCTTCGGTTTACAACCTTCTTTCCTGACTTACGGTTTCGAACCTTCCTGGTTCACTTTCCCGATGCTAATATTTTATGGACTTCTATCAATGGACCTCCGTCCGACATTTACCTCCAGATACTGACCTCCGGTGCTACTCAAATCACAGCACATGTTCCTTATACTCATGTTCCATCTAGTAAGGATGGAACTCATGTTTCATCTAACGATGGGCAATATGATGTAACTTATGTTTCATCCAACAACACAACAAAGAATGAAACCCATGTTTCATTTGGCGATGATCCAAAAGGATCGAGCTCGCGTCCCATGACTGACACAATATAATCTAGCATCATATTTATTGAATGCATATCACGCTAGATTGGGGGACAACACTGGTATGATACCGCTTATGAGTAAACTGTTTGCGTTAAAGAAATGTGATATACGCATACAAATACTACTCCATTAAACATCGTGGTTGGGCAACTTCTATACGCAGCTCTGTACGTGCGATGCACACATGATCCTGCTTGGTTGCATTGGTTGAGCAACCTGTCGAATTAGCTCAGTTCCACGGCATACACATATTCTATGGATTGAGCAACTGCTCTGACTAGCTCCATGTTTTAGGCAATGGCCTGGACACTCACGGGTTACATTTAGACCAAGCGTAGGCCAACGGACGATCTCCGGTGGTCGGACGTATTACCACAAGCGTACTATACAACACATTTAACAGCTTTAGGAGTCGAAATATTCCTCCGTTAAGTAATGTGCTTTAGGCAACGACCTCTGTACCGATGGTTGATCAGCCATCTAAAATATTACGATCCATTATATGGTTGAGACCATATGAACTTGCTAAAACTGACGGAACTAGTTTACCACGCTCGTGGAACGTTGCTAATCCTCGTAAGTGTTATTTGTAGACTAATGAACTCTCATGTAAGCAATACAACGATGTAGTGGTTTGATATTCTTTTGGCAATCTAATATATCAAACACAATTCCATGAGAAAACGTTCGGCATCATTGCAAATAACTTACAACTTATCTCACTGATCATGAGATAATAAGCTGGCGAGGTCGAAAGTTCCCTCGTGCAGTAATATACCTATGGCATAAGCCTAAGTATCAATGGTTGAACAGCCATTCAAAAGGCTACGTTCTATACATACGTGTATATACAATAAAGCGCATTGAGTATACTCACAATCAACTACATAGTTGCAAACAACTATAAAAAAGAACCACCCGTAACAATATGACGGTGACAAGGTCATGCGAATAAGTTAAGAGGTTTCAAAAGTTACACAACGAGGCACTACGGCCAAATAACATTTGCCTAAGCGGCTAATAAGCAAAAGATTGCTCAAAACACGCCGCGACATCAAAACATACATAAACAAACAACGACAAACACCTTCACTTGACCTACGAGATGGAAGTGTGGAGGTCAAAAACATTCATCTATATATAGTCTAGCACACGTACGTTAAAACGAACGTACACTAGACTGGGGGACATGATGGGGTATATACCCATATGCCGCAGCTTCGGGTGATGCCGAAGCTCCATCTAATATAAGTAGCAAGTGTTAGCTTAAGTCTATAATACATTCATCTACAATGCATATACACTAGACTGGGGGACATGATTGGGTATATGCTGATAACCGCAGCTTACAGCATATACCGCATCTTACAACATAAGCCGCAGTTTAATACGTATGCATAAGTTACGGAAACATGAGCTAATTTCGAGAAAGGAATCTTTGACTGAAATACGGTAACCAAGGATGGGACTCACCACAGGGAAGACTTTGGGTTACCAATAAAGTGTGTAAAGGTAAGGTCATGTCAAAAAAGAATAAAGGTGAGCTGTCACTAAAAGAGGAAGGTCTGTTGCGCCGCGCTGAACTGCGGAAAGCAGACCAACTATTTATGGAAAGGGAATCTTTGCTCTAGATTGGTATAAATATGCAGTATCAGCCCAAGGCAAAGACACAACACTTTTACTCACTCATATTACTTACTCTCTCTCTCTAGAATATTTACTCTCACAAGTCCGTAGCTTATTCTCTGACCACCACCTCTTGTCGGAGGTTCTCGGCCTCGTGGCGTACAAACCGTATCTACCTATAACGTAGATACGGGTACCAATTGGGAATCGCCAGCCGATAAGCTCTTAAGCTTCGGCCCGAGCACCTTCGTCCTAACCTATATCTGATGTTTGCAGCAAAGACCAAGCACGGGTGGACGAGACGCAGCTCTTGAGTATCGTCCAGAAGAAGGTTCTTGAGCTTCGTCCTGGGGCTGCTGGTTTTTGGTTCAACATCGTAGTCATTAGTTTGTACGTGGTAATTTCGAAAAAAAATTACTTGAGTTCATAGTCTCTAATCATATGCAATGAGAAAGCAATACTGCGCGCACCCTCTTAAGTTGCTAAAGTTTACCATTTTTTGAATGAGCAGGAACATCAAAACACACTTATGAAGACCAGTAAGTAGTATTCGTGCTTTAGATAAATGAATTTTATCACTTCCTATCAAATGATCATGAAAATGACTAACCTTTTAAGATACTACGTATATGACAAAAATTAAAACCAACAAAGTCAATAGTATTATATTATATCTTGGACGTTTATATTATGTGCTCCATTATTGCATATATATTTATTTCTATAAATAATTAGTAAAAAAAATAAGTAATAATAATTTCATAGTAGTCAAAAACTTTAGTCAAATGACATTTTAATTTCATACTAACTAAATGGATTAAACGTGAAAAGATATTTGATTTCGAGGGTGTTTATTTAGAGTTTTAAAATTTAAGAACTAAATATAGCATAAATTGAAAAATGAAGGGCTTGTCGTTGACATATTCCTTGAAACTTCATTTTGAGTTAGGGATATATATTTGTTCTCAGAAATCAGCCGGCAAACACTCAGCACGCCGCTTATAGGACCACCACTACCACCACAACCTTCTGCCGCCTATTTACATATCCGGTGCCGGAATATATTCTCTTGCAGGTGGGCACTCAATGCATCGTTTACTTATTCTGTTTTCCTCTGTTTTATGAGTAGATTATAGATTGTAGAATTTGTGTTTAGAGACATTTTATGTGTTATATTTTAATTACTGAATCAGAATACAAGTCTTGTTACTCGTATGTATCTTATAAAAGTTAAACGTATGTAGGTAGTTGTGGTATTTTTTTAATTCTTGTGATGGGGAAAGTGCATACTAAGTGTTCGATGAAATGCCTGAATAAGGTTTTTGTGGGTACATTGGTACTGTGGTTTGTTATTATTATATCATTTGGAAACTGTTGTTGGTATGTAGATCCTATAGGGTTTGAGTGTATATCTTTGTCAGTAATCAAGTATAAATTTTGTGACTGGAGTGGCTTATGTGAATTGCTAGAATTCAGTGAGTTGATATATCTATTCATAGATACTGTAGTTGTATTGAGGCGTTGCAATTGTATAATCCGGTTATGTAGAAGTTCCATTTCTTTGTTGGTGTATGGATTATAACAATGCATAATTATTAAAAAGGTTGTCGTTGCTATGGAAAGATGATTCTAAATTAGGAATAGTCAGTAATCCAGTATGTTCTTTTGTGAATATACCAGCATTACCAAGTGGCTCCTTTCAAAATGGGTGGAGATAGCATCGAAGTTTCAAATTTGAATTGTAGTCAACACGAGTTTTTTGCTAGTAGCATTGAATGTACTATTATGATTGTAAGATGATTTGTATACATTCTTGACTTCAAACATTTTAAGGCATTACTACCATGAACAGTAAAATCGATATCTATTCACATTCAAGTTTGTAGTCATCATATTTCGGTTTGCTTTTACTCTATAAACACTTGATTTCTGCTGCCACAACAGTAAGTTGATCAGTGTGTTGCCAGCAGGATATCGCAATGCCCTATTCAAGTTGTTATATAGATTTATTTCAGCTGAACTAAAAACTTAAGTATTATCTAGGCCATTATCCACAGAAATCTTCTGTTAGGCTATTGACATTGTTACCTTGAAATGAGTTATGCAATTTCATACAAGTTGAAGTTATTGTTACCGTATTGTACAACAACTAGCCTAATCACTCGAAGAATCCTTGAAGAATTAAAGTTTGAGCATTTTGATCTTTTGGTTTAATTGAAGACTATTTTGTTAAACACAATGATTATCCGTCTTCACTTTTAGTATGCTTAATCCTTGATGTTATTATGTACTTTGATCTTTTGGTTTAATTGAAGAATTTTTTCTTAAACACAATGATATCCATCTTCATTTGTAGAATGTTTAATCTTTGATGTAATTATCTCTTGTCTAATTGGTATCGTTGATCTTGTAATCGTGATTTGATATCTAAAACATGATGCATTATTTGTTTGTACTGAAGGAACTCTTTGCCGCACTGCCGCAACACATGCACCCGGTATGGCTCTGACACACTAAATATAGTGTTTTAGTAGTCGACTCAAATGTCTATCGTCAACATCATGAGCAAATCACAAGTTTCAAAAGCCATTCTCAGCCGGCTAAAACCTGCTGATTATTTTTCCAGATCAATTCCTACATCACAACGATGGCAACATGTTCTCCCCAGCCAAAAAAGGATATTTACTACGAATCTCATCGAATCTTCGCTTCCTTGGAATCGGAATCGACTATTTTCATCCATGTCCGGTTCTTATAATAGTGGTGATAGAGTTGTTAGGCAACTTCTAGCTGAAGTCGAGAGGGAAAAACAGCGGGAGAGAGAGCAGAGAAAAAAAGCTGGGTTGGGTACAGCTGATATTGATGCTGAGGATGATGAGGATTACATGGGTGTGGGCCCTCTCATTGCGAAATTGGAAAAGGAGACTGCAGAATATGACCCTCGTACCCTCAACATGAGGGAGGAACCCACTGATTCTGAAAGTGAAGAAGATGACCATAGGTTCACTCATGAAGCCATTCAAAAGCGACAAGAAATCATGGCCAAGAAACTCAAACGTCATGAAGAGCTTCTTAGGGATTATACTAAATCTGGTATGTACGTTCATTGACCTTAGTTATCGTAATCTTAGTTATGCAAAGCACCTTTTTGCTAGAGTCATGATTTGTACTTGCAATTATAACATGCTTTGTTGGGCTAATTGTATAAAAAGTAGCCAACTTTGGTCTTTTCCTGTTTTGGGTAACCAACTTATTGAAGCTGAGAAAAGACATAAGATAACCGGTTTTAGGCGCCACAGCAGAGAAAGTCAAAATGGTCAAATGTTACCCGATAATTCATCTGCCACGTCTTAATTTTTGACTGGTAACTGGAACCTTTTTTTTTTCTCTTTTTCCCGGTAAAGCAATCTTATTACAGAAGCCAGCCCTGCCAATTTGGAGGAAGCAAGAGCTGGCGGATCTGATTACCTATTGAAAATTCTGAAAGTTGGTTACCTTAAATCAATAAATGTAGAACTTTGATGGGGTTTTTAGGCCTAAAAGGTTGATTACCGAAAATAGAAATTGGACTAAAGGTGGTTATCTTTTAAAGCAATTAGCTCTTCTTTGTCAATCGATCTATGCTCATACTTTGCTTTGTTTGATAATACCGTATATGATCAGAAAATATTGATGATGCTTTCAAGTTGATGTACAAAATTGACAAATTCGAGGAGAAACATTTACCCCTGCGACCTGAGTACCGTGTCATTGGTGATCTGATGAACCGGCTGAAAGTAGCCTCTGACAAGGAGAAATTTCTTCTCCAACACAAACTGAATAGAGCTATCAGATTAGTTAAATGGAAAGAAGCTTATGATCCTAATAACCCTGCCAACTACGGAGTCATTCAAAACATGCAGTCACAGCATGATCATGCTGATGATTCTGAGGCTGAAAAGGATAAGCTACTGAAAGGTGTATTAGATGAAGACGATGAAGAAGAATTTGATGATATGAAAGAGGCTGATAATATACTGTTAGAGAAGATAAATGTCATTGACCAGGAGCTTGAAGAGAAATTAGCACTGCTGGATCACACTTTTGGAAGAAAAGGTAAGGTATTGGAGGAGGAGATAAGAGATCTTGCTGAAGAGAGAAACTCTCTGACCGAGAAGAAAAGAATACCCCTCTTCAGAAAAGTAAGGCAATTAGCTTCCCTCGAGTTAGTTATCTGTTATTTTTGTTAATATAGGTACAAAGGTTAGTTGCTGTATTAAAAAAACTTAGAGGCGGCATTACAAACCAATTACCTAAATGATTGGGTAGATTTAGGATGTGTTTTGTCTCTAACAGGTCAAATGGATAAAAATGGAAATTTAGATTTAAAGGGAACGGGTCAAATGGGTTAAAAGTTCCCCTAATGTATCTTTAATGCATAAAACCTCCTAAATCACTCTTATCAAAAGAACAGTTGGCTTGTTTTCTAAATAATGTAACTTTCGTAGTCATATTCAACTGACTAATTATTTTTGTATGATCTTCTGCATATGACTTATAGTTCCCCCATCTGTATTATATACCATGGTTAGGTACAAATAAAATTCTTTTTGGTTAATGACAGGGTTTTGATGTGAAACTTATTGATGTTAACCGGACATGCAAAGTTACAAAGGTATGACATATTGACATTATAAACTTTCTTTGCTATGAATTGAAGCCATTTATTATTGTGAATTTTTTTATCTTGTAGGGAGGTCAGTTGATCAAATATACAGTAATGCTTGCTTGTGGGAATTACCATGGTGTCATTGGTTTTGCGAAGGCAAAAGGCCCAGCAATTCCCAGTGCGTGTCAGAAGGTAACTATGTTTCTATAGATTGAATCTGAAACATCTAATTTATAATATCATTTTTTATTACATTATATCAGAACCAAGTAAATGGGCACAATCTTCTTATTAATCATCTGTTTTAATATATCTGATCAGGTGTAATGCCGTAGTATGGCAATCGTGTAGGATGTGTTTGTGGCGTTTTCTCAAATGTCCTCTTAAAATGCTATTCTTTATGTATATAATTAAATTTGATGTGATGCATTGTCTGTCAGACTTCTGTTTTGCTAACACGAACCTCTTGTTAATTTGCTATTATATGCAATACATTGATTTCGCCACAGGCTCACGAGAAATGCTTTCAAAATCTCCACTATGTGGAAAGACATGAGGATCATACAATTGCGCATGCCATTCAGACCTCTTATAAGAAAACCAAGGTTTGTTACCATATTACCACTTTCTCAATCCCTTTGAGAAATGGAAAATAGAAGTAAATGAGCTCTGTTTATCCTTTGTTTTTTAGGTGTACCTTTGGCCTGGCCCGACTCAAGGTGGCATGAAGGCAGGAAGAACTGTCCAAACCATCTTAAATCTAGCTGGTCTGAAAAATGTGAAGTCTAAGGTAACATAGCTCAATTATTATTCAAATCCATTCCATGAATAATGGGTTCTAACTTTTGCTATTATAGGTTGTTGGGTCGAGAAATCCACATAACACAGTGAAAGCTCTTTTCAAGGGTTTGAATGCGGTAAGTAGGATAATAGTAATATATAGGGTGGTGGCATTTGCTTCAGAGGTGGCAAATTTGATCGGTTGGGTGGGTGACCCAGAAGCATTATGCAGTATTTAAGCATATCCAATAATACAATTTTATGAATGAATTGATTTTGGAAGTTTTTTGCACTAACTGATAAAACTTTATTATGCCTTTTAAACATGTTAGAGATAAAGAAAAACTTAACTAGAAAAGACTTGTTCATTAGTAAATGGGGCGATATTGCCACTTCTATATTAAGATATTCTCAGGAGGGTTCTCCATTTGCAACACAAAGGGTCTCAGGATGAACCCATGTCAGTCTTGTATTATGAAGAATTCTCCACTACTTTCTTGAACCATAGCACGAGACATTTTGATTTGATTCATATTTCCAGATAGAAACTCCCAAGGATGTGCAAGAGAAATTCGGACGGGTTGTGGTGGAATCATATTTGCTATGATGATTAGTTGATTGAAATTTGAGAAGATTAGGTAATGCCCGAGACATGGATTAAAAGCCAGAACATCAAAAAACATTGGCAAATGAATAACGGGGGCGTGTTTCTGTAGTTGACATCACCTTTTGATTCATGTTTACAAGACATGCATGAGATAGTTATTTCAACAAGTTTTGAGCTTGATTATTTCTGCTTAATCTTTAGTGTAGACTCGAAGTGGGTTATATTTATCTTTTCCCTTTTCCTGTAGGTTGCTGATTGTGAATCTATTTACGTGTGTGATATGCACATCAAGAGTTAGAACTAGCATTTGCATGATACATTGATTTTTTCATAAATTTATGGCTTCATATCATCAGTTTATAGTTCGTTGTTGTGAAACATACCAAGGAATATAAGTACACAACAACCAAGGAATATAAGTATTTTGTGTTTATGTATGTTTCGAAGCTAGTTATGTTCTCTTGCAAATTGCATTAACGATATATTGCTTGCGATCATCGTAGCTGTGATGGTGACAGTTTTTACTTCTATAGTTTCACATAGGTTGATTTTTGTTCCTTGCAAGTCAAATGATCAATCTAATTAAAGCTTATACATGTATAAATAGTGACTTTAAACACTACATCACTCAATTAATGCATATAGGACAACGTTATAGATGTATAATTGTAACGTAATCGTCATTTTTATTGTATAAATCACATCTTGATATATTAGCATCTATCTATCCATTCTATTAAACTTTAGTATTTAAGCAGTTAAGCAGTTTCTACATACTTACTCCTGAGTATTTTCTTATATTAATATATATATATCATATCATGGGATGGATGTCTTACTTTTAATCATCATTATAATAAGTATTATGTAAGGCAAACACTTCCTATCTTGAGGTCTTATAATCTTAACACGTCGTTATAGTTTTTATAATCTATATACTAATAACATATTAGTGCCTTACACCTTTCAATTTGTCACTCGCAGTGATTTTTTACTTGCTAAGGTGCACACACACCTTCATTAAAAATTACACACGTCCTTAATTTCTACGTGGCATTCTGATATGAGCCGCATAATAGTAACCAGTACTTAAACCCGTGTGTACACATTGCATGTTGATTTTTAATTGATTTTATAAATATGATTTTAATGTATATAATAAAGTTGTATCGTTTTATATAGAATTATTCAGGTAGTATGTAAATAAAGCCTATCGTTAAAACTAATTTGAGTGAGTAGAATGTAGGTTTGTATCCGACAACATGTAAGATAAGTTAAAGAATATAAAGGTAAAAATAGAAGTTAACAATTATACAAGTGAAGTTGGCTATTAAGTGAGCTCAATAACATGTTTTGTAACTTATAAATTGAAAGGACAACTCAACTGACTAAATTTTAGTTTACGTTCTAATTTCTTCTTTTTGTGAAGATTTTGGCTTGTCCTCGTGTGGATAAAAAAGTACGTTATCATTGGTTAAACGTTGTTCAAGTTGATCGATCGATACAAACGTCTCACTAAATGACTCTTTTTTAGATAATATGTCAACGCTTATCATTCTAGCTTAACCCGGCCTCCTAGATGCTACTTAATACTCTGTAATTGAAAAGCATGAGAACATAAGAGAAGGCTATAACTACTTGGAATGTATTAAAGTATTAAAGTACGATGAGAACATGAGAACATAAGAGAAGGCTATAACTACTTTGAACCCATTTCTTCACTTGCATTTCTATTATTATAGACTGTTTCATTTTTAACATTCCGTCGCATCAACACGAATTTAAATTATGTTCCAACATCGTGACTGGGGCACAGCCATAAATTTTTCTAGTTATAAAGATAATAAAGAGTCTTTTCATCAGCACACTTAATATATAACTTCCTTGATGAGCATTTTATTGATCTTGCTTATAACAGTATGATCACTAACAATTAGAGATTTGGGTGCTTGGACTTGGGAGTGCATAGTATTTAGAGCTATTATAGAATAAGCATCATCATTTTAGATGTGTTTACTAAAAGTCTAAACCACATTTTAGCTTAACATAAGCTAAAAGTATGCGATCTCAAATACTTATATACTTTATAGGGCTTTTAGAAAACGGAATAACCTCCTTCTAAATATGCACTCCTAAACATCCTTGATCAATAAGGTAATTAAAAAGACGAATTTTAGAACACTTAACATCAGTATCTACAAAAGGTTGAACATTACTACTGCATTAGTATATAGTTATATACAGAAAGTAGAACTTACAAGAGTACAAAATTTTTACAATTCTATTACTGCATTGGTCTAAATAACAAAAGACAAGAGAACCTATACTCAAAACAGAAGCAATGGCATGAGTTGCCAACAATTTATTTAGGTTTCTCAAAAATTAACAATTTGCTAAAAAGATGGCTGCGCTGCTGTCGCAAGACCACGAAAGCAGTCTCTTAAACGGTTTTCCTTCATATCACATTGGATCATCACACAATCTACAATTTCATTCACGACACTTTTAGCTTCTATGCACAAACTAGAAAACCTTGCCTCCATTTTATCCCTCTTTAATGTCGGCAGTTTTGTCAGTAAACCTTCAACGCGTTGTAAGATTGACAAGATGTGACAAGTCTTTGCTTTCCCAACCTGAATCTGAGTACTCATGTCTTCCCAACAGGTACGGACAGTGTTAATTTGCACTTTTGTCCCTGGTTGTTCCCTCTGGTTCAGAAATTGTGCCAACCCTTCCTCATGCATCTTTGTCTTGTGGTTCCCTATTATTGCTTTCTCTTGGTCTAGCAGCACCTTTAGTTCAGCCATAATGTTTTGTGCTGATGTGGCATCCCTCACTGCTCTAGCTTCCTGCAGTGTTTCCATGATATTATCAAATTTATAGAAACCATAATAGAATCCATAAAGCCTCTATAGCTTCTCAAGTTGGTAATAAATTAGAAAATGCTACTGGATCATGGGCTAGGAGGTAACATGTTGGTCTAGAAATATGAAAATTGCTTCCAATTATTTCCTTCAAAATTTAACACAGAAGTACAATGCATGGGAGATAAGGATATATTTCCTTGCGTAAGCACCTCACGTGTAATCATTGTGAAGGTGGCTGTTGGAGAACTATCTAACAAATAGTTTTTTACTTCAGTGGACATGTTTACTTCTTTAGATGCTTCTTCAGACAACAATTCTGGATGAATCTTTAAACTCATTAAGTTAACAAATGGAGAAGGTTGATGTGAGAGTAGTTCCACCGATGAAGACAGAAGCTGCACATAAAGGATAAAAGAATATTGTACATAGAAAACAGAATGGTTAATTTATTATCCATAAGTGTGTATACAAATATATAATGTATGCAACATATTTTTCTGGAGTGTTATTTCATACGTAATATGTTTGTATACATAATTTAAGCACCAGATGGTCCAGATCGTCATAGCAAAAAATTCCAATGTTCGATAAAAACAATTAAATTCCACTCCCGGATCTGAAATTAGAGATGGAAAGTTCTGTTGAGATCCTTGAATATCTTCTCTGATTGTCAATGCATATGATTCAAAAATTCATATTAATTCTGATCAAAAAAATAAATAATTCATATTAATTTTACAGGAAACTTAGCATGTCCTGACAATATGAAAGCCATGAGTAGAGCCATAAAATGCAAGTTGTCGTATCCCTATAAGGATTCCTAATATACACATTTTATCAGAAAATAATATGAGAAGAGTTGTTAATGCAACTTGTTTTGTTTTAATCTCTTATACAGTTATTTCATTGTTCGAAGTAAGAAGATATTTGTGAGAAGCAATTTATAAAGTATAAGCATTCAGAACCAGATACCTCAATAATTTCCAAGCTAAATTTAAGAAATTTGGCATTGTTGAACTGTTGAAGCAGATCAACAACTTTACGAGCACCTAACTCTGATGGTTTGATGATACAAAGATCCACTTTCTCCAAAGAAGGCAAACTGCCTTTAATTAATGGCAAAGAACACTGACTTTTATATAACAATGACGTAAGATCAGGTGCACAAATCTGAAGCTCGCCAACACAATTTATGATACTGAGATTCTTGAGTCGAGGTGCAACCACATTGGAATCATCTGACCAGTCTTCATCTAGTAAATCACATAATTGACATTCGCCAATAGTAAAACAATACGACCCTGTTAGGCTGCAGTTACTTAAGGTGAGATTCTTCAGGTTTCTACAATTGGATAAAAGAATAGATTGTTCATCTGTCAATGTCACATAAGCAAGATGCAACGTTGTTAATGATGGAAGGTACCAAGAATCATCAGGCGTAATGAAATAACCATTATCAGATCCAATCAAAGTGAGATTTTTGAGGGACATAGAATTAAAGCCATTAAGAGGGAACTCGATTCTTTTCTCGAGCATGCAAGTCATAGTCATATTTTGAACATGATGAGAGAATGAATACTTCAGAATTCTTGAGACAAACGATTCACTAAACTTTCCACAAACATTGAATTTGACAGATGACAGGTCTACTCGATAATCGCGGTAAGTTAAAAAGTGGGTAATGAACTTAGAGAACTTGGGATGTGAAGGAAAATCTTTCCTTGAGAAATCGAGATACGGCATTGAAGTCCATATATACCTCCATCGAGATGACAAAACACTTAATTCAACTACATCTTTGATGCTGATAAAAGAGAGAATTTTATAGATAAGATCGTCCGGCAAACTGCTAAGTCTATCGCGTTCCACATTCGTTCTCATTCTATCACGCCGAGAATTCATTCTTTTGCCTTTTTTCTTCACTCCAAAAGCTGCAATTTAGTAGAACACAATAATCAAGCCATACTAAACACTTTTGACTAAAACAGATGATTGCAAGTTTATGATTGATTTTAACGTTTAATATTCCATTGTAAATCAATAAATACACCCCTTTATTCTTTGGGGAAAAAGTTCGTGCAACAACATAGTTCACCAGTGCGCAATCTCTATCGTAAACATGTGGAACGGGCCGCTCCTGATCAAACCATGTTGTTGCGCGCAAGTAACTAGATGGATCATTTACTCTTTTTCACAATTAGGTGAAAGTGTAATAGTCGAAACTCAAATATTGTTTATCTCCAAATTACTTTTCATCTCAGTCAGTAGCCAATATTATAGCACTAAAATTTACATGGTGATAGTGTAAGAGGGTAAAAATTGAATATTTTTAAGATATGTTCACACTACATTTCTTTTTGCTCCAATGTATACCCTAACTCTTTATACTAAACTTAGTTAGTAATACTTCTTACTCGTCTTTGAAAGACTAAACTACTATATTGTTTAGTGTAAAAAGTTTTACATGATAGTTGTTTGTTATTTTCAATTCGCCTATCTAATAATCTAAAGTAATAACAACTGTAACAACAATCAAATGTTAACATTAAAATTTAGTAAATACGGAATTTTCACCCTAAATAGGTAGCAACTATATGAATAAGGGAAAACTACCTGAATATCACTAACAGTCATTTATACAAAAAAGCACATATATTCGCATACGAAACTAACCGGATATAACCTTAGTTTCTAGGAATTAGCCTCATTCCTTCCTATTCTATTTGCTAACTGTGTGTGCTCTCAAAAAACCCTAACGTACAATCACCAAGAACTCCTAATATCTCACACAAAACAATAAATTTGGCACAATAATAAGAACTTCAAATAAAATTGTAGGAATTTGCATAAAATTCTGAGAATTAAAACATAATAAGGATCTAAAACGAGGTTTTTAAGATTCTCTAGAAATAGAGAAACAGTAGAAGCTATATATCATCAATCGGATGACGATAAGCAATAGTTTCATGATCGCAAGTTTAATCAATAAGAACATAATCATGAATCGCATTCGGTTAGGGTTTTAATTTGCAGCGTAAACGTACCTTTTTCTATTTCATTTTCAGAGCCTTTTCAGTTAACCGCGCGCGCAGGGATGGATATTGACTACAAATTTTAAAGGACCGGTGAATCTGACTTTGTACCAAAATTCCACTTACGTTAAATTTGTTATTTATAAAACTACACGGACACCACGTGTCACCTTAAACGAGTGACAGATCATCAAAAATTCATCAAAACATCCTTTTTTTTTTTTTTCAAAGTTTAATTCATTAAAAATAACAAACTTGGCATCGAAAATGATTTCGTTCCGGGCCTTTTTAATTGGGCCGTGTCGTAAAAACCATATTAACATTTCACTTGTTTTATTTTAGTGGTGCCCAACTGCCCATTGTTAAATGGTGTTAAATGAACTTATTTAATATTCATAAAGATGACGCATCTATAACGTTACGCATTTAATCATAACGTTATGCTTACTTGTAAAACTCTTAAAATGACTTTGAAAAACACCATGACTGATGGTTTCCTAGCTAGTGAAAAATTCAAAACGGTTAATCATATCATTTTTTAGCCGATTTCAAGAAATATATTTCGTCTCATAGCACAAATACTACTAGTTTTCGAAAAGATAATCTCAAGTGATACTTGAATTCGGAAATATTTTATTAAACGGTACTCAACCCCTATAGCAACTTATTCTAAATCATTTGCACTTCTCTTGGAATCATTGAAAAATGGTAAAACACTATTGTCGCACAACATTCTCATGACCACCATTGCCTATTTGAGGTGTGGGCTGTGACATATTGTAGCACCATTACCCTATAAGTCTATACAACTCATGGACTTTCGGATGAAGAGAGGACAATCCTTAACACAATTTATCTTTTTTTTATATGTAGCTACAAAAAAGGAGAATTAAGCCTATAATCAATCTGTGTCTACGTACTTAAGAGCCAACACAGTGACAGAATAGGCTCAATTTAACTCGACTCCTCATTTCTTTTACAATGCTGCCAATTAAATTTTACTTATGATACACTCATAATATGTTAAATGTGGAATGACCATAAGATCACATGATTACCCCAGTTGGCTTGTTTGTCATAGTTCCACATGATCACTGCAACAAGAACATATCGCTGTATAGTTAATTACTAGATTTCATAAGTACAAGTAACTTAAAACTAATAACAGAATACATGAGAATCTGCAATCAGTTGAGCCATTTTGATTATGTTTGTATAATTTCGAGTATAAAGCTAGGATATCAAAAGTTTGCAGATTGCTAAGACAACGATTGCGCTGCTGCAGCAAGTACAAGTCAGTAGAATATAACATTAGTATATACAAAAAGAGCATTGGGATATATATATACCACAAGACAATAGAACCTGGGAATCAAAACAAAAGACATAATAGCATGAGTGGCTAACAATCTACTAATGCTTCTCACTTGTGAGTAAAGAAGAACACAAAAAAAGCTACAATTAGCTAAGAAGGCTGTGCTGCTGATGCAATATCATAGAAGCAGTTTCTTAAACGGCTTTCCTTCATATCACATTGGATCTTTATACAATCTATCATTTCATTCATGACAGCGTTAGCTTCCATGCACAAACTAGAAAACCGCGCTTCGATTTTGTCCCTCTTTGATGTTGGCAGTTTTGTCAGTAGATCTTCTATACGTTGCATATATGACATGATGCGACAAGTCTTCACTCTCCCAACATGAATCTCAGCATCCATGTCTTCCCAACAGACCTGGACATGATTCAGCCTTCTGTCAATGTAAATTGCCGAATTTGTCCTTTGTTGTTCCTTACGGTTCAAAAAGGGTGCCCTTCCTTGCTCTTGCATCTTTCTGTTGGGGTTCTCCATTATTGCTTTTTCTTGGTCTAGCACCACTTTTAGTTCAGCCATTATCTTTTGCGCTGATGTGGCATCCCTCACTGCTCTAGCTTCCTACAGTGTTTATGATATTATGAAAATTTATAGAAACAATAATAGTACCCTCTATTAAAGTCATAACAGAAGTTACAACCAAAAATAGCCAGAAAATATCCTAAAGTAATCATGATCTTTTCTGTAGAAATATAACACGATGGTTTACATATACGACTGTAGCTTGCAATAATTTCCTTAGTAACTTAAGGCAGAATGTACTACGTATGGAAGATAAGAATATATTTCCTTGTGTAAGTACCTCACGTGTGATCATTGTGAAGGTGGCTGTTGGAGAGCTGTCTAACAAATAGCTTGTAACTTCAGTAGACATATTTACTTCTTCGCATCCCTCCTCTGACAAAAACTCTGGATAAATCTTTAAATTTGTTAAGTTAGCAAAAGGAGAAGGTTGATGCAAGGTTAGTTCCACTGATGAAGAAAGAAACTGCAGAAAAACGAAAAAAAAAAACAACGTAAAATGAGAAAGAGAAAGCAGAATGCCATTCAATCTTCATGAGTCTGTATACAAATATATAAATGTATGCAATATGTATTTCAGAAGTGTTATTTCATTAACAATAAAGTGTTTGCTTAGCTGCTACATAAGTACATAGTAACAGCAGCCATAAGGACTCTTACAGTCTTACTACACCTGCTTTATAGAAGGAAAAAAACTAAACTTGTTTTTTAAAATCTTTTTCTAAAGTCATTTTATTGGTCTAAAGAACTATTTGCAGGACACACATTATAAAGTATAAACATTAAGGACCAAATACCTCAATAATTTCCAAGTTAAGTGTAAGAAAGTTGGCATTGTTGAACTGTTGAAGCAGATCAACAATTTTACAAGCACTTAAATCGTGTGGTTTGCTAATGCAGAGATCCACCTTCTCCAAAGAAGGCAAACCGTCTGCAATCAACAGCAAAGAAGACTGACTTTTATATAGCAAAGAAGTAAGGTCAGGTCCGCAAATCTCAAGCTCGCCATCACAATTTATAACACTGAGCGTCTTGAGTCGAGGTCCAACCACATATACAGGCGGCTTTGACCAATAGTCCCTGTCATCTTCAAGCTCGAAAAAAGTTAGTTGACGGCGGCCAATGGTAAAACGATCTGATCCCGTTAGGCTGCAGTTACTTAAGGTGAGATCCTTCAGCTTTTTACACTTGCGGATAAGATAAGATTTTGTATCTGGCAATGTCACAAAAGCAAGATGCAATGTTGTTAAAACTGGGAGCTGCCAACTATCAACAGGCATAATGGAATGATCTTTATCAGACCCACTCAAAGTGAGATGTGTGAGAGACTGAAACTCAAAGCCAGAAAGCGGGAAGTCGATCTTTTTTCCAAGCATGAACGTCATAGTCAATTGTTGAACACGATGGGAGTGCGCATAGTTAATTATTCTATGGAGAAACGATTGGCTAAACTTTCCACTAATATTGAACTTGATAGATGAAAGATCCACCCAATAATTGCGGTAAGTTAAAAAATGGGTAATAAACTTGGAGAACTTGGGCAGTGAAGGGAAATCATTCCTTGAGAAATCGAGATATGGCATTGTAGTCCATATATACCTCCACCGAGGTGACAAAACACTTAACTCAACAACATTTTGTAAGCTGATAAACGAGAGGATTTTATAGATAAGTTCATCTGGCAAGCTGCTTAGTCTGTCGCGCTCTCCATATCTTCTCATTCTATCACGCCGAAAATTCATGCTGTACCTTCTTATTTGTCTCCAAAAGCTGCATTTAGCAGAATGCAATAATCAGGACATACTAAACACTCTTGACAGAAATAGCTAATTGCGACTTGTGCAACTGATTTTAAGGTGCTAATGTAGATAATTAAATACACTTTCTAAGTAAATAAATGAATACATATCAAACAAATAACTGAAATAACAAACAAACTACAGTTCCAACTAGTCTGGTTTCAGTAACGGCCACGAAGAACAAATTCTATACATTATAAATGATTTGTACTCGGTACTCCAAAATTTCCCAAAATTATCCTCATTGATTTAGCAGGCCCTAGTAACGAATTCTATTACAGAGGTGTTTGAAATTGCATATTTTGAAGTGTTCATCTTCTTAAAAAGTAGGCACATACCGATACTACCATGCTTGTTTTTAGGATTAACAACGAGCCAAACTTGTTTATCTATACTTTTTATAAAGCATTTGTTTCAAGTACTTAAATCCTTAACTTTTAAGTACTCGAAATTACTAACATACTCCTATTAACCACACATTCAAAATCAATCAAATTATTTAGAAATGCAAACCTAATCCAAATCAAATTTTCATCCATAACATATTAATACCAAATCGAAAGCAAACGAATCTATTTTATCAGGCATAAAACATCTTTATAATCCGAACATAGCATAAATGACTTATATTTAGGTATTGTAAGTTTAACTAATAGCTGATACTGTAATATTGGTTTTTTTTTTTCACATTATTTATAATCTCAATCATGTTAGCCCTAAAATTAGAGAAACGGTATCAATCTACATGATGATAAAATAAAAATGAATAGCAGTCGATTAGGGTTTTTATTATCTTGTAGAAACGTACCTTTTTCAGAGGATCATTTGTAACTTTTGAGTTTTCCGCGCGGAAAGTGAAAGGCTGCAAATTTAGATGAGCGCCAATATTAATTGGATCTGGGCCTTTGCTAATGGGTCACCAACACTTTGGTGGTGTATCGGTATCCCTTGCTAATTGGGTCCGTACCGGTCCATGTATTTTATATATATTTGTATTTTTTATTTTATATAATTTTAATTCAATGAAAAAATTATTAACAAGTTGATTGATTTTTAAGCTTTTCTATTTATTTATTTATATTTATAAAATAGAGTTGAGATCAAAAAGGTATGACAAATCAAAAAAGAATGCAGGAATGAATCTGAGCCGTCCAATTCTATTAAGGGTGGAGGGTTACTTTCGTCCTTTTACAATTCCTGATTTAATTACATTAATAGTTGAATAATACTGCAAAAAGAACAGAGCATAACGACCTGACGTTCGCTAGGGTTTGAGATCTCATCATCGATCTAATAAAAATCACCAAATCGAAGATACGTATTTCATTAATTCGGATCAATTTTAGATGCTGTTTTGGGTTGACGCATCCCAAACCTTACGGTCCTGATTCTCGTACCTGGTTAGTCACCAATTTCGCTTTTTAAATTGCTATTTAATTGCTTCATTTTATTCATGTTAATGTTTTGTTACCGCTTGCTCAATCTCTCATCGACATGAAACTATGATTACTTTATTTATGTCTTCATTTTTGTTAGCGGTACTTGCTTTATGGATTTTAGGTTATTGATTGTAAGATTACTTGATTTTGAATATAACCAACTCATGACTACAATTTATTTATTTTTTATTAATAAAATCTAACTAGTTTGTAAGTATTTAACATTGATATATGTGTGTTGTTATCTAATGGAGAATGTAACTATCAGAGTGTAATATTTGTCGGTAAGAATTAAGGAAGACCTAAAAATTGCTATTAAGGAGTGAATGTGTGGTGTTTGAATCCTGTAGCATTTGCTTGCTACCTTGTTTGTATTTTGGTCGATGTTTGTTAGTGACAGAATAAGCTCAAAATGTGCAATACTTTAACCACTTTTAAGGGCTTTATATATGCAATAAGCTGTATGTCCTTTTAAATATGCATTCTTAGTGAGCAAATGTTTGCTTAAGTGCATGTCTTTCATCTTACTTGCATACAAGTAGGAACAAACGGTCACTAGATACTGATTGTTTACTCAAGTATTACTAGTTCTTCTACTAGGCTTTCAAGTTGATGATAGTATGCATTTAGATTATAGAGACTGTTGCCAGTTATCGATAAGGTCTATATGACATTATTTCTTTCTTGTTTGTTGTGTTTTCGTTTTTGGATCACTGATAAGATGAATCTTATGCTTTGTTTTTTATTATGTTTTATCAGCCGTGTATGTGGTAACTCTCATGGGTTGATCAGAAAGTATGGGCTTATGTGCTGTAGGCAATGCTTCCACAGCAATGCAAAGGAGATTGGTTTCATCAACAAGTGATACTAACAGGTATTATGCACTACCATATATGGTAATATGCACTACCACATGTGATACTATGCACTACCACATGTGGTACTAGTTGTTACCATATGTGGTAATTGCTAACACAAATAGTACTTTACAAAAAATGAGGTACCACATGTGATAATAAGAGGTACAACAAATGATACTAAGTTAAGAGGTATTATGCACTACCACATGTGGTACTACGCAGTACCACATGTGGAACTAGTTGTTACCATATATGGTAGTTGCTACCACAAATGGTACTTTACAAAAAATGATGTACCACGTGTGGTTGATATTGTGAAATGTGAAATGTGAGACTTTGTTTACAAAAATAGTAAGTTTAACCTCAACGATACTGGTTGATGCCATATGTGATACTATGAGAAACCACACGTGGTACTATGAAAGGGACATATGGTACTTGTCTATAAAAATAAGAAAAAGTATTTATTTTGTTTACAACAATAATAGTTGATATTGTGAAATGTGAAATGTGAAACTTTGTTTATAAAACTCATAACGTTTAACCTCAACAATAACGATTGGTACCACATGTGGTAATATGAGGTACCACATGTGATAGTTACTAATACCACATGTGGTATTATGAAAGATACCACTTGTGGTAGTATCCGCTACCACATGTGGTAATGTACACTACCACATGTGGTAGTATCCGATACCACATGTGGTACTGTACACTACCGCTATCACAAGTTATAGTTAATGGTATCTCATGTGATATTATCTACTACCACATATGATACTATGTAATATCACATGTGTTACTATCTACTACCACATGTATTATTATCTACTATCACATGTGATACAATTTTTTATGTTCTTTGACTAGTTTAATTGTTTCTTTTGTTTTACATGAGTGAATGTGATTTACAGGATATAAGATGTTACAGTGGAATGTAGCTGTAAGAAGATTGTTCGTCATGGATTCTTGTGTTATATGAGTGAACGTGATTTACTGTTAAGAATATGATATAGTGGAATGTAGCTGTAAGAAGATTGTTCGCCCTGGAATCTTGTATAGACATGTTTTTTATGTATTCAAAAATTGAAATATTGAATATATACCAAAACAAATATGTTTTACGGCATTGGATCAAAAATTTGATACCAGCTGAGCTGCACAAAAGAAAGAGGGCCACATAGACAAGTTTATATGAAAGATACCACATATGGTACTTGTTTATAACATAATCATAAATAAATAAAATTGTATCACGCGTAATCTTGTGATTTAGAATAATAAGAATGTCATCATGTATGACAATATTAATTGTCGATTGTGATATATAATACTACCACTTCTACCACATGTGGTACTTTACACCACCACATGTGGTAATCATTACAATGACATATGAAAGTAAAAATGAGCTGATTGATAAGAATTACAAATAAATAAAATTGTATTATATGTAATATTGTGATTTAGATTAATAAAAACGTCATCATATATGGCAATGTTAATTGTCGACTGTGATATACAGTACTACCACATGTGGTAGTATCCATTATCACATGTGGTATTGTATACTACCACATGTGGTAGTATCCGATACCACATGTGGTACCCTACACTATCGCTATCACAAGTTTTCTGCAAACTGAAAAACATCTCAAACTGAAAAACATAAACCAAAAAGATAAGTACATTAAATTCAAATTGATTTAACAAATTGTACTCGAACATTAAATTCAAAAATACCAAAAAACACATTCAATAATACCAAGAGACATTCAAAAATACCAAAAGACATTAACACACTAGTTTTTTGCAATAGGTTCAGTAATGTTTTCTTCAACAACATCTTTTGATGGCTTTTTTCCACCGTTGTCTTCATTCAGGCGGTTTCTAATGCCATACTTAATTTCACTGCATATTAATATAAAAAACCAAGTTACTAACATCCAAGGAAAAAAAAAACATTAATCAATAAAACAAAAGGATACCACATCTGTTAGTGTACACTACCACATGTGATAATATGAGTTACCACATGTGATATTCAATTTAGATATTTTACATTTTTGTACTACCACATGCGATACTATGAGGTTGAAACATATATTACCATGTTATACAATCTTCCAGCAGCCAACAATATAACATGGTTACATGTATTATACTTAATTAGCCAATATCATTGATGAAACACAAACTATCTACAAACTAAAAAATAGAACCATTTCAAGGGAAGTTAAGCTTTCATTCAAAGTCCACCGCAAAACTAATATAAGTAACTAAAAAAAACATGAATACAAAACTTATAGGGCTGATCGTGTCGTGATGCACCAATTTTTATACTTGAATGCGTCACTTTTTACATGTTTTTACTAGATCTTTCCCTTACTTTGCCAGCAAATTAACAGTCAAGGTATAAAATACAAGAATACATTTTTTAATTCAAAACAGATGCTGATTATGTCACAAGTTTCAATTCCAACTTACTTATATTTTTGAATGAATTGCCACTTTGTACCAATAACCATATAATTCGTACAATTCATGATCTGTATATCTCAATACTCAGACAACAATAATCAAAATTAAAATCTATATATATGATGAATATATACCAGTAGTGAAGCAGAATTGAAATCCAGCTCTCTCCACTAGCTTCGTACTAAGAGCATCGAAACATGCAGGACCTTGATGAACTCCACGTGAATCAAGTAACTGCCGTAATTTCTTCGCCCCATAAGTGTAATTCCTATTTCCGCTATATGAATTTACGATGACTGAATGGAAATCCACTGAACGCCGTGATTATGATAAATTTGTACGTGTAATGGTTTTGTTTGAAAGAATCAGATTGTTTGAGGTGCAAAGTTTGCCCCGACTAGTATCCTGTTTCCGTGCAACCACGAGCTCAAGTATGGAAATGTAGGTTCCGACCCTAGCTTTTGACCTATATATGTGAACAAAATTTAGTAATTCGTTGATAGTGCTAATTCTTGATGAATATCCATCTAAAACAAACAATCGAAGTTTACTTACTGACTTTGATTTTAAATGAAGTTTTGACACCTAGGGTTTTGAAAAAAAACAAAATCGATACAAAACGACGGTACAAACGTTTATTCGAATAATCATAATCAAAGAAAACTTTGATTTACAGAAGAAATTCAAAAGTTTCAGTTGAAAATTCGACAATTTCTAGGGTTTTTGCGTTAGGGTTTGTAGAAAACGAAATCGAACCAAACAAATGGTCGAAACGATGATCCAAACAAACGTGATCGAAGAAAACTATGATTTAAATATGGATACGAACTTTGATTTGCTTACCTGAGTGTTTGTTTGCGAAGGACTTGAGAGATGAAACAGAGAAGACGATCGTGAATAGAGGGTAACCAGTCGCATTTGTACGTGTTTGAAAAGGAAAAAGAAAAGAAATTAATTGGAAGGTAAAATTACGATAATGCCCCTCCGCCCAAAATTAGTTTCAGCTTATTTAATCAAATTAAAATTGATTGGATAAATGTAGACCCTTGATTTCGTTGATCCAATGGATGATATTCATTCCCCCATTCTCATCAAATATAACCATACTCATTTGAACTTTAGTCTTATAAAGAGTTATAAAATATAGTTACACCTAATACTTTTTTTAATATACTTTTTTTTAATGATCCTTGGAATCCATGATAATTTACTTAATACTCCGTCCGTCTCCTCCAATTTACTAATTTTGTTTCTCTCAAAAAGATTGTTCACTTTTAAAAAATAACCATTAAACTCTCAAATTTGCTCTCATTTATTAATCTCAATAATTCATTACCAAAATATTTCAAGTCAAATTTTCATATTACCCTCGTTTATTACTCTTCAATAACTTATTACTTAAATATTTCAAGTACAACTTATCCTTAATACAATGGTCATTCTATCAATCTATCATAGATTCCATTTTTTTATTTTTTTTTTTGATAGGGAACAATAAAAGTGAGACATACGCGGTAAATGATTATGATACCAACTAACATTCTAACAAGTAGCTTTTAGGTGAGTGTGTATTGACTATATTTTTTGCTAAAAAAAAAACAAAAAAAAAACAAACTATTGACTATATTTTACTTAAGAAACATGATTTACTATTCAACCTTATCCTTTTAATATCATGAATTGTTAACATGTGTTATGTATTTATTATCTTTTTTTTTTTGAAAGGCTAACAGAAATCGCCTAGGTACTCCGTACGGGGAGACCCAATGGCTAAGTCTCCATATACTGGCCCAATCCAGCCGTACGGAGCCCTTAAGCGCCCCAAGTTACTCCAATCACCTTAGTTGTTCCGATGATGGATAATCAGGATAAGAGATTTGGAAATATACATTACTCCCTACTCAATAAACGTGTTATTAGTCTATAATAAAACTACAAAATATTTGGATATATATATGTATATATATATATATATATATATATATATATATATATATATATATATATATATATATTAGATTTTAAACCCGTGTATACACACAATCCGTTAAATTTTAATATGAACTTTTGTATTTATATCTTGTTACTAAAACAAATCGTATAATTTAATATGTATATTATTTAATTAGTTTCATGATAATATTACCTTATGTATATGGACTTATTTAAGTAGAGATTAAAAAATTATAATATTTGAAACCAAGTTAGAGAAAAAAAATTAATTATTACCTTTTCAAGTAATTTTATTCCTACTCAGTGAATTAAAAATAAAAACATTATAGATCGATTTGGATAATGTTTTAATTAAGGAATTAAATTTCTTTTTATATCTAGGTGGATAGTTGATTAAAAATATATATATTTTGATAAGTTAGGTTCTTATTTTAAAATTTACTAAAATTAAAGGATTTAATTGACTAACTAAAACTTAATTAGAATGATGACATTATAAAGATATTTCCTATAAATACGTGTACACATGGGTTCTTTAGACAATTATTAATTATTAATATTTAGTAATTATGAATTCTATATATCCTATAAATAGCACATATAAGTTAGGCACTTTAAAATTAGATGTAGATATGGATTCAAAATTTAATATTGTTATATTTGCTAAAACATATTATTTTTAAAAAATTTAAAATCATAATTATGATGTCATATATTCATTAGTTTTAGCCAATTTGATAAAATCAATCAATTCTATTGGTCAACTGAATATTTGATGACATCATTAGGTGTTTCCTATATTATATTTATAAGATATATATCTCTATATATTAAAATATTGAATCACTCATGCTAAAACACAACTATTGTGGCACGATAGTACATATAGAGGTTGTGGGTTCAACCCCTATGGATAGCAATTGTGTACATATATATGTGTGTAGGTGTATATAATATTGTAACGCCCCAAATTTTGTAAGTTTAAACTATATTATATGCATCTAGTTATTTAATTATATGTATATAATATTATGTTATGTGAAATAATTGTTATGTGTTAGAATTAGTTAGTGAAACTAACTATGTAAAGAAACTTGAGTTAGAGGGTAGAAACTGTCGTATTAGCAAAGATGGAGGGTTTAATGTGATAATATTGTAGATAAAACCCTGTAACTTCTCATTCCTTCTATAAGCAGAAATTAAAAAGTGCAGTACGTACATGTGTGTGTGTGTGGCGATTTGGGAGGGAAAAAGAAGAAGAACAAGATCAAGTTGAGCTAGGGTTTTGATTTAATTGAAGTTTATAAGTTTCAATTCAACTTTTCTAAGGTAAGAATTAACTCTCTCTTTGTTTAATTTGAGTTAGGGTTTAAGAACATAAAACCCTAAGTTAGTGAAATTGATGGGTAAGTGGGTTATTGAATGTAATTAAGTTCTATATACATGTTTAAGTTAGAAAGAACATATAATTTATGTTAGTTGTATTGTTAATCTCTAATCATGTGTTTTATGGGTAATTGAATTGATTATGTATAGGTAAGATCACTAAGAAGCTAAGTTCTTGGTGATTTGTGATAGTAATGATAAGAAGAAATGTTAATTACCCATTTTACATGTGATTAGATATTAATTATATGGGACTTATGTTAGATTATTAGATGTTATGGGATTTAACATATAATTCACATGTAAGAAGTAAGAAAGAGTTAGTTAAATATGTAAATGTTAAGTGACTATGTGGTTATGTGAATAGGTGATCAAGTGTGCAAGAGTTCAAGTATTTGTTTGTGCAAGTGAAAAAGGTAAGTATATGGACATGTGGAACCAAGGAGTGATTTATCATTCGCTTGGTGGTATCTAAGTAATGACTTTGTCATTAGCTTAGTTTAATGTCAATTCTTAAAGGTTATGGAAAGCTAGTGGTGGAGCTCATTGCTTGGTTGGTAATGAGTTTTATCCCTTTTGATCATGCTTACGATACAATAACACCCCCGTTTGTAAAGTTTAAGGTTTTAGTTAATCTTGTAAAAGTTAGTAAGTCTCACTTGTGAAAGTTGATGTTTTGGTTAAAGCTAAATGTAGTGAGACTTGGAAATGTTAATGTTTAAGTGAATGTGAATGAAAAGTGTTTTGTTTGACTTTTAAAAGTCAACTGAGTAAGAATGAATGCTATTGGTTAGTCAAAGATTGAAGTGGGTCAAGTTGGTGCCCAAATGGGTCACTAAGTGCTTAAGTGTCAAAATGGGTCAATGTTGTCGAAAGTTAATGGTTTTGGTTCTCATAAGTTCTAAAGTCAAGTTGAAATGTGTAGTCAAAAGCTGGAAGTCATATTTGATGTATTTTAGAATTTGACATGTTCATATTTTTGGTTAAAATGGTCGAAAACGAGTTTAAGTGTCAAAACGGGTCAAAACGAGAAATTTTGGAAAAGTAAAAGTTGAGATATGTTTATTTGACCATTTTAAATGTATCTGCAAAATTTGGCGATCCCAGGTATTATAGATTAAAAGTTATGCGTTATTAAAGTTCGAGTTTTTGTATCAAAATGTGCAACTCTGGATTCTGCTGCTGGAACTGGGAATCCGGCGGATTCATGGGAATCCGGCGGATTGCCATGAATCCGGGCGGATTCCGAAGCGTATTCAAAACCGGATTGCTTAGTTTCAGTTCTGGTCAAAAGTTGAGTCTGAAAGAGTGAGGAATCCGGCGGATTCCCTTGAATCCGGTCGGATTCAGCCTGTGTCCAGCAACTTTCATTTTTGAGTGTTGATTATAATTAAGTAATGTAATAGCCAGTGTTTTGGGACCACAATAAGTAAGTACAAGGAATTAGAGGTGTTATGTTTTAAAAAAAAAAAAAAAAAATCACGTTTCAGGGTGTTTCAAGTTGGTATCAGAGCACGGTTTAAGGGATTCGGGTATCCACCATTAGTGGGTACTTGATCTTATACCACTTTAATTGTTGTATTGAGCATGATTTATAACTGTTATGTGTACGAGATTATGTGTGCTAATGATTTTGAATCGAAATGTGTCGTGTGGACTTTGGATATGTTATATTCTAATACGGTAATTAGTGCGCCTGGCCAACGCAATGATTATCATATTACCATATGGGTATCCATGGAAACCACGAGACATTAGAGGATAAGTTATTAGCTATTGTTAGTGTTATGTGTTAGAAATATAGATAAAGTAGACTTGTAAATATTAAGTAAGTCGAGTTAATCTTTCCATGTCTACTTTCAGTAAAGATGGATGAGCGAGAAATAGATCTTACTCTTGGATTTAACCCGGGTAACAGAGCCCAAGATAATGAGGCAGGAGGCAGTAACGAAAGACCAAGGTCTCCTATTCCTAACACTGAATTGTCTTGGGAAGGTATAAAATCCCTTGTGTCTAAAGAGATTAGTCAAGCCCAGGAAGCATCCCTTCCGTTTCTAGTGACGACAATTACGGACACTGTAAGAAAGATTGTGAGTGAAGAAATGCAGAAAGGACGAGGAGAAATAGTTGTGCCCAGACCAGAGGTAATTCCTCAACCTATTATTCAGGAGGAGCAGAAAAAGATCAGTTATAGAGATTTCTCAACTTGCAACCCACCAGAGTATGATGGTGATTTAGATCCAATCAAATGTTACCGTTGGATCTCAGAAGTAGAAGGGGCATTCGACACTGTGGATTGTCCCAACAAGTTTAAAGTAAGGTATGCAGCTAATCTTTTAAAGAATCGTGCTAAGTGGTGGTGGAATGTACAGTGTAGAACCAAAGGTGATGAAGCTATTAGTAAGTTAACTTGGGAAGAGTTTAAAGTAATGTTTGAAAGCACGTATTCTCAAGATGCAGATTTGAATAGAATTCGTCAAGAGTTTTTAGCTATGGAGCAAACGAACGAATCAGTGAATGAATTGGTGGGAAATTTTCTAGATAGAGCTCGTTTTTGTCCAGAGTATATGGATAACCCAAGGATGCTTATGAATCATTTTCATAAGGTCCTGAGAAAGGAAATCAGAAAGTATGTACTTCCAAAGAGATGTCAGACACTTAAAGAGATGATAGATGAAGCGCGATTCTAGGAATTGGAGTTAAAGAAAGACGAACAAGTGGCAGCTGCCAAAAGAAAAAGTGATCAAAGTTCTGGTTCATCAAAGAAGTTTAGACCGAGTGGGAGTACAAAGAAGGATGATAGACCGGTGCCAGCTGAATGTAAAAAGTGCCATCGAAAACACTTTGGAGAATGCAAGTTTGGCACTAACGCTTGTTATCAATGTGGGCAAGAAGGTAATTTTGGCCGAGATTGTCCAAACCCAATCCGTGTATGTTACAATTGTTATGAACCGGGGCACATAAAATCAGAATGTCCGAAACTTGGGAACCGGCCTACTTCTTCAGCACCTCGAAGAACTTCAGAAAAGAAAGCTGTAGAAGTTCCAAAGTCTAAGGGCCGTTCCTTCCAAATCACTGCTGAGGAAGCTCAGCGAGCCCCCGATGTCCTGACAGGTACCTTTCTTGTAAATTTAATGCCTGCACACGTGTTATTCGATTCGGGAGCTTCGCGATCTTTTGTGTCAGAAAAGTTTAGCCAGAAATTCTCTATTCCCCTTAGTGAGTTAGACACTCCACTGGATGTTGAGATTGCAGATGATAGAATAGTTTATGTTGCTAATATGTTCCGTGGGTGTCAATTACAGATTAGTAATGAATCTTTTATTATTAATCTCATTCCAATGCCAATGGGTGAGTTTGATGTAGTAGTGGGTATGGATTGGCTAGGTAGGTATAATGCTATGATTCAGTGTGAGAAAAAGATTATCCGTATCAATACTCCAAGTGGGGGAGTGATTGATATTTATGGGGAAAAGAAAAAGCCTTCCTTATCCATATGTACCTTTGCTCGTGCTAAACGTCATTTGTCCCGTGGTTGTCAAGCCTTTTTGGCCCACGTGATAGATCTTCAGAAAAGTATTCCTAAACTCGAGGAGATTCCTGTTGTAAAGGAGTTTCCCGATGTTTTTCTGAACGAGCTACCGGGTATTCCACCCGAAAGGCAAGTCGAATTTCGTATAGATCTTATCCCTGGAGCTACTCCTATTGCTAAGACTCCGTATAGTGTAACACCCCCAAATTTAGTGATGTGCGGAAGCATACTTTGGGTGTTACTAATCAATATACAAAGCACAAGATATACAGCAAACGACCTCTAAATGAGACGTTTTGTAAAATAATTACATTTCATAATTAAATCGTTTGAAAACATATAGTTTTCTTTACAAAAGTATATAAGCCTAGAGTCCGCGTATGTGGCGGGAGATTCTATTACATAACCATAGTTACAAAAGATAATGCCAAAGAATCTCCGTTAAATGCAGTTTGGAAATCATGCGACTCTAGCTAGTAATCCTGGAGTGATCCTACTCCGTAAGTGTACCTGAGAATACATGCTAAAAAGGGTCAACCAAAAGGTTGGTGAATCTCACAGGTTTATCAGTAAATAATTAGTTTGAACACAAGATTTCATCAGCAGTGCCCGTAGGCGTATATCAAGTATTTGCAAATCTCGCAAAAGTAAAGTAATCAAGTTATACCATTGCCATGAGGCTCATAATCGAAGCTTAACCCGTAAATGATCAGTTGCTCCCGTGACATGCTCGAAATTGAGCAAGCATAAGTAAACGAAATAATAGTCGCCCGTTTATACATAACGGTTCGTGGTAGCGCTACTACCCCGGGCGGGGAGGGTCATTTCCCTAATGGATCCATTAACTACTGTTCGCGCTTAAGTACATAACTAACGATATATGATGGAGAGACTTCAGTAAATAGTAAGTAACTCATGCAATTCCGTTTGGTATAGTAAACAGTTTAGTACTTGTGTTCAAGAAAAATCAGTAGCATGTATCTCCCCCAATAAGTTAAAACAGTAAAAGTGGGGCCGTAAGACTCACCTGAGTCTTTGCAAGTGCGTTTATATCAATAAACGAGTAAGAAATATCAACAGTTGGTTCTCCGAACCAGTAACCTCCAAGTGCCTAAACACGTAATGTCAAGTAAGTAGATGTCTCGCAAGATCATTTAGGCTAGTTGTTCATACAACCCAATGTGTCCGAATGTTGGTTCGTTATCGTCTGTATAAAAGTGTACGACCCGTTTGTGACGAGTTTGAAATAATAAACTTTAAGTATTATTATCAAATTATTTATGTTTTGCACTTACAAAAGTGTCCCAAAGTGTTTTATAAGTCGTATCGTATAAGGATTTGAGGTTGTAAAAGTTCGACACTTAGTGAAATTTTTGTTAGAAAACCTGCTGTTTTATGCAACACTATATGCGTCACTTAGGTCGGTCATGCGACACTAAGACAGTGTCGGGTGAAGTGTCGGGTATTCTGATCATGCGTCACTAGCGAAGTGTCGTATAAAATAGGAAGTCAATAACATGCGACACTTAAGGAGTGTCGTTAATAATTGTCGAAGTGAGATGCCTGCATCACTAAATCAGTGTCGTTATATGTGTCGGGGAAATGTAGTCATGCGGCACTATGGGAGTGTCGGTATTAGGATAGCCACGGCACTAAATTAGTGTCGTTTAAGTGGAAGTTTTAATAATATGCGACACTTCGGAAGTGTCGGGTAATAAGGTCTAGCGGCACTAAGGAAGTGTCGGTAAGTATTAGTATAGGCGTCACTATCATAGTGACGGGTAAAGATCGCAAGAGGTAACAGGCGACACTTAAGAAGTGTCGGTATTGGACATAGGGCGTCACTAAGCTAGTGTCGGGTAGATGGTATAGCGACACTAAGGAAGTGTCGCTACAAGTGACGCGTATCTGGGTTCGTCTCTGCGACACTAACGCCTGTTCGACGGATTTCGAGCCAAAAATGTGTTTTCGGGTTTCCGTTTGGTCCGATACTTTTACCCAACCCTCATATGAACATATTAAGCCTATTTAAACTACAAACTAGTAAAAATGATCAAAAACGAGAGATGTCGGGATTTGTCGGAAACTTACAAAATGTCGGATGAAAAATCCGAAAAGATAGGAATGTAGATCGTGTTGTCGTGGTCACTTTTCTCCAAACGAGTGGTATGATTCGGCGATGTTTTGTGGTGTTATTTTGTGATTTTGGTGATGAATGTGGGTTGGTGATTGAAAGTAAAAGAAAGAGAGAGAGAGAGAATGGAAAAGAGAAATGAAGAAAGAAAGTGGAAGGTGGGGGTTTTATCCCCACTTTTCAGTTTTCGCCCCGCGTTCCGTGTGGTGTTCGTTTGCTCCGTCGATTAACGTTAAACAATTATTTACATTTTAATTATAAGTTTTAAAATATGATTTATTACGCGATATATTGTTTGTATATTTTACAATTCAATTTATATTTGAGTTATAAAATGGTAAGTTATTTTATTTAGTTTGCGCGTTTTAATATCTAAATTTGTGTACGTTTTGTTTGTACGATACGAATGAATACGAAATATTATCATAATAATATTTTTGACGTAAAAGCGTTATTTAATAAAATTGGTCACCAACGTCCGTATTAAATTGAATCGAAATACATTCGATTTAAATTGCGTACGATTTAACCAAATCGCATTTTTGTATATATTCAAATATATATAATTCGATACATAAATTAGCCTAACACATAACTAATTACATGTATTAACAAAGAATTAGGCACTAATTCTAGTCCTAATTTGCCGGTTGTTACATATAGACTTGCCCCTTCAGAAATGCAAGAATTGATGAAACAGTTACAAGAATTGTTAGATAAGGGGTTTATTCGTCCAAGTAGTTCACCTTGGGGTGCTCCAATATTATTTGTTAAGAAAAAGGATGGTACAATGCGTATGTGTATAGATTATCGGGAATTGAATAAGGTCACCATCAAGAATAGGTATCCCTTACCTAGGATTGATGATCTGTTTGACCAATTGCAAGGTGCCAGCTATTTTTCTAAGATTGATTTACGTTCTGGTTATCACCAACTTAAAGTTCGAGAAGAAGATGTATCAAAAACAGCTTTTAGAACTAGATACGGTCATTATGAGTTTGTGGTGATGCCATTTGGTCTAACTAATGCACCAGCCGCTTTTATGGATCTTATGAATCGGGTATGTCGTCCAATGCTCGATAGATCTGTAATTGTGTTTATTGATGATATTCTTGTTTATTCTAAGTCTGCTGGTGAACATGAACTTCATTTGAGGCAAGTTTTACAAATGTTACGTAGTGAAAAGCTTTATGCCAAGTTCTCAAAATGTGAATTTTGGCTTCGTGAAGTTCATTTTCTAGGTCATGTTGTGAACAGTCAGGGAATTAAGGTTGATCCTACCAAAGTCGAGGCGGTGATGAAATGGGAACCCCCAACCAATCCGACTGAGGTAAGGAGTTTTCTGGGTTTAGCCGGGTATTATAGACGGTTTATCCAGGATTTCTCCAAAATTGCTACTCCACTCACAAAGCTTACTCGTAAGAATATCAAGTATGAATGGAAAGATGAGCATGAACAGGCCTTCAGAACCCTTAAATTAAAGTTAAGTCAGGCACCTATCTTAGTACTTCCCGATGGTACTGAAGATATGGTTGTATATTGTGATGCCTCTTATAATGGATTAGGTTGTGTATTGATGCAACGTGGAAGAGTAATAGCTTATGCCTCAAGACAGTTAAAAGAACATGAGAAAGGGTACCCAGCGCATGATTTAGAATTAGCTGTAGTTGTCTTTGCCCTTAAAATATGGAGACATTATCTGTATGGGGTAAAGTGTACTATTTATACTGACCATAAAAGCCTTAAGTATTTCTTTGATCAGAGAGATCTTAACATGAGACAAAGACGTTGGTTAGATTTGGTGAAGGATTATGATTGTGAGATCCTTTATCATCCTGGAAAAGCGAATGTAGTTGCAGATGCTCTCAGTAGAAAGGCAATACATCATGCCTTGATTGTTAGATCTCTTCGAATTACAGTCTCTCCAAGCTTATTAGATCAGATTAAAGAAGTGCAACAAAATGCTTGGCAGAAAGGTGATTGGAAAGTAGAACGTATTAAAGGTCAGATTCAGAATATTGTTGAAGATTCCCTAGGGTTAAAGACTCGATATGGCAGAATCTGGATTCCAAAGTCAACAGAGTTAAAGAAATTGCTGCTTGATGAGGCACATAGATCCAGATATTCCATTCATCCTAGTGCCACTAAGATGTATTATGATTTAAAAACAGATTATTGGTGGCCAGGTATGAAGAGAGAAATTACTAAATATGTCGATCAATGTTTAACTTGTTTACAGGTGAAAGCAGAACATTAAAAGCCCATGGGAATGATGCAGCCGTTAGATATTCCCGTCTGGAAGTGGGAGCATGTTACTATGGATCTAATCACCAAATTTCCAAAGACCCGACGTCAGCATGATACAATTTGGGTGATTGTGGATCGGTTGACGAAAATTGCTATATTTTTGCCAATTAAAGAAACGTATACTTCGGAAGCACTTGCAGATTTGTACGTTCAGGAAGTGGTGGCACGTCATGGAGTACCTCTTTCCATTGTTTCTGACCGGGATAGTAGATTTACTTCCAGGTTTTGGAACAAGTTTCAAGAAGATTTGGGTACTCGCGTTAACTTAAGCACAGCTTTTCATCCGCAGACTGATGGTCAGAGTGAAAGAACTATTCAAACGTTAGAAGACATGTTAAGAGCTTGTGCTATTGATTTCGGTGGTAATTGGGACGAACAATTACCTTTGGCAGAGTTTTCATATAATAATAGTTACCACGCGAGTATAGGTATGCCACCTTATGAAATGCTTTATGGAAGAAAATGTCGAACTCCAATTTGTTGGGGTGAGATTGGTCAGAGAGAATTGGGCAGCACTGATATTGTACAGAAAACAGCTGAAAAGATTGATCAAGTCAGAGAACGTTTGAAAATGGCACAGGACCGTCAAAAGTCTTATGCCGATGTTAGAAGACGCCAAATTGAATTTCAAGCTGGAGATAGAGTAATGTTAAAAATATCTCCATGGAAAGGCATCATACGTTTCAGAAAACGAGGGAAGTTAAGTCCTCGATTTATCGGTCCTTTCAAAATTTTGGAAAGAGTAGGAAAAGTAGCTTATAGACTGAAGCTACCGGAAGAGTTAGCAGGGATCCACAACACTTTCCACGTGTCATACTTAAGAAAGTGTTTGGTGGATGAAGCGTCATATGTACCTTTAGAAGAGATAGAGATCAATGATCAATTGAACTATATAGAACAACCGATAATGATTCTAGAAGAGAAAGTTAAAAGATTGAGAAATAAAGAAATTAGACTATTCAAAGTTCAATGGAAGCACAGAAAAGGGTCAGAGTTTACATGGGAGCCGGAGCATGAAATTGTTAAGTATTATCCGGCTTTGTACCAAGAATGGATTGTGAGGACACAATCCTGAATAAGTGGGGGAGAGTTGTAACGCCCCAAATTTTGTAAGTTTAAACTATATTATATGCATCTAGTTATTTAATTATATGTATATAATATTATGTTATGTGAAATAATTGTTATGTGTTAGAATTAGTTAGTGAAACTAACTATGTAAAGAAACTTGAGTTAGAGGGTAGAAACTGTCGTATTAGCAAAGATGGAGGGTTTAATGTGATAATATTGTAGATAAAACCCTGTAACTTCTCATTCCTTCTATAAGCAGAAATTAAAAAGTGCAGTACGTACATGTGTGTGTGTGTGGCGATTTGGGAGGGAAAAAGAAGAAGAACAAGATCAAGTTGAGCTAGGGTTTTGATTTAATTGAAGTTTATAAGTTTCAATTCAACTTTTCTAAGGTAAGAATTAACTCCCTCTTTGTTTAATTTGAGTTAGGGTTTAAGAACATAAAACCCTAAGTTAGTGAAATTGATGGGTAAGTGGGTTATTGAATGTAATTAAGTTCTATATACATGTTTAAGTTAGAAAGAACATATAATTTATGTTAGTTGTATTGTTAATCTCTAATCATGTATTTTATGGGTAATTGAATTGATTATGTATAGGTAAGATCACTAAGAAGCTAAGTTCTTGGTGATTTGTGATAGTAATGATAAGAAGAAATGTTAATTACCCATTTTACATGTGATTAGATATTAATTATATGGGACTTATGTTAGATTATTAGATGTTATGGGATTTAACATATAATTCACATGTAAGAAGTAAGAAAGAGTTAGTTAAATATGTAAATGTTAAGTGACTATGTGGTTATGTGAATAGGTGATCAAGTGTGCAAGAGTTCAAGTATTTGTTTGTGCAAGTGAAAAAGGTAAGTATATGGACATGTGGAACCAAGGAGTGATTTATCATTCGCTTGGTGGTATCTAAGTAATGACTTTGTCATTAGCTTAGTTTAATGTCAATTCTTAGGAATTCGGCATGTTAGATGTTATGGATCCTTAACTTGTTGCAGATTTTAATTGTTAGAGTCCATTTACTTACTAAGCATTTATGCTTATTCGTTGAGTTTAACATGTTTCAGGAAGTTCAAGTAAGGTAAAGGAGGAATCGGGAAAGAAGGTTATGGAAAGCTAGTGGTGGAGCTCATTGCTTGGTTGGTAATGAGTTTTATCCCTTTTGATCATGCTTACGATACAATAACACCCCCGTTTGTAAAGTTTAAGGTTTTAGTTAATCTTGTAAAAGTTAGTAAGTCTCACTTGTGAAAGTTGATGTTTTGGTTAAAGCTAAATGTAGTGAGACTTGGAAATGTTAATGTTTAAGTGAATGTGAATGAAAAGTGTTTTGTTTGACTTTTAAAAGTCAACTGAGTAAGAATGAATGCTATTGGTTAGTCAAAGATTGAAGTGGGTCAAGTTGGTGCCCAAATGGGTCACTAAGTGCTTAAGTGTCAAAATGGGTCAATGTTGTAGAAAGTTAATGGTTTTGGTTCTCATAAGTTCTAAAGTCAAGTTGAAATGTGTAGTCAAAAGCTGGAAGTCATATTTGATGTATTTTAGAATTTGACATGTTCATATTTTTGGTTAAAATGGTCGAAAACGAGTTTAAGTGTCAAAACGGGTCAAAACGAGAAATTTTGGAAAAGTAAAAGTTGAGATATGTTTATTTGACCATTTTAAATGTATCTGCAAAATTTGGCGATCCCATGTATTATAGATTAAAAGTTATGCGTTGTTAAAGTTCGAGTTTTGGTATCAAAATGTGCAACTCTGGATTCTGCTGCTGGAACTGGGAATCCGGCGGATTCATGGGAATCCGGCGGATTCATGGGAATCCGGCGGATTGCCATGAATCCGAGCGGATTCCGAAGCGTATTCAAAACCGGATTGCTTAGTTTCAGTTCTGGTCAAAAGTTGAGTCTGAAAGAGTGGGGAATCCGGCGGATTCCCTTGAATCCGGCCGGATTCAGCCTGTGTCCAGCAACTTTCGTTTTTGAGTGTTGATTATAATTAAGTAATGTAATAGCCAGTGTTTTGGGACCACAATAAGTAAGTACAAGGAATTAGAGGTGTTATGTTTTTAAAAAAAAAAAAAAAAAATTCACGTTTCGGGGTGTTTCAAATATTATATAATATTTGAGATAGATAGTGTATGTTGCCTTTCCAAATTAAACTAAAAAATAAAGTGAATAGTAGATTTTGAGAAGAACATAGGACAATTTAAAAACATTTTATTAAACCTATAATTTTTTGTGTGTATAAATAAAAGCCACAACACCGAAGGAATTAGGCTCAACAGTCAAATGTTTGTAATCCAAAGATAATGTGCTAAAACCTATTCAAAATCCCAATTTCAATTCGTTACAGGGAAGTATCATAAGATGACACAAATTGCAACCCAGCTGGCGTGTTCGTTTTAGTTCCACATGATCGATATTGCAACCCAGTTGGCTTGTTCGTTTTAGTTCCACATGATCGCTAACATATCACTGAATAGTTAAGTTCATAAGTAAAAGCATAAACGGGTCCATATCACTATTGCGGGCGGAGGAGGGAAGGGGGGGGGGGGGGGGGGGGGGGGGGGAGTAAATCACAAATTTAATAGTTCGAAATTGGCGTAATTGAGAAAAAACAAGAGAAACCTGCAATCAAAACGGAAGAATTGAAGCAACAGCATAAGTGAGTCACAATTTACATAATATCCATCCAATCTGCTAACGATGATGGCTGACATGGTATCCCAAGATCATGACAGCAGTCTCTTAAACACCTTTCCTTCATATCACTTATGATCATGATAAAATCTGTAAATTCGTTCATGACAGCGTCAGCTTTGACGCGCAAACTAGAAAAGTGTTCTTCCATTTCATCTCTCTTTGACATAGGCAGATTTTTCAATAAACCTTCAATGCGTTGCAACATTAATGAGATGCTAACAGTCTTTACTCTCCCAACCTTGATCAGAGCATTCAGATCATCCCAGACACGCTTCAACCTCCTCCCAATGTGCGTTGCCGTTCTTGTCTCTGCTTGTTCCCTTTGCTTCTCAAATTGTGCCATCAGTTGCTCCATCTTTGCCTTGTAGCTATCCGTTTGTCGTTTCTCCTGGTCTACCAGCACCTTTAGTTCAGCCATAATGTTTCGTGCTAAAGTGGCATCCCTCACTACTTTAGCCTCCTGCAGTGTTAATGTCCATGATAATATGTAGTTTATAGAAACCGTAATATTCGCCTACCTTTATGTTGTTACCAAAGTTAGAAGCATAAACAGTTGGAAATTATCCAAGCGTGTGATAAAACGCTTCTAGAGCTTCTCAACTTGGTGATAAATAAGTATTTGTTACCAGAGTCAAGGCCAAATAGGTAACATCATGATCATTTCTGTAGAAAGCTAACATGTCGGTCTAGATATAAGACAATTTGCCTGGAACAATTTCCTGATGCGAGCAGATAAAAATATATTTCGCTATGTAAATACCTCATGTGAAACCAATGTGAAGGTGGCTGTCGGAGATTTATGTAACAAATAGTTTTCTACTTCAGTAGACATATTTACTTCTTTGGATGCTTCCTCCGACAACCATTCTGGAATAATCTTTAAACTCGTTAAGTTAACAAATGGTGAAGATTGATGAGAGATTAGTTCCCGTGATGAAGAAAGAAGCTGCACCAAAAAAAATATATATATAAATAAAGAACAGAATGGTTAATTGAATTTTCATAAGTATCTGTACAGATAAATACATGTATGCAGCATATCTTTCTGAAGTGTTATTTTATTGTTCAACTGATTATCTTTGCGGGACACACATTATAAACTGAGTATAAACATTAAGAACCAGATCGATACCTCAATAATTTCAGAACTGAGTGTAAGAAACTTGGCATTGTTTAACTTTTGAAGCAGATCAACAACTTTATGAGCACCTAACTCTGATGGTTTGCTAATACAAAGATTCACCTTCTTCAAAGAAGGCAAACTGTCTATAATTACCGGCACAGAACAGTCACTTATATACATCAAAGACGTAAGGTCAGGTGCACAAATCTGAATCTCGCCTTCACATTTTATTATACTGAGAGTCTTGAGTCGAGGTGTAACCACATCGGTATCATCTGACCAGTCTTCATCTTCAAACATGAGATCAGATCGTCGACATTCGCCAATAGTAAAACGATTCGATCCTGTTAGGCTGCAGTTACTTAATGTGAGATTCTTTAGGTTTCTACAATTGGATAAAAGATAAGACTTTTCATCTGACAATGTCACATAAGCAAGATGTAACTTTGTTAAAGCTGGAAGGTTCCAAGAATCAACAAATGTAATGGAATGACCATTATCAGATCCAATCAAAGTGAGATTTTTTAGACACCAAGAATTAAAGCAATAAAGAGAAAACTGAATCTTTTCCTCGAGCATGCATGTCATAGTAAAGTGTTGTAGATTATAGGCGAATACATGGGTGAGAACTCTGTCGACAAACGAATGGCTAAACTTCCCAGAAACATTGAACTTGACAGAAGACAGATCTACCCAATGATTGCGGTAAGTTAAGAAATGGTCAATAAATTTGGAGAATTTGAGCTGTGAAGGGAAATCGTTCCTTGAGAAATCAAGATGCGGCATTGAAGTCCAGATATACCTCCATCGAGATGACAATACACTTAACTCGACAACATCTTTGGCACTAATGAAAGAGAGGACTTTATAAATAAGATCATCTGGCAAGCTGCTTAGTCTATCGCATTCTACATTCATTCTCACACGTCGAAAATTCATTTTTTTTTGTTCTACTTCAAAAGCTGCAATTCAGAAGAACGCAATAATAAAGAGATGCTAACACTTTTGACTAAGATACAAAATTGCAACCTAGCAATTGATTTTAAGGCTTACCAGGCCATTCTATTGTAGATATACAAATGAAATAATGAATACATTGCATCATAATACAATGCAACATGCAAAAAACAAATAACAAACTAAAACTCCAAGTTGACAAAACTGGTTTTAACAGATATAAGTAGTTTCTAAGGAACCAAAGGCCTCTGGTACGGTCTAGGAGTATGTATGGAACCTACCAACTAGGACGCCAGGATGTTGATGAATATACTGTCTCAGTAAATAAATGAATACACATAAAACAAATAGCTGAAATAACGAACAAACTACAGTTCCAACTAATCTGGTTTCAGTAAAAGGCCACGAAGAACAGGTTTTCTATGAATAACAATGATTTGTACTCCAAAATTTCCCAAAATTATCCTCATTGATTTAGCAGGCCCTTGTAACAGAATTCTATTACAGAGGTGTTTGAATTGCATATTTTGAAGTGTTCATCTTCTTAAAAAGTAGGCACATACTGATACTACCATGCTTGTTTTTTATAAAGCATTTGTTTCAAGTACTTAAATCCTTAATTTTTAAGTACTTGAAATTACTAACATACTCCTATTAAGCAACCGCACATTCAAAAATCAATCAAATTATTTAGAAATGCAAACCTAATCCAAATCAAATTTTCATCCATAACATACTAATACCAAATCGAAAGCAAACGAATCGATTTTATCAGGCATAAAACATTTTTATAATCCGAACATTAGCATAAATGACTTATATTTAGGTATTGTAAGTTTAACTAATAGCTGATACTGTAATATTGATTTATTTTCATTTTTCACATTATTTATAATCTCAATCATGTTAGCCCTAAGATTATAGAAACGGTATCAATCTACATGATGATAAAATAAGAATGAATAGCAGTCGGTTAGGGTTTTTATTATCTTGAAGAAGAAACGTACCTTTTTTCGGAGGATCATTTGTAACTTTTGAGTTTTCCGCGCGGAAATTGAAAGGCTATAAATTTAGATGAGCGCCTTGGATCTGGGCCTTTGCTAATGGGTCACCAACACTTTGGTGGTGTATCCCTTGCTAATTGCGTCCGGTCCATGTATTTTATATATATATATATATATATATATATATGGGAAGGTTCAAATGAGAACCACTTTAAAATTGAGAATTGTGAGAACCACAACGAATATGTGTTTGTTCACATGTGATTAACTTCAATCATATGTGAACATGGATGTACGTTTAATTGAAAAAGAAAAAAGTCAAAGAAAATCTTAAAATCATATCGAAAAACGCAAAAAACAAATACATGTTCACATGTGAACGATAATGTGAACAAATCGGTTATAAAGTGTTTTTAGACGTAAATTTATAAATTTTTTTTTACCTTTTCCTTTTTCAATTAAACGTACATCATTGTTCACATATGATTGAAGTTAATCACATGTGAACAAACACGTATTCGTTGTGGTTCTTATAGTTCTCAACTTTAAAGTGGTTCTCATTTGAACCTCCCACTATATATATATATATATATACCATTGAGTTACCCGCACTTTTTAGCGGTGACAAATGAGAAAAAAATGTAGTGACGGTTAACATTGATAGCTAATAGTATTTGAATACTTTAAGTATGTTTTTGTTGTTTAATAGTTTAAGATTATCGCCAAAAATGATAAAGGTTAGTTTTTTGAAAAAAATTGAATTAATGAAAGAATTAAATTGAAAGATTTGTTTATTTTTTATTTATTAAATGTTTCCATTTTGATTATTTTAGGGGCAGAGATGTAATTTTCCATGTTGAATAGTATAAGGCAATGAAAAAAAGGCTAAACACTTTATAATGTAGTATAGAAGTATAGATATATATTTGTATTTTTTATTTTATATAATTTTAATTTAATATAAAAATAAAACTAAGGATCAAAGAGGCATGAGGGTTTTGAAGGGCAGGAGGAGCAGCCTCCATCTCAACCATCCATTCTTTCATAAATGGCCAAGATCAAGCCACATCACTCAAGGATTCATGTGCATTTATTTTCGGGTGAGGGACTTGATTGCAATTTTATTCTTTCTTGAACTAAAGGGGAAAAATGCTGGGCAAATGTATCTCCTTCACACACACACACACACACAACCCAAAATCCTCTTTCTTAAAACACACACACAAAAACAAACACACACACCTTGTCGTGCTTCCAGTGGTCGGACGGATTTTAATCCGGTCGTTGAACCAACCAAACAGGATGCGCGGACAGGGTTTTAAATTTGTAGAGCAGGGGAATCCTAAGTTGTATACTACTGACAGACCTAAAAGGGCAGCAAGTGGTATGTATGACTCAGGTGTCGTTCTTCAAACTACAACGGGCATGAGAGTCTAGGAAGTTTTATTATCTTTGGAGATTCAGCTAGGGTTTTTAAAAGCTTTTGGATAGGTTTAGTTTTTATAACTAAATACTAATTTAAATAAGGAAAATAAAACAAAAGAGGTTTGTACGGAGACTCGGTCAACAGAGGATTAGCGAGTGGTTACTATGATTTCGTTAAATGTTATTGATGAATAGTCAAGGGTAAGGCTACTAGATGTGATGACTAATCCGGAGATGATAGAAACATAATTAATGCAAAATATTGTACCTACGACCGTTCCGCGGCTTCCATACGTTTGTACTCTACCAATTGGTGTTTCCAGCACTATACCGAGTAATAGGGCGTTTTACGGTTTTTCCGTTACATTAATTAGGGTTCCACATTACTCTCGCATATTTCCTATATCCTAATGAGCTACAACTACGAGCCTATTAAGTATCTAACGTAGAGTTGTCCGCAATAAGATAAATACCATATCACGTGGATAGCAGTTATAGAAGTCAAATACACCGGAAGTTCTCCCAAATGTACAGACCAATTTAACCGACGACTATCCTCGAATCCTGGTCCCCAGTCACAGTCATCAGAGACGTCTGTATCGTAGCGTGAATTGTTGATTGAACAAGAACACGAACGGGGGTAATCACGCGGACCAAGTTGGGATAATCGGGCTAACGATCAGTTAAATTGTTCAGCATTACAGATATAAATCATCACAACTATTCCATGCATGTTAATCTACTGTGTAAACCAATATTCTGTGTCTGAAAACCTAATTATACAGTTACTGATATGAACCAGGAGGATAACTCTAGCATGCATCATTCCTAAGGCAACAATCAAACAAAAACATGCAATAGGGTGACACATAACAGAACACCATAAACCTAAGCATAGCAGATAACCAATAATTAGATCATAGATATCCCGAAAGTTCTCTCAAAGATATATAACAGATAAACATGAATCTAACCTATCTCTAATCCTACGCTCCGTGTCTCTTATGATTTGTTTCAACCTAGAGAACACAGCCATACCAAGTTCATTGATCATCAAGTATAGAATAGGTAGAGAACGTACCACTAGTAATTGGCCAAGTTCTAGCAGGAAGCTTCTAACCACAGCATAAGTTGGATAGATAAACATTCGACATTCAGTTTATGAGTTCATATACAGTTTAAAGTAACACGGGCAGAGTAACAGCATGGCATAAACATATTGACTATTCTAACATAACTACATCATAGTAAACACAAAGAAATGTCTAGCCTAACATTATATATCTAGCATACAATCCTAAACAAGCATAAACAAAGCAACACATGTTTAAAACTGAAAAGTAAGAGATATATAAATAGAACCTGATACGAATTTATTACAGACAGATCTTCGTGAATACAATGTCTTGGAGTGACTCCGTACAAAAGCTAAAAGCTACCTCTACCTAACTATCTCTCTAACTAGCTCAATTCTAGAGAGAGAAAATCTTCTAGAGAGAGAAACTAGAGAGAGAGTGATGTGTGTGAGAGAGAAAGTGTAGGGAGAGAATGAAAATGAGAGAAATGGTATCAATGAAGTGTTGGGGTTGTCCACTATTTATAGGCAAACCATCAAATCGCGCGTACAACTCACGAAGCAGCACGTACAAGCAAACGAAGCAGCATACGGGGGTGCAGGGGCCGTATACGGCCTTGTAAGGGCCGTATACGGCCTTGTAAGGGCCGTATACGGTGTAGTGAGGGCCGTATACGGTGTGTGGGGCCGTATACGGGCTCTGTCTGATTTCGTTCGTTGCTTAAAACGTCTGTATCTACTTCGTTATGCGTTCGTTTGACTCGATTCTCTCGCCTGTGATTTCGTAATTCCGTTACGCTTCTAATGATGCCAATTTCACAGAAATTGGATGTGTAGAGCTTAGGCGTAGCCGAAATGTCTTTTAATGGCTCTGAAAGCGTAGTGGTTTCTCCGTCCTTTGGCCGTTTCACTTGATTCCAGATTTTTCCGTCTCGATTTTACCTATACAACAGATGGTAGAAGTTAGAAGGTGTGCCTTGACAGGAAAATGAGGTCGGAAGAATCGGCCTGTATTAAAATGCTGTGTTTTGTGCGATTTCAGAGTGTTTTCAGCGATTTTTACCACAACGTCTAATTTTGAACCACTTTAGTGAATTTTAATAAATAATCAATGTTTTGGAATGTTTTTACTAAAGAAAGATCCAAAATGTGAGGAATAAAGCTTCTAAAAACATGACTTTTTACGTCACATCACACCTTTACACTAACATGCACATCCATCACCACCACCAGATTTACACAACCATCATCGTCGCCGCTCCTCTGTCACCACCACCTCCATGCCCGTTCCTCCGTCACCACTACCATCGTCGCTCCTCCGTCACCACCACCACCGTCGCTCAACCTTCACCACCACCACCGTCGCTCAACCTTCACCACCACCACCACCACTTTCACCGTTCACCTTCAACGCTACCACTACCTTCACCACCGCCACCACCACCACCACCACCACCACCTTCATCGTCACCTTCACGTTCACCTTCACCGTCCACTTTTTTCCGTCACCGTCCACCTTTGTCCGTCACCTTCCACCACCTCCTTTACCTTCACTATTTAGATATGAAAATTTAGACGTAGATCTATTTTTCAGATCTAGATCTGAAAATAGTAGATCTAGATCTACTTTTTCAAATCTAGATCTAAGAAACTAGATCTGAAAAAAGTCACTGCATTTTACATTTAAATTACTGCATTTTAGATCTACTAAGTAGATCTGAAAAAAAAAACACTGCATTTTACGTTATTCTAGTGCATTTTTACATTTCCGTTACTGCATTTTACGTTTCATCGAATTTTCAGATCTAATTTTTAGATCTGAAAAAGCTTATTGCATTTTACGTTTTCTTCTATTGCATTTTACATTTCATCTACCGTGTTTTACGTTTGTTCGGCAATTTTATGCATTTTACTTTGTATACTGCATTTTACGTTTTTTCAGCATTTTATGTATTTTACTTTGTTTACTGCATTTTATGTTTTTTGACTGCATTTTACTTTGCATTTTACGTTTTTCACTGCATTTTTCATTTTTCCTCATTTTTATGCATTTTACTTTGTTTACTGTATTTTATGTTTTTTCACTGGATTTTTTTTTTTTTTACAAAATATATTGAATGTAACACCCACTTTAGGATTCTGGTAATTTCCTAAGCTTTAAATTAATTGTTTAATATGTTAGGAAATTTAATTGTTTATTTTATATGTTTATTGTGAATGATTAGGTAAAAAGTCATATAATTTATTGTGCCTAGTAAATTATTACTTGTTTTAAATTTATATAGTTAACGGTAAAATAAAATTGTTGGAATCGTGAATGGTTTTTAAGTTCCAGACAATAGGTTTAGAAGGGGACTAATTTTAAGTGGATACGGGGTCGGTTTGAAAATAAGCCGACCTATTTTTACTTAACTTTCCCCATTTGGAAAGTTTATACTTTGAACTCAAAAACTACAAACTTAAAACCTAGTAAACTTCAAAATCAAAACTTGAAACAAATATTGAGTTGTGATCTTGATTTAGCTTCATCATCATCAGCTTATCATCTTCAAAATTGTAAGTATTCTTGATTATACATGAATTTGGTTTTGTTTTGTTTTGTTTGGATTGAACTTATTTAAGTTCATAAGTGATTAATATGAAATTGAAACTTGAAAACTTGTTATATGTTACTATATGATGTTGTTGAATGTTAATTGTTGTATTAAATTGATGGAGACTGAGTTATGAGGTTATGGTTATAAGAAATTCGGGTTATGGGTTGATGGTTGAAAATCGCTGGTACAGGGTATGTACCCGGCGGGTACAAACTTTACTTGGCGGGTAAATGGATGGAACTGGGGTACCCGGCTGGTAAAATGGGTATCCGGCTGCTACTCTGGACCTTAAAACACAACTTGGTTCTGTTACCGCATCATTTAATTCACCCGGCTTGTAACCGGTGTACCCGGCTGGTGGAGGTCTTGTACCCGGCGGGTAGTACCCAATTGTGTGATTTTTGGTTTTCAGCTTTAACACATGTGTTATGGTGTAGGTTATATCAGTTTAAATTGAATTATTAACTTATGTTATGTTTTGTTCTCAGACACAGAGAAGACTCAGTAATATAAGATTTCTGAGTTTACAGCTGAGACAATCAAGTGAGTGGATCTGTAACTTTCAGTATGATTTAGTTGTAACAAATTTGGTTACAACGGGTAAACGTAGTACTACTTCTTGATAGACTGTTTAGTCTGATATGATGATTATGTTGATTATGTGCAAATTGACCATTGGGCATTATGTGCATTATTGGGAGTCCAACACTGGTTGGGCTTTGTTGTTATTGTTGGGCACGTCAGGGGTTCCTTGTACACATAGTTCATAGTAACCTCTGGCGTGTGAAGATAACAACAAGCTATCTGTTAATCACTGTATTGGCCTGCAGTTAATTTTAAGTTTTCTTTGGAGGATACCTCAAGAACCACCGATCCTCTTGGGTTTATATGTTTACGATTATTTGCTGTAAACAGAGTTGTTATGCTAAGTTAGACTGTTGGTTATACGTTCTCTCACTTAGTCTTGTGCTAATCCCACCACCCTACTTCTTGCAGGTTATGATTTTGATAAAACAGATTTGGGGCAAGAAGCTTTTTGATAAACGCCAAAATGTACTAAATTATAGTACTAATTACCCCCGTGTTTGATAGGTTTCTAATGCATTTTGTATGAATAAGATACTTATTTCGTTCATATTTGCATTTAGGAGTTTAAATGGAGCTTGGATCGAAAAGGAACGGAAAACGAGCTTATTTGGAAGAAAAGTTACTAAAAGAATAAAAACATTGGACAAGAGAAGATTGGATCGAAGAAAAGAAGCTAAGAGAGTGAAGATAGGCAATATTGGATTGGATTGAAGTGTAAATGAAGCTCGAATCGGAAAAAGAATGAAAGATGAGCTGAAAATGGAGGAAGAATGTAAAAGCTGAGTTTTCAGACAGCTGTTAGTATTTTGACCATAAATTCTTCATACGAACTCCGATTGAGGTGATTCAACTTGGAGAATTTAGCTAACAGAGAGGGCTACAATTTTCGTTTTTTCCATTTTAGCTGAAAATGCATCCATACGGCCGTATGGATTGAAAACTGGGTTGAAACTTGTTATCGCGGGCTGGACTTTTTGGGCTTTTACATCCATACGCCGTATGGAATTTCATACGCCGTATGGATCACTTTTTCAGCCATTTAAGTCCGATTTTAGGGTTTTCACTTCATAACTTGAACCACAAACCCTAGTTCGACTTCAGCAAGTTCCAGAGGGGTTTTTTCCCCATTTTGGGGGTGAAACGATGACGATTTGGAGGCGGAAAAGCTAGGATCAATTTTTATTGATTCTAATTCATTCGGTTTATGATTCGGTTTGCTTATCTTGTTCCGATTTCAATTCAATCATGTCTATGTGTTTGTTTTGAGACTATGAATCTGATTTTGTATAATTGAATCATGGATTAGATTTATTGTTAATTGTTTAGTTGAATAACCTTTGATTATGAATGTTTGAAAGTTATAATTGTGTTTTGAATCAATTGTCTGATTGATGATTGTTATGTTATCCGTAGAACCTTGATTGTTGGTGGTTGTTAGTTACTACTTAACGTGGTTGATAATGTCATTGAGATTGAGTTCCTTTGATGTTATTGATTATTGATGATTATGAATCTAGGTTTATAGTCATTGCTAAATATGTTGAGTCTGATAGGTTAAGAGACTAGTAACTAATCAATCTAAAATGAGCAAGCTAATAAGAGATTATTAGTAGGTATTGTTGAGTCATACCGCGAGGATTAATCATAACAAGTCGTGAATACTTAATGCACAATCTAGGGAAAGGCACACAATTGACTGATCATCTTATGACATTGAAACCAGTGTTTCATGTTGGACCCTAGATTGTAGGAATTAGTTGGACCCGAAATGTTGGCTAGTTCACATTCAATTTAATATCATTGAAGAATTTGGTATTAAGTTGATATAAAAGAAATCACAATCAGATAATCAAAACACATGAACCGGATAATATGAATCTAAGGTGAAGACTTTAAGTAATTACATGTCTATCTCCAATTGTTTATCTGTTCCTCTTTATCTTGTTTTATGTTGTTTGGTTTAGTTATTTAGTTCATATTGAACGTTCGCACGGAACTAAAACGTACCCCCTACTTTACTGCTTTCTGAATAATTCCAATTTAATTGAATAACATTGTTCCTGTGTTCGACCTGGACTTACCATAGCTATACTATTCCGATCGGGTATTCTTGCCTGGTTGTGTGATAGTAGTGATTGGTATTTCCTGTACTTTATAAATAATAAAACGAGACGCTTTCACACGCATCACTTTTATATGATGGAATGTTTGACGATCTGAACACTCTGATAATGTGTTGATAGTTGAATGTTGTAATGGTTTGTAATAACACCCAGCTTGATACAATTTAGTTTCAAACGAATATGATGATCATGTAGAATATGTAATGTGAATGTTAATATGTGTTTTGACCAAACGCTTCCGATATGTTATATATATATACTAGCATATAACCCGCGCAATGCGGCAGGATATTATTTGAATGTCGTGTTCTATATGTAATTTGAAGCAGAAAAGTATATCAGTAACAACATATAGCAACAACATATAGCATCTGTTCAACACGACCATTATGTCGCACTTAATTCCAAAATAAAGTTTCTTTTGCAACACTACTTTCCATTTAATATGAAAAAACAAAATTACACATATAACCAAATCTAATAAAATACATACATATGATGAGTTTGTTTAATTACACCTTCTCGTCTTTGGCGGCATCCTTGGTGGGAGGTGATAGAATATCCACTTCAGATTCAGCGTAATTTGTCACATGCTAGAGAATTCAGGTCGTAAGGTACTTTTGAATAATCTGTTGTAAAGCTTCATTTTGATTTGTTGTGCTTTGTTATCCATAGCTGCCATTAAGAAAGAGCCATCATTAATAACATATTTACTCGAAAAGTTTATGCTACAGCAATTTACATAATATTACATGTATTGTTGCATCTAAATTAATAGGAAACTTGATAGTTGAACATCATCTAGATATGTAGCAAATTATCATGGAGTTACATATTTTGTAATCGAGAGTGATTATGATATATTCACGTCTATTCTTAATTTTATTAATAAAGTGTTCAACATTTTCACGAATCATCTAAAATTTATCAATCAATCATAACGTTATAAAATATTAACAAAAATTGATGTTCTACAGAATAAATCCACAGATCTTTTTTTTAAAGTCATAACATCAATTGATGAATGTTAACAACTTTATAACTTAATATTCATCAATTGATGTTATAACCCTTAAAAAAAATCAAGGAGTGTTAACATTTATAGTATAGATTTTGGTCAGCATGTATTAAGATTCACTTCTTCTTTTTTTTTTTTTGACATTAGTATTACCGAAATTAAAATAGTTCGTAATAAACGTTGACGATTCCCCCTAAACAATCCCTCCTGATCATATATCAATGCAATCGTAACCGAATATTTATATCTATTAATATTTTATATCAGTTATGTAAGTTTTAAAACAATCATTTATTTTTGGGATTGATATTTTGAAACCGAATTTATTTATGATACATTAAATTCAATAATTAATTGTATTTATTTAATTGGTAAATATTACATTTTAATTATTATAAAATAATAATGAATTGGAGGGTAAAATAGTCATTTACTATTACTCAATTTTAAGACTTTTCTTCAACTACATTATATAATAGTATAGATAAAAAAAAAATTGGTTCTGAAATTAAGGGGTGTTATATTGAGTATTATCAAATTTTTTGAATAGATACCCTTTTAAAAAAAATTTGGATAATTTTCGGGCAGGTCCTTAACTTTTTCGAAATTGCAAAATAGTCACTGTGTACCTGATAGGCGGGGACTGCGTCTGACATGTGTCAGTCTTTAGTTGGTCTAAAATTGGCTTTCCCTGCTCCTCATAAACACCCTGCTCCTCTGAACCATACCCTAAAAATAAAATGAAAAAATTATTAACAAGTTGATTTTAGATTTTTAAGCTTTTCTATTTATTTATATTTATGAAATATAGATGATTCCGCAAGGCTACAGGCCCATAACTAACTACGAGTAATATTTACAATACTTTTTTTTAAAGGCAAATTGCCCGAAAAGGTAACAAACTTGTCAAAATTTAACAATAAAGAGAATATCACTTTCACTGATGACCAAAAAGGACCATTATTTAAAAATCGTGCCATAAAAGGAGTTAAGTTGTTAAAAAAGTTCAATTAAAGGTGTAAGTAATGTTTCATTTTTTCTCTTTCAATTTTTAATCGGTTTTAGCTTTTGTGGGGTTTAAATATCAAATATTTAATTAATACGTGACATTTTTGACCTAGAAAATATACATTATACACACTAATTTTATGTTTTGAGTGAATAAACCCGAAATTTATTTTGAGTGTTTAATCATTTTATGACACAATTTCAAAATGTTTACTCCTTTTATGTCACGAATTCAAAATACTTAATCCTTTTATGGCATGTTTTTAAGAATAAAACAGCAATTATACCCTTAATTGAACTTTTTTGACAAATTAAATCCTTTTATGACACGATTTTAAAATGTGAGTTCTTTTTGGGCATCGACAAAACTCATATTCCCTTTATTGTCAAATTTTTACAAATTGGTTACCTTTTTGGGCCATTTACTTAATGATCCTTAGAATCCATTATAATTAATACTCTCATTTTTATTTTCCAACTTACTAATTTTTTAAAAAATAACTATTAAACTCCATTAATTTCACTTTTTTTTGTTGGGAACAATAAAAGTGAGACGGAGTCGGTACATAGTTATGATACCAACTAAGATTCTAAGAAGTAGCTTTTAGGTGAGTGTATATAACTATACTTTACTTAAGAAACATGATTTATCATTCAACTTAATCCTTTTAATATCATGAATTGTTAACATGTGTTATGTATTTATTATCGGGAGCTGATTTTTACAAGTAACTTTTTACTTGTTACAAGGAAAAAATATATTTTTATATTTACAAGGAACCTTTTATTTTCTTGTAGGAAGCAAAATATTTCTTGTAAAAATCATCTCCCTTTATTATCTCACTTATCATACTTTATCAGTTTTGTCATGCGTCATTACCAAATACCAATTACCTTAGTTACGTTGTTCCGATGATAGATAATTAGGATAAAAGATGGGGAGAATATACATTACTCCCTACTCAATAAACGTGTTATTAGTCTATAATAAAACTACAAAATATTTGCCTATTTGGATATATATACATACATATACATACATATATCTCTATACATTAAAACATTGAATCACTCATGCTAAAACACAACTATTGTGGGACGATAGTACAAATAGAGGTTGTGGGTTCCACCCCTATGGATAGATGTATATAATATTTGAAACAAATAGTGTATGTTGCCTTTTCAAATTGGCAAATGATATTTCCACCAACAAAAATGATACTTCAACCAAAACTGTACGGTAAACAGTTGTACCATAGGCATAAACAATTGTATCTAATGGTGGATCTATCAATCTTAATGTTGGAGATATCAATGCCCTTCCAAATTAAACTAAAAAATAAAAAGAATAGTAGAATTTTGAGAAAAAACAGAGGGACAGTTTAAAAACATTTTATTAAACCTATAATTTTGCATGTGTATAAATAAAAGCCAAAACACCGAAGGAATAGGCTCAACAGTCCAATGTTTGTAATCCAAAGATAGGGTAAGGTTCAAATGAGACTAAAAATTTGTGTGAGAATAGAGGAACCAATGATATGGTGTCATGTGTACAAAGAGAATACAAAACCCATTTACCCCTTAAGTTAAATATCTCACAAACGACAAATCGAAAAATTATGAAAATTGCACCATTAGATTCAGCGTTTGATCCTCTTCGATTTTCCGTCCATTAAGGCATACTTTCGACGAGTTTTTTTTTTTTCATTATTTTTAGTGGGTTTCACATTACTAACACGTGTGTTACAGTGTTGCGTTTAGGGTTTAGGGTTGGGAGTTTGGGGTTTCATCCCGAAACCCCAAACTCCCAACCTTAAACCCTAAACCCTAACCCCTAAACCCTAAACCCTAAACCCTAAACGCTTTATAAAACTCTAAACCCTAAATCATACTAAACGCTAAACCCTAAACCCTGCTAAACCCTAACACTAAACCCTGCTAAACCCTAACTCTAACCCCTAAATCAAATGTCTAATCAATCACTAACACATGTGTTACTAATATGTAAAACTCACCAAAATAATGAAAAAAAGAAAGTCCGTCGGAAGTATGCCTTGATGGACGGCAAATCGAATAGGATAAAACGATGAAAAATATGGTGCAATTTTCATGATTTTTCGACTTGTCGTTTGTGAGATATTTAATTTTTAAAAACGTGGATGAGAGAGAAAAAAGTGACACATGGCATATTGTGGTTGGTTCCCCCATTCTCACACAAAATAAATGGTCTCAATTGAACTCTTCTCTCCAAAGATAATGTGATAAAACCTGTTCAAAATCCCAATTTCAATTCGTCACACGGAAGTGTCATAAGATGATGCAAATTGCAACCCAGCTGGCTTGTTCGTTTTAGTTCCACATGATCGATATTGCAACCCAGCTGGCTTGTTCGTTTTAGTTCCACATGATCGCTAACATATCGCTGAATAGTTAAGTTCATAAGTAAAAGCATAAATGGGTCCATAATCACAAATTTAATGACATATAAGCACATCCAAAAGGACATACATTCTGAAAAACATCTGTATCTACACAAAGTAGAGCTTTGTGATTAGCCAAGTACACAAGTTTGAAATTGGCGTAATTTAGAAAAAGCAAGAGAAACCTGCAATCAAAATGGAAGAACTGAAGGAACAGCATAAGTGAGTCACAATTTACACCGAATCCATCCAATCTGCTAACGATGATGGCTGACATGTTATCCCAAGATCCTGACAGCAGTCTCTTAAACAGCTTTCCTTCATATCATTTATGATCTTCATGAAATATGTAAATTCGTTCACGACTGCGTCAGCTTTAATGCACAAACTAGAAAAGTGTGCTTCCATTTGATCCCTCTTTGATGTCGGCAGATTTTTCAATAAACCTTCAATGCGTTGCAACATTGATGAGATGCAGATAGTCTTTATTTTCCCAACCTCAATCAGAGCATTCAGATCATCCCAGACACGCTTTAACCTCCTCCCAATGCGCGTTGCCGTTTTTGTCTCTGCTTGTTCCCTTTGCTTCTCAAATTGTGCCCTCCATTGCTCCATCTTTGCCTTGTAGCTCTCCAATTTTCGTTTCTCCTGGTCTACCAGAACCTTGAGTTCAGCCATAATGTTTCGTGCTGATGTGGCATCCCTCACTACTTTAGCCTCCTGCAGTGTTAATGTCCATGATAATATGTAGTTTATAGAAACCGTAATATTCGCCAACCTTTATGTCCTTAAAGAAGTTGGAAAGCAAAAACAGTTGGAAATTATCCAAGTGTTGAAAAAACGCTTCTAGAGCTTCTCAACTTGGTGATAAATAAGAATTTGTTACCGGAGTCAAGAAATAAGTAACATCATGATCATTTCTGTAGAAAGCTAACATGTCGGTCTAGATATAAGACAATTGCTTGCAATAATTTCCTGATGCGAGCAGATAAAAATATATTTCGCTGTGTAAATACCTCACGTGAAACCAATGTGAGGGTGGTTGTTGGAGATTTACGTAACAAATAGTTTTTTACTTCAGTAGACATATTTACTTCTTCGGATGCTTCCTCTGACAACCATTCTGGATAAATCTTTAAACTCGTTAAGTTAACAAATGGTGAAGGTTGATGTGAGATTAGTTCCGCTGATGAAGAAAGAAGCTGCACCAAACAAAAAAGGAAAAAAAAATAAATTTATAAATAAAAAACAGAATGGTTATTTAATATTCATAAGTATCTGTACAGATAAATACATGTATGCAGCATATCTTTCTGAAATGTTATTTTATTGTTCAACTGAAAAGCTTTGCAGGACGCACATTATAAATTAAGTATAAACATTAAGAACCAAATACCTCAATAATTTCAGAGCTAAGTGTAAGAAACTTGGCATTGTTAAAATTTTGAAACAGATCAACAACTTTACGAGGATCTAACTCTGATGGTTTGCTAATACAAAGATTCATCTTCTCCAAAGAAGGCAAACTGTCTATAATTACCGGCATAAGACAGTCACTTATATATATCAAAGACGTAAGTTCAGGTGCACAAATCTGAATCTCGCCTTCACATTTTATAATACTGAGAGTCTTGAGTCGAGGTGTAACCACATCGGTATCATCTGACCAGTCTTCATCTTCAAACATGAGATCAGATGGTCGACATTCGCCAATAGTAAAACGATTCGATCCTGTTAGGCTGCAGTTACTTAATGTGAGATTCTTTAGGTTTCTACAATTGGATAAAAGATAAGACTTTTCATCTGACAATGTCACATAAGCAAGATGTAACCTTGTTAAAGCTGGAAGGTTCCAAGAATCAACAAGTGTAATGGAATGACCATTATCAGATCCAATCAATGTGAGATTTTTTAGACACCAAGAATTAAAGCAATAAAGAGAAAACTGAATCTTTTCCTCGAGCATGCATGTCATAGTAAAGTGTTGTAGATTATAGGCGAATACATGGGTGAGAACTCTGTCGACAAACGAATGGCTAAACTTCCCAGAAACATTGAACTTGACAGAAGACAGATCTACCCAATGATTGCGGTAAGTTAAGAAATGGTCAATAAATTTGGAGAATTTGAGCTGTGAAGGGAAATCGTTCCTTGAGAAATCAAGATGCGGCATTGAAGTCCAGATATACCTCCATCGAGATGACAATACACTTAACTCGACAACATCTTTGGCACTAATGAAAGAGAGGACTTTATAAATAAGATCATCTGGCAAGCTGCTTAGTCTATCGCATTCTACATTCATTCTCACACGTCGAAAATTCATTTTTTTTTGTTCTACTTCAAAAGCTGCAATTCAGAAGAACGCAATAATAAAGAGATGCTAACACTTTTGACTAAGATACAAAATTGCAACCTAGCAATTGATTTTAAGGATTACCAGGCCATTCTATTGTAGATATACAAATGAAATAATGAATACATTGCATCATAATACAATGCAACATGCAAAAAACAAATAACAAACTAAAACTCCAAGTTGACAAAACTGGTTTTAAAAGATATAAGTAGTTTCTAAGGAACCAAAGGCCTCTGATCTAGGACATGTATGGAACCTACCAACTAGGACGCTAGGATGTTGTGGGTTGTAGGCTAACGGGGAGACGATTTTGTATATATGTGTAATTGTACATATTATACGAATATACGGGGAAGGATATAAAATTGTCGTTTTTAGATAAAGTAGTTTCCAAAAATTGTGTATCAGATGGCTTATGTTTGCTTTCATTTTTGAGTTCTTATTCCTTAAAAATATAGTATGTAATTTCTGAAATAGTGTATGCGATTGCATCATTTTTATAGAGGCGCAAGCCCTAACTCCCATGTTATGTACAACCACACATATTATATACATACCTGTCTCACATAATAACCCAAAACATGTTAGCTTATTGGTTACCCTCACACCGCTAGGCCAAAATTCCATAAGTTTAAATTAATTACGTACTGTAAAAATGAGCAATAAGCAAATAAACCAAAATACCCGGTAATTTTTTAGAGAAATAGTTAGTGCCACAATATAGCTTCATCATGAGCAATCCCTAAAATATGGATTGCATGCAAGTAACTGAAAGGATCAATTCCTCTTGTTGTTTATTTTAACAAAAAGGTAAAAAAGTTTAGTAGCTGAAATTCCAATATTGATTATTTTTAAAAATAAATTTAGGAAAATGTTATACGTAGCTCGAAGGGCATAAATTTATAATCTATCTCAGTCAGTGGTCCTAAAAGTAGATACACCTACCAAACTATTATTAATCTATTTAAGTAATAGTTTCATAATTGCATGCAAGTAGCAAACGGAATGAGAAAATAAACAAGATTAATTAACATTCGGTTAGGGTTCTAATAATTTTGTCTTGCAGAAGCGTACCTTTTTTACTTCTTCGGATGATCCATCGTGACTTACTGGCTTCTTGATTTAGCGCACGAGTATATGGAATTTGCAGATTATAAATTTATAGGAGAGCTAATCTTAATTGGATCTGGGCCTTCGTAAGTTGGGCTTTTGTAAGTTGGCCTTTTCCCTGTAACATTAATATACGGAGTCTCTGTCCTGTTGTTTATTATAAAGAAAATTTGATTAATTTAATTGAGTAATTTTCAATTGACTACAACAATATTGTGTGAATAGGCCATGTGTCATAATTCATAAAACCCAATTTCTCTTACGTTTGAAAAATTAAATATCTCACAAACGATAAGTCGAAAAATCATAAAAATCGCACCATAATAATCAGCACCATAAAAATCAACACCTTCTTCTATTCGATTAGAGATGTGACAAGGAATACTTTTGACGGATTTTTTTTTTTCCGTTTTTCGATGGGTTTTGAAAACGAGTAACACATGTGATACCAGCGGGTAACACATGTGTTACTAATTTTGTACAATTTGTACAACCCAAAAAAAGTCATCGAAAGTATACCTTAGAAAAAAATGCTGATTTTTATAATGCAACTTTTATAATTTTTCAATAGGCCATTATTGAGTTATTTAATTTTTGAAAACATGGATGAAAATGGGTTTAATGCCTAGCGGCACACTTCTCTCATTCTTACAAAAATTCCCATTAAAAGTTAGACCTCACCATTATCAAGAATTTAAGGCCTGAGTCTAACTTTTGACTTTAAACTACTTGGAGTTATCGGTGGCGGATCCAGATTTAAGGTGATCCTCAATTTTGTGAACTCGTAGCACAAAGAAAATATAAAAAAGATAATGCAATTATTGTAAAATATTTACACTGTATATATAACAAATGAACTCGTAGGCCGTAAATACGTATTACCACTGCCTTGAACATAGCTCCCCTCACAATATTTTTAGCTTTGTAATGTACAAAATTTTCAAGCACTAATATTTTCGGTGGCAAATTTTGTTCTTTTATTAAAAATAATAATTATTATACTATTGAAAATAGAGAATACTAAACTCACATAAATTTTACAAACAAATACCCACTAAATGATGTGGACATATTACCTAGTTACTATAAGTAATACTCCGTAATAACCAAGGGTGGAGATATGGTGGACAGTCTCACTAGAAAGAATTTATAAGGCAAATTATTTATATTATTAAGGGTAATTTTACTATTCGTCATCTTTAAAAATTAAAAAGTTTTACAACAAATTTCTGACTCCGCCCCGATTACTCGTATTAAATGAGACAATTTCAAAACCGAGAGACATTAGCTTTGACAGAAATAACAAGGGAACGATATCCCAATCATGCATCATAAAACTATAAAAGAATACATGTTGTCACAAAAAATATGACGTTCTAAAACCTTTTCAAAATCCCAATCGTCCTCGCCACAGGTAAGTATCATAAGATCATGTAATTATAACCAATTTGGATTGTTCATCTTTGTTCCACATGATCGCTGCAACAAGCCAACAAAACATATCGCTGTATAGTTAATTAAGTTGGGAGAATTACATATATCCCCTCCACAAACACCCTAAATTACATATATACCCAAACACATTTTTAACTATTGAAAATAGAGAATACATATTGTTCCACATGTAGTTAACAACTACAAGTCTACAAGCAATTCAATTTAAAAAATAAGGCATAAGCAGGTTCATCACTGAAATATATATCAAGGGGAAAAGTAAATTACAAAGACAGTGAGAACATAATCAGCAATCATTGTCATTTTGATTATACCTTTCGAACATGGGAGTATGTATATGGGAATAAAAGTACTATTACTATACAGATTGCTAAGACAACCATTGTGCTGCAGTAGCAACTTCATGACAGTAGAATAGTAAACTATTTCCATTTGCATCACATTCGATCTTCATACGCTCATCACAGAGTCAGCCTTGACACACAAACTTGCAAAATATGGTTGCATCTCAGCTTTCTTTAATGTTGGCAGTTTTTTTCAGTAACTCTATAATGCGACTCACGAATGATAAAATTTGACTAATCTTTTGTTGCCCAGTGGGGTTTCAATCAAACACGAATCAGGTAATAACAAAAGTAAACGATTGATTCAAACTTTGTATTTTATTGAATCAAAGTAATATGAATATTTGTACAATTTGGTTCTTACATAAAATGAAATAGAAATCCCTATTTATACTAGTAATCTTATGCGGTTATTCTCAACCATCGTGATGGTTCAATAGTTGTGTCGTTTCACTGTTAGTTATTCCATCCGTTGTGTTGTTTGTGAAACGTTGTGTTGCTTCATCCGTTGCCACCAATCGATATATGTATTTAAGTTATCTATTAATACATATATGGTCCTTGCACTTTGCTTTGAGCGAGATTAGTCTAACATTCACCCCCCTAATCTCGTTCCTGCTCTTGTAGATCTTTCACGCCAAGCAACTCTCTCATTTCCGCGAACTTGATCCTTGCTAAGGCTTTAGTAAGTATGTCCGCCCGTTGTAAGTCTCCACTTATGTGCTCGACTTCGATCTGATTTTTTTCAACACATTCTCTGATAAAGTGATAATGTATATCAATGTGTTTGCTTCTTCCATGAAACACGGGGTTCTTCATAAGTGCTATCGCTGATTTGTTGTTGACTCTGATTATCACCCTTTCTTCCTTCCAGCCTGTTAATGCATTTAATAGTCTTTGTAGCCATAGTGCCTGACAAGCTGCTGCTGTCGCCTCCATAAATTCTGATTCACATGATGATAGTGCAACAGTAGGTTGTTTCTGAGAACTCCAGCTTATTGGTGAGTTCCCAAGGTAAAATACAATCCCTGTCGTTCCTTTGCCTTCTTCTATGTTGATGCCATAACTGCTGTCACTATATCCAAGTAACTTGCATCCATTTTTCTTATAGTAGGTTATACCAAAATTTAATGTCCCTTTGATATAACGTAACACCTGTCTAATTGCCTTCATATGTTGTTCCCTTGGTTCTTGCATGAACCGGCTTAACAAACCAATTGAATAACTGAGATCCGGTCTTGTATGAAGTAAATATCTTAAACATCCAATTAGACTTTTGTACTCCGTAGCATCAACTAGTTCTCCTCCCTCTGTCTTTATTAGCTTTGTTCCTGGATCCATGGGAATCTTGGTTTCGTTGCAATCTAACATTCTTGCTTCCTTAAGAATCTTGTTGGCATATCCTGATTGCTTTATTGAAATTCCACCCCCCGTTTGGGTAACCTATATTCCCAAGTAGTAAGCTAACAAACCTAAGTCACTCATCTCGAACTTATCTTCCATTTGTGACTTAAACTTCTGAAGGTCTTCCTTACTGCTTCCAGTAACTATTAAATCATCCACATAAACTCCAACAAGCAACATATAGTCTTTATTTATCCTTGTATAGACTGCTTGTTCTAATGTGCATTTCTTGAAATCCAGCGATTTCAAAGTTTGATCTAACTTCATGTTCCATGCACGTGGAGCTTGTTTCAACCCATAAAGTGCTTTAACAAGTTTATACACTTTATTTTCATTTCCTGGTTTCATAAAACCTTCTGGTTGTGTAACATATACTTCTTCCTTAAGTTCACCATGTAAGAATGCCGATTTGACATCTAAGTGGTGAACTTCCCATCCATGATAAGCTGCCAATGCAAGAATTAATCTAACTGTCTCCATTCTTGCTACAGGAGCAAAGACTTCGTCATAGTCTATTCCATGCTCTTGTACGTATCCCTTAGCTATTAAGCGAGCCTTGTGTTTTATTATCTTCCCATCTGCATCTCGTTTAGTCTTAAATACCCATTTCAGACCAATAGCTTTCTGATTGTCTGGTAGGGTGGCTAGCTTCCATGTCTTGTTTTTGTTGATTGAGTCAATTTCTGTCTGCATTGCCTCAATCCACTTCTTATCTCGTGCGGCCTCTTTGTAATTTCTAGGCTCTTCCTCTAGTAGTATCAATTCATCACTTTGCACTTCTGGTGCTCGATCATAAACTTCAGATAAGCTTCTGAGCCCTCGAACTGGGGTATGATCATATTGTCTCGATGAACTTGCTATTGATGATGTATATCCAGCAGATTCTTCCGAGTTAGGCTCATAGGTATATGGTGGAGGTGTTGATGGATTGTCTATAGGTTGTACAATCTCATCATCAGACATATCACCTTGAGCATTAGTCCGCATGGTACTTGGTGTACTCTCTTCATCATTTCTCTCGGAATCTTGAGTTCTAACTTCATTAATGGTCCTTGAACTTGATGTTCGACTATCATTTATAATAAAGGCGTTCCATTCTGGTTCCCTTGGATCAATGTTATCCAAGTAATCTTTCCAGTCACATCCTTCATCTTCCTTGAATTTTACATCTCTACTAACATGAATATCCTTTGTTACAGGATCTAATAATCGATAAGCTTTTGATCCTGGTTCAGTTCCTAGGTAAACCAATTCTGTGCTCCTATCATCTAACTTCTTTAGATGTGGCTTGGTTACCTTTGCATAGGCTTTGCATCCAAAAACTCTAAGGTGTCTTATATTTGGTTTTCTACCCTTTAACGCTTCATAAGGTGTAGAATCCTTCAGAGCTTTTGTAGGTACTCTATTTAAGACATATACCGCATGTCTAATAGCTTCAGCCCAAAAATTTTGTGGCATATGCATAGCCTTCAACATACTCCTTGTTGTGCCCATTACAGACCTATTCCTTCTCTCTACTATTCCATTATGTTGTGGAGAGTATGGTGCTGTAAGTTGTCTAAGTATGCCATTCTCATTACAGTTCGTGTGAATTCCCTTGATGTAAATTCACCACCTCTGTCTGTCCTAAAAGTCTTTAACTTTTTCCCGACCTCATTTTCCACCTTCAACTTAAATTCCTTAAAAGTCTCGAACGCTTCATCCTTTGAATTCAAGAAGTATACCCACATGTATCTAGTACAGTCGTCTACTAGCAAAAACATGTACTTCTTTCCTAACTTTGTTGTTGGGGAAATAGGTCTACATAAATCACCAAACACTAAATTCAAAGGTTCTATTGACTTAGTGTTTGTCTGGTTTGGAAATGGAGCTCTACTGTGCTTTCCTAGTAAACATGCATCGCACACTTGACTCTTATGTCTTATACTGGGTATCCCTTCCACTAATTTCTTCTGAGTCATTTGTTTAATTGAATCGAAATTCAAATGACCCAACCTAGCATGCCAAAGCCATGCTTGGTCTTCCAAATTAGTCAATAAACAGATAGGGGTGCCTACTTTCAAATTGATCTTGTAAAGTCGGTTCCTTGATCTCTCAACTCTCATAAGAAGTTTTTGATCCTGACCGTATAGCAATAATATGTTGTTTTGCATAACGATCTTACAGCCATTCTCGGTTAATTGTCCTAGGCTCAAAATATTACTTTTCAGACTTGGAATGTAATAAACATTGGGAATTACTCTCTGTTCCTTGTTTTTACATTCGGGTAATATAGAGCCTCTACCCTTAATCTCCACATATGACCCATCACCAAAGCGGACTCTTCCTGAGATCTTTTCGTCTATCTCCTTAAAGTGTGTCCTAACTCCGGTCATATGGTTACTAGCTCCATTATCCAAGTACCATAAGCTATCATCCGTGCTTATGTACTTCTTAGGTTCAATCTCCTTTTCATTTAAGAAGATTTCCTCAACCTTATCTCCTTTTCCTTGAACTGCCATCAAGAGTGTTGGTTCCATATCTTCCTGAACCAAATTTGATTGCTCTTGTCCACTATCCTTTAGTTTGCAGTTTCTCCTGACGTGTCCAAACTTGTTACATTTGTAACATTTAACCTTACTTGAATCCTTTGCACCCTTCTGGAAGTTATTCTTCTTGAACTTGTGCGAGGATTTCTTTCCCTTGTTAAATTGTTTGGTTTTTCCGTCTTGCTTGTAATCCTGAGATGACCTAAACTTCTCTTGTTCACTATTAAAGTGTTTCTCATGACTTGAATTGTTGTCATGGTTTGTGAACAGAAGTTTATCCTGATTGTCAGTCGGGCTTCCATTTAGCAAATTCATCCTTTCCTCGAAGGCTTTCAACCTACCAATTGTCTCATCTAAGGTTGTATTCTCTAAATCAGTGAATTGTTCTATGGCTGCCACAATCTGTATAAATCTCTTCGGTACAGAACTTAGAAGTTTTCGTACTAGAGCTTGCTAATCAAATGTTGATCCTAAGCCACTTGCTCTTGTGACAATCCTATTGAGTTTTGCTGAGAAAGCATCAATACTGTCATCTTCTTTCATCCTTAACATCTCAAATTCTGTTTTGAGAGTTTGTAGTCGTGCCTTTTGCACTCTATCTACACCTATGTGCCTAGTTTGCAGTGCTTCCCAAATTTCTTTTGCACTTTTGCAACTAGCAACTTGTAAAATCATATCTTCTGGTAATGCCTGGTAAAGATATGCAGTTGTTGCCATATTTTTCTTTACATCTAGTTCTGTATTAGTCTCAGGTTCTATCATTTCCCAAAGCCCACTTGCCTTTAGTATGGTCTTTATACGAAGAGCCCATACTGTATAATTTGTAGGTTGTAAAACGGGGCACTGAAATTGAGAAAATGACATAGCCTCTTTATGAACTATAATTTCCTTGGTTTTTCCTTCAGCCATCGACTAAAAAAACTATTCCCAATTCTAAGTTTGACTTAAGGTAGGAATCTAGGAAATTTATAGGTTCAACTAGGAATCAACATAATTTCTAACCTTATCTATGTATAAGATTTAAAAAAAATAAATTCAGATTTTTGTTAGAACGGAAAACCCGAATTTTGATGATTCCTCTGATGAGATATGTTTTCCTTCCTTGAATCGGTCTTTAGACAATTGCTCTTCCGGCTTGTCTCTGTTTTACTTCTACTCCTTGAGAAAACGATTTCCAAAACCTTCATTTGGTTTTTTTCTTAAACACGAAACCCCTTTGATGATTTCTTTTTTCCTTGAAAACGATCTCACCCCTGAATACCGAATCCGTTTGGTATTCAAATGCTAATACAAACTAACGCGCAACTACCCAATTTTTTAAAATTTTTGTTCTTCAACTTTTCAACAATAATAATTGTTGTTCCTTTTTTTTGGTTGTATCTTCGAGAACCACAAGTCTTCAATTGGGTTTTTAATCAACAGTATCCAACAACAATAATTACTCCCCCTTTTTTTGTTTATTTGCGTCTCTTCAGAACCACCAAAAAACAGATGTGTTTTTCCTTCGTACGATCCAAAAACACACCCCTGATGTTGCCTCTTTTCCTTTCGATCTAACAAGAACACAACGTGGGTTCTTCTTCCTTGTACAAAACGAATACACCCATGGTATTCTCCTTTTTTTTCTCGAACCAGCAAGAACACAAAAATGTGTTCTTCTTCCTTTCGCCCCTGTTCTATTTGCCCGAAGAATCTCTTTGTTCTTCGTTGTTTCTGTCCGAACCACAAATCAACACCAATTGTGTTTTGGTTCCAAGTCTATATACAGAAAAGGAACCCCTAAATTCCTTCGATTGTTTCCGGTGAATTGCTCCGTCTTCTTTCCGATCTTGGAGCGCCAAATCGAAGCCTAGGCTCTGATACCAATTTGTTGCCCAGTGGGGTTTCAATCAAACACGAATCAGGTAATAACAAAAGTAAACGATTGATTCAAACTTTGTATTTTATTGAATCAAAGTAATATGAATATTTGTACAATTTGGTTCTTACATAAAATGAAATAGAAATCCCTATTGGTACTAGTAATCTTATGCGGTTATTCTCAACCATCGTGATGGTTCAATAGTTGTGTCGTTTCACTGTTAGTTATTCCATCCGTTGTGTTGTTTGTGAAACGTTGTGTTGCTTCATCCGTTGCCACCAATCGATATATGTATTTAAGTTATCTATTAATACATATATGGTCCTTGCACTTTGCTTTGAGCGAGATTAGTCTAACATCTTTTTTTTCCCTTGATCAATCTGCTCATTCAGGTCTTCCCAATAACTATTCATCTCTGCCACCCTTTTGGGCATGTCAAGTGGCAATGTATTCCATGGTTGAGGCTTCATTTTTTCCTTATCGTTCTTCGTTGGTGCATTTTCTCATCTAGTAGCATCTTTAGTTTTGCCATAAGGTTTCTCGCTGAATTGGCATCCTTCACAGCTCTAACGTCCTGCAGTGTTTCAATGATAGCATAAAGACACAACTCGTAATAGTACTTATCCATCTATATATGTTATATTTCCCGTATTATAAACTCCCTTTGTATTAGAAATGTGACAAATGAAATTATCATTCAACTTTTCATTTGCAATCATAATTTAGACTTATTTGTTTTGGTTGAAATTTTTGTAGGACCAAAAATAATCATAAAATGTCCGAAACTTAAGAACGACACACTCTCTCTAGAGACTTTCTACTCCATGAAGAAAAAATTTCACCGAGTTAAGGCCGGCTTAGATTTGACATACTGACAACGAGATCTTTTCGGTGGAAATCATAAATCTAACTTAAGGGTTTAATTAGTTATTCTAATTGCTATCCATTATTGTCATGACAACCTAGAGCATCAAGTATGATTCATGGTAAATATGAAAGTACTTCCTGGTGCAAATACCTCACGTGAAACCATCGTGAAGGTGGCTCTCGGAGAACTGTCTAGCAGATAGTTTTTGACTTCAGTAGACATAGTAATTTCTTTCTCATGAATCTCACCACGTAATTCTGGACGAATCTGTAAACTCGTTAAATTAACAAATGGAGAACGTTGATGTGCAATCAGTTTAACGGAGGAAGAAAGAAGCTGCAAAACAAATTAACCGAAGATCATCACATAAGGAAAACAGGAACTAAGATGCAGTTTTTAAGGAGCAACTACCTCTATAATCTCCGAGTTAAGTGTAAAAAAGTTGACACTGTTGAACTTTTCAAGCAGATTAACAATTTTACGAGCATCTTCCTTGCCTGGATACGGTATACATAGATTCACCTTCTCCAAACAAGGCAAACTGTCTACGTCTATAGACAGCTGTGAATACATGTATTTATACTGCAAGGAGGTAAGGACAGGTGCATAAATTATATGCAGCACATAAGAATTTATAACAGTGAGATTCTTAAGTTGAGGTGCAACCACTTTGACCATATCGTTAATGATGATGTTTCTACTGAGAGTTAGATTTGAAAGTTGAGGATGACAAATATTGAAACCATTTGATCCCCATACGCTGCATTGATTTAAGGTTGGTCTCTTTAAGTTTGTACACTTTGAGAAAATACCAACACACTTGTCAGTATCGCCTATATATAACTAGTGTTATACCCGGGCGGTGCCCGGGGATCTCGTATTTATTTAAAATGTGAAAATGTTTGATATGATGTGTTTGTGAGAGTCGTTAATGACAAAATTTGTTTTTCTTTGTTTATCGCTTACAATAAGAAGTTAACCAACAACATACGTTAAAAAAAGTATAAAACTGATTTCATATATGTGCTCACATTTTTAAGAACCAAATAGAGTGCCATACAAATCATATGAAGTGATGATAATTTTATCATGAAACTTGATCTTCTAGTGTTATATCCAGACAGCATCCGGGATAACTAAATGTATAGTGCGAGTCTTCTCTAAACTTACATGGTAATATTCATGCAAATACGTTTATATGTGCTTTTTTGTTTGTAATTGTATATTAGTAGAAAGTAATTGAAGTGTTAATATATATATTGGCAAACACGTCATGACATTGTGAGTTAGATGAAAGATAACATTTTAAGCGTATTAAAGTAGTAAGGTAACAATTTATTATTATATTTTGTTGGGATAGGATAAAGTAAGACAACAACATAAGCAGAAAAAAATGATCCAACTACTCGATGTAGATGCTAGTTGTGCCTGTTTAGCATCTCACGTTGCACAGATTTCCATCTTTGAAAGAACAATACGCCTTAAAGCAACAGTAAGATCGCTTCCCTTATCATTAGTGTACATTGAGTGACACAAATCCTGAAGACGTTGTACATTATCTAGATCATTTTTTATGATTACCGGTGTATGAGAAGTGACATGATGGCAAGCCTTCATTTTTAATTCATTTGATGCTTGGCGATTCGCTTGCCATGAGCCTGCAATTTTGTTTGACTTTTGAACCTCATGATATATTTACTTTTTATGTCGGTGTATATTTATATATGTATATTGATCTTATAAATATATTATACGTAGTATATAACAATATAGCATGGTCATTTCGTCCTTTGTTCCAAGTGTTCTTTCCAAGTATAAAGGTAATGAACTAACTTTAAAATTCCAAGATAATTAGCGTTTTTCAAAAAGGTATATGTTAGCATGTAAATAGAGTGTAGAATTTTATGAATTATAGCATTTTATGTCAGCTATTGTGGCGTGTGGGCTGTAAACAAAGTTGTATAATTTGGATTTTTATTTTAAGTTAATCTATGTGAATATTTATTTACTTAGTGTTATATATATATATATATATATATATATATATATATATATATATATATATATATATATATATATATATATATATATATATGTATGTATGTATGTATGTATGTATGTATGTATGTATGTATGTATGTATGTATGTATATATATGTATGTATGTAAAATAAAAAATGTGTTTGACTTTGTTTAGTCGTCTGGCATGCGAAGTGATATGTACCAGCTTATTAATACAAAATTTATTTACCTTTTATATTAATTTACATGTTATTTGATCAAAAAGTTAAAAAATGTATACTTACATGTCCAACTATTACGCATTTGATTTAAAAAAGTACGTTCTTGAAAACCGTACGTTCACATATACTCCGTATAAAATTGTAGTTAATTTTTATTTATATAGGAAGTAGAAGTTATAGTTTGAAAGTGATAGATGGTCCCATGTTTTGTCTCACATGCGTAATATTAAACTGAAATTGTACCATAAGTTTGTGAGTTGGACATAGTGGGGTAACCGCCGTGAACATGGGTAACTTCCGTTACCACGTGGCATCATTTAATTGGAAGAAATTATTCTAATCAATGGCTAAGAATGAAAGTCAACAAAAATCGATGGCTCAGATCGTTCAGTCAAATGACTTAGCTGGAGCAATATATATATATAATAAGAAACGATCTAGTTGCAATGTTGTTAAAGCTGGGAGCTCCAATGTTGATGATGGTTTGATAAAATGCCCACCAGGTGCAGTTATAGTGAGATATTTTAGAGACTAAGAATTGAAGGGTGAAAGAGGTAATCCAATGAGGGTGAAATTATAAGTGACTGCGAAAGTAAGGTGTTGGACGTTGTGGGAGAATGTGTGGTTGAGAACCTCTTCGACATTTGCTTTCTGGCTATGCTTTCCGTGATAATTTAGTGACACTTCTGCTTGCTTATTGCAAGAAGATAAAACACGGGTTAAAAATCGGTAGAACTCGTGTGACATCGAGACATAATCCTCATTTGAAATATTGAGGCAGGGGATTGAAGTCCAAATATGTCTCCATCTTGATGACAAAACGCTCATTTTTATAGCTTCTTTGATGTCAATAAAAGAGAGGATTTTATAGATAAGATCATCTGGCAAGCTACTAAGACTATCTTCGTCTACATATATTCTCATTCTAACCCTTCGAGAATCCATTCTCTCTGTATTTAGCTCCAAAACTGCTTAAACAAAAGAATACATACAAAAGCGAAAACTCACCATGGTAGGGGACTCGGGTTAAGGCTTTTTTTGGTGAAACGTATCTTTTTCAACAAGATAACTATCATTACCACTTTCTTATCTTAGGGAGCAACTGGTACTATGATATAATCATTTAACATCATCAAACACGAGAAAAAAAAAAGGTACTATGATCAATTAAACAGGTCCTTCTGATGTGTGAAACATGCAATTTTTTTAGAAAAATCAAAAGACAGTGAGCATATAATTGTTTACTGTGAATCCCATACTTGAACAATATCAAGATTTAACTTAACTAAAAGCTTTGAAGTATTAACAAGAAGTTTGCGGAATAACACTTGTTAACAAGGAAGATTTTATCGTATGAACAACAAGAAATAATTTGACAACCAAAGCTTCAATATTATTATTGATAATAATACGGATACACTACACTTTGTATCAGGGTTTTTACAAAGAGAAACCTTGAAGCTATATCTTTTACAATGAAGATGATGAGCCATACTTATAGTCAAAACAAAGTACACCAACTAATATGCATGCCATACCATGAAAATAAGAAAACTCTATTATATTATTAGAGTTTTCTTTTACAAGTTATCCTCATTAAAGTTTGGAAACTAATCTAACTCTGTATCTGTATTTCTGCTAAGCATGGTCTGTAATTACTGTTCACTGCACGTGCAAGTCTGACGGATCCACTAGGCATTGTTTCCGCTGCTATCTGTACCAGCAGTGTAAACCAAGTAAACTAGACTAGCGGTATTAACTTCAGATGACTTGACGGTGGAAACTGAGAATAGTCCACCGGTTGTAACAACTGCAGCAGCGTAAACTTCAACCAACGGTGCAAACCAAAACTAGCAGTACTAACAAATAGTTCCAGCTGTATTAATCATACTTAGATTAATTTCCAATTTTGCATCAGCAGACAATCTGACCCAACAATCTCCCCCTAAACTTGATCTTTCTATGAACAGACTCAAGTTTTCTATTTCAGATTCTTCTTGAAGTTTCTTTTGATTTCTTCAGCTCTTTTCTTTCTAAATTCTTCACTTTCAACAGCATACTTTGCAAGTGCCTTCTTATAAATATTCTGAACTTCATGAACTAAAGAAGCAGCTGTATCTAGATCATCACATTTGATATTTAGCTTGAGCATAGAAGATAACTGACCTAGATTCCATGGATATTCAGTGCCAATGAAGAAATATGCAAATACAATTCTTTGAAGCTGCACCACATGAACTCCATTGTGAGAGTGGCAAAGCCATACTTTTGCACGTGTCATATCTTTGTAGAATTCATTTTCAGCATCCATCTCATACAGAATTGAAAGATAGTTGTAGACCCTCTCTTCATTACTGTATTTCTTAGAATTATGATATTTTCTCATTGCAATCTCCCACATATCATCTAGATCATCTCTGGAAAGCTTTTGAACACACCTGTAGAAGGATAGAAATCTTTCCTCTGTGTTACCAGCTCTCACAATTTTGAGCCATTTCTTCATCTTTTCATCAGATACAAAGTACCAATCAATGATAGGAAAATGTACAGCAATTGGCACTTTAGGTTCTTCAACTTCTACCATCGCTTTGATTTTGTCCCAATCAACCTCTTCCTCTTCAGTGGACTGTGCAGACTTAGATGTAGAATGTATCTCAGTATGCATTTCTGTTACAACTTCAGATTTATCTACATTCTCTGACACCTTTTCAAATGTATTCTGGGCATCCATCTTCTTTCCTCTTCTTCTGAATTGAATTGTTTCCTTTGGAATGTTTCTTTTCAAAGCATCCAATTCTTCTTTTTCTTTCCTTTCCAACTCAGTCTTTGCCCTGTTGATCTTTGCAGTCCTTTGATTTCTTTCTATTTCTTCTGCAGTCAACTTTTTATCATGAGCATCTTTTGCTTCCTCTTCTTCTCTTTTCTTGGCCTGTTCTTCCTTCTCTTTCTGAATCCTTAAGTATTTCTTCTCAAGATCATAGAAGTCCATAGCCATCAGGGTTTTCAATGTCTGCCCAGTATAATTTCTCACCACTCTTGCATATCTATCCTTTAGCTGCCTAAGACTGGGAGCTTTCTTTCTTTTCTCCTCCATTTTCTTCTTTGACAAATGCTTTCTTCTTTGTTCCAGCATATCCAGATACCACATTAACCTTTGATCAGGAGTGAATGCTTCCATTTGAGCCTTACTAGATCCATCAGCTAATAGATGATCAAAGTGGACTTGTTCTTCTGGGGTCATCAGAACCTTCACATCATCTCTTACATCCACCTCAATGTATTCACCTCCTCTTTCCTTTTCAAATTGGGCTTGAAGTTGTCTTGCCACATTTTCACTTATAGCCTCAAGATGCTTTCTTTTCATTGGCTTCTCTGGCTCCACTAGAATACCTTTGCCTTTATCTTTTGATGCAGACATTTCTTTTTCTTTTAAATTTATTTTGACATCTTCTTGCCTTTTGTCAACATCAGGCTCTCTCAGTGATATACCCACATTTCTTGTTTGGGCAGATTTAGCCACTTCAACTAAAGCTTCAGCAGCAGTGTGCTCATCACTTGCAGTAGCAACTGGTTCATCTTTTCCACCAGTGCTAACTGGATCAGGCTACTCAGAGGTGGTAGAATTTGTTGCAGCAGAAGAAACCAATTGAGTTTCAATAGCAGTACTAGTGCCAGCGGTGGAAACTACTGGAATTTCACTAGCGGTACTATCCTTATCTCCAGCGGTGGAAACTGGTTTCTCAACATCAGCAGTAGAAGTAGGCAACTTCAAATCTAATGCATCATTTATCACATTCATTATGGTAGCATCTACTTCTTCTGGTTGAACATCTTCAAACAAACCTGTTCCAAGAACTGTTCTTTCACCATCACCCATCTCTTCATAATCATCAATCTTATCATCATTGGTCTCAAGATTTGAAAATAGAGGAGGATTCTCATTTTCTGCTTTAAGTTCTTTTCTTTGATCATCTTCTGCAAGAAGTTTTTCAGCTTAATCTTTTGATACAGCAGATGTAGGCATAGCTCCTGTGAAGCACCATTGATCTTCATCATTTTTATCACTGCTTTCAGAAGAACTAGATGAATCAGAGGTTGATTCAACTACTTTCTTTTTCCTACCTCTAACTAGCCTTTTCAAATTCTCAGACTTCTTCTTCTCTGCCTTTTCTTTTCTCATGTTTCTTTCATTTAACAGCTCCTCTACTAAACCTCTCAACTCCTTCAATTGCTTTCTTTGATCAGCAATTTCCTCACCCTGCTTTTTCACCAGATCACACAGCTTGGTACAAGTATTCGTCAAATCATTTAGTAAAGAACTGTCCTCACCATCTCCAGAAGTGTTAACCTCCTTGAATGGATCACTGGAACCACTAGCTGCATCATGCCTAGCATGACTAGCAAAGGCCCCTTTTTTCTTGGTACTGGGACCACTAGATGCAATGATATCAACTTGGTCCTCTGCATTAGAGGAGTCCATTGGTATCTCTGTATCTTGTGTTGCCATGGATTGGGTCCTATTTCCATTACCACTGTCCCGTACTCCTTCTGAGGTAGTTACAGTAGTGGCAGCCCTTTCCATATGGTTATCACCCTCTGCATTGACCACCTCATTTATGTTTAAATCAGACGGAGACATCTGAGAAAGAGGAGCCTCAGATGCCTGTTTCTTAGCCTTTTTGGCTTTATGTTTGGATGGTTTAGGGTCCCTTGTTCTCTTTGATGATTTCTCTGCAGTTTTGGGATGAGAGGAGGGGGGGTGTATCTTCCTCCTGAACTGCAGGTGCAGAAGTGGTTGATGGACCAGCTTCTGCTCTCAACATATGTGAAGTTAAAGGTGTAGCCTTCCCAGAGAAGGCAGTACCTTTAACAGTACCTTTTCTCTTCATATTTACAAAAACCTTTTTAGAATGAGAAGAGATAACAATCTTGCCACCAATAGTTGGCAAATCTTTCAAATCTTTGTTGAAAAAATGTTGCAAAAACCTTGGATACATTAAAAATTTATCTTTGGGATGCTCCAGATTATACAACATACCAGTAAAAATTAATTTTGAAAAGTTGAACTTCTCTCCATTTGCTAAGCAGATTATTGCAGTTGCAATATTGCTGCTAAACTGATCAAAAGAAGTCATTTTTTGAGAAATGCATTGTTGTAGGGTATGAATTAAGTATTTCCAATGGGGGCAAAACATTGATTTGAAAAATGTTAGTCTACCATCATTCTCCCCCTCATACCCTAACAATTTTAATTTATCAAAAATTTCAAGAATAGGATAACAATCCATACCATCTGCATCTTGTAGTAACAAGTGAGCACGAATTGAAACCAGACGTGCCACCAACCGTCACGCGTTGTCAACGCGACCGTATGGCAGCACGTCGGTGGAAGTTTTAAAAATTTATATTTTGCTGGGGACCTAATGTTGAGTCACTGGTCGCTGACCATGATGAAGTCACTGGTCGCTGACCAACTCAACCTTACACTACTCAATAAAGAAATGGATTGTATCGAAGCTGCTGTTGCGAATGATAGGATTTGCTGATCGTCATTCATTCTGATTCGATATTCTGAGGAAGATTTAAAGCTCAACTTGGTGTGTCGCTGATCTACGTCAGCGAGAGCATTACTTCTTCAAATCAATAAAGGCAAAAGTCACTGCCAGAATAACAGCTAGTCACTGAAGATCCGTTGTTCAAATAATTCTACAAGAGCATGTTAGCTCGCAGTGAGTGAGGAGGATTGCTGCATCATCAGTGACTATTTCAATAAAGCCTCTCAAACATCTAGTACTTAAAAGTACTGTACTTATCTATACATCAGCAAGAGTGTTCCAGTTTAAAGAATACCTGAAAGATTACGTGGTAGCAAGTGATTGGTTTTAAGGTAACGAGATATTTGCGGTAACAGAATTGGGACCCGCAGAATGTCGGTTTATCAGAGATCAGGACCAATCAAGCAGCAACACGTGTCCTTTCAAGATCCTATTTTGTAGGCGATATTTTAGGAACTCTTGTAGTATAAATAGTTCAGTGTTTTGTACTATTGAGGCTAGTCGTTATATGCACCGTTCTTCTGTTTGTCAGAGAACCAGTTTGTCTAGGTGTATATTAAGATTCAGCGAGGTTAACTATCAGCGTGTCTGTCCACTGTAGTTAACGCTCTTCATTGTAATAATTTAGCTAAGTGTTTGAATTGGATTAACTTTGGTTAATCCATTCCGCATTCAACACTTTGTGAATTTAATCAATACAATTCACTTTCAGCTACTATTACTTATCATTCTTTGATTCTGTTATATCTTTAATCTGTTATTTCAATACCGACATACTCTGTTATAGATAATTAATTTAAAACAAACTGAAACACTTGGTAAAATCTGAAATTGTTTTAAATTGTATTCAACCCCCCCTTCTACAATTAAACTTTACACTTTGTGATTCCAAATCACTAACTAATAGTGATTACGAGACTATCAATTGGTATCAGAGCAGAGTTGGTTTAAATTCAATTAACCAGGTCTGCTATGGAATCAGTAAAGTATAGCTGTGTTGACTCTGATTATCAAAAGGGAAATGGTTCTACAACCAAACCTCCAGCTTTTGATCCTTCAAGGATTGAAACTTGGATGTCCCGGATGATGATGTTTTTGGACTTAGTTGATGACCGTCTTTGTAATATAATAACCAATGGTCCCCATATCCCAACTACTATTGTTCCTGCTGTAATTGCAACAGCTACTACTCCAGCTATACCAGAAATGGTTTTACCTAAAAGAGAGGAACAATGGACTGATGAGGATAGGCGGTTGGTTAGACTTGATAAACAAGCTAAAATCTACATAGGCATGGCACTTCCTGATGAAGTGTTCGAATCAATTAGGCTTTGTAGGACTGCAAAAGATATGTGGGATACCCTTAGGAATATATATATTGGAACTCCTGATATTATTCGCTGCAGGGAAGTTAATCTCACTCGCCAGTATGAGCTGTTCGCAATGGAACCAAATGAATCTCTGTCTTCAACTTACACCAGATACCAGTCACTGATGAACAAAATGGAGAAGGCTGGTATAGGCAAGGAACAAAGATTTGTTGTTGAAAAGTTTCTTGAGTTGCTGCCAAGGAAAATCTGGGGAACTATTGCCACCTGTACCAGACAGAGAAATGATTATTCAATTCTGAATCTAACTCAGGTCTATGGTATTTTGCTCAATTGGGAGCAGTCTGAAAAGCAAGCTGATCAGAGTGAGCATATTCGTGCTACTCTTGGAAGTCAGAAGATATCCAATGCCCTTGTAGCAGAGCTTGATTAAATCGATCAGAGACAGAAGTCAAAAGTGTCTAAGAAAAGCTCAAAGTCACTGATAGCTGAAGAAGATGGTGGTCTGAATGAAGAAGAATCAGAATATGAGTATGATGAAGGATTGGAGAAGCTTGAGAAGGATATGGCCATGATGGTTGCTAATTTCAGAAGGAACACCAGATCAAAACGATTTGCTGGTGCTCCATCATCTGATAAATTTCAATCTAAAGGTGAATGCTACAAGTGTGGCAGAATTGGTCATTTTGCAGCTGAATGCAGATCAAAGTCAGTGAATCAAGTCCCTGAACCCATGCCAGATGTCAGAAATGACAAGTATAACAAGTATAAGGCAAAATACAAGAAATTGAAGGCATTGGCTAAATCTGGCAAGAAGAAAGGAAAAGGTTTCGTTGCTGAAGAAGGTTCATTCAGTGATTCTGATTCCTCATCATCTGATGAAGAAGAAGCAATGATTTGTTTAGACAAAGTGTACTGTCTGATGGCTAATGACGCTGGACCTCTTGGAGACATCAAAGAAGTCCCTCCTAAATGTTCAGCATCTGAATGGAATCCTGAAACTCTCTACAAGGTACACTGTTTTAAAACATATACAGCTACTGAAAAAGATAAAGTCTTTGAGTCTTTGATAGTTGACTTATCAAATGCTCATGATATTCAAAGAGGGCAGAAATGTAAAATTTGTGACTTACAATCCAAACTTAATGATCAAAATGAAAATGAGTCAAGGTTGAAGAAATTAAAACTTGATCTTAATGCACAGATCCATGCTAATCAAGTGTGTGTTCAAGAAAAGGTTAAGTTTGAAACACAATTTCAACAGCTTAAAAAGGTCATAAAATTTTGGTGTAAGTCAAATGATAAAGTCAATCACTGTGTAAATAATCAAATCCCAAAACAAGTCAAAGCTATTTTGGGAGGAGATTATGAATATGCTGCATCCCTCGCTGATTCAACAAAGATTGACCCTGTTTTTGATCCCAAGGGTAATTTTTCAGAAGCTGTATTTGAACCCATATCCATCTTCAGTGAGCCACGACCAAATTACTTTACTAAAAGCAAGTTGGTCACTGAAGATACTGATGTTCTGAATAATGATGATGAGATAAATATTTTGAAAACTGTCAAATCATCAGTAACATCTCATCTCATCAAAACCATCGCTGATAATCAAACTATCATCAGTAACTTCTCAGACACTGTATCTGTCACTGAGACAACTTCTATCAGTGACCTAAAGTCAAAGATACAAGAAGTTACAATCAGTGAGAAAAGTTGTGTAACTGTGTCTGATCAGCAACTTAAAAAGAAGAAAGCCAAAAAGATCGGCTCCTCGAATAAAAAATGTTATAAATGTGGCAACAGGCAATATGTGTCATATGAATGTTCTGTTTTACCATTTGAAAAACAAAACACTATCAGTGAACATTCAGACACAATTTATTCAAACCAGTGGAAGCCAAAACCAGCACTCGGTCACTATGAACCTATCTCTGGATGGGTTCATCAATTGGACTAATCATTTTGTTCCTTTTATCTCATGAGTATTTATTATGCTGTTATACGGTTTTATATCAGTGATTCAATTTCTTCTAAAGCTGATTTTGTTAGTATTCTAAGTTGTAACCTAATCAGTGACGAAGCAATCTAATGATATGATATACAACTTATATACAACATAATCTTTTCTCATGAATTTACTTTAAAAAAAAAAAAAATAAATAAAAAAAAAAATCTCTTTTTGGTTTATTCAAGATAAATAATCTTTTTCTTTATTTATAAAATGATCACATCTCAATGGTTTATTCAGTATTCTAAGTTGTGTTTAAATCAGCGAGACTACATCCTTGCCTAAATAAAGAAACAATGTTATTAATCTTAACTTTTTCTCTTTGTGGTAAATCAAGAAATTTGATTATGTATCTTCAGTAACTTTTAAAACTCACTGATGATATCATTTAATGGTGATTGTCAATTAACAAAACATTCGTTATAGTTAGTACTTCGTGTAGTTAACTTAACGGATTTCAAAATTAAATGTTTTATGGTATATCGGAAAAATCGCGCGCTTCTGACACTCTCTTTCTTACGTCAGCGTACTTTTTCCGGCACACCACTCCCATCACCATTAATGCCACCTCGCACCACCATCATCACCTTCTCCACCTCTACATCTTCCACCACGACTGCCCACATTGTTTTCATCTCAACCACATGATCATTAGTAAAGTGTACTATTTAAACACCCCCAAATCAGCAACTTGTAAACTTTTACACTTTACTAATTTTCGAAAAATCCTTGGCTTTTCCAAAACCCTTAAATACACCTTTAATCTATGATTTTCAAAGGTTCTGTAATGGCTAAACCAAAATATTTTCTCAACTCATACACTGCCTCTGCAGAAATCAAAGCTCTTCGAGCTCCTGCAGTCGGTGAAGATGATATCCTTACAGTTCCAAAAGCAAATTATTTGGGTAATATTTCATGCCCTAAACCAGAGTACGCGGAGATTATCACTTTTCTGAAAAATCATTTTATTCTCCCTGCTCTCACTTTATCCCCTGAAAAGATGAATCCAGAATGGTTGAGTGAGTTTTGGTATACCTGTACTCACTCAATCGTTAATAGTACCTCTCAACTTAAAGGTTTTATCGATAACGGAGGTCAAGAAATAATCATTACTGCACACACCATCCGTACTGTTTTACAACTCCCTGAACATGATACTTACGATCCACTGCCTGACAAAGAAGATGCCAAAGGAGGCATAGTGAATCTCACTGGGATTCAATGCAAATATACTATGGATAGCAATGGAAATCGTAAGTACTCTACTGTTCTTAAATCTAAAATGGATGGTGTGTGGAATGCCCTATTTTCAAATTTTATTCAATCTTTGGGCACAAAAACAGGGAGTTATGATCAATTCAACTCCCTAGAAGCACAGTTAAGCTGGTCACTGGTCAATTCCTTAAAAGTTGACTATGCAAGTGTGATTTTTGATGATATTGTTTCTAGAATCTGTGAAACTAACAGAGCAAAATTTGTTTCCTATCCTAGGTTCCTTTCTCTTATCTTTAGAGATCAATTTAAATCCTATGACAGCATTTCATTTAAAGGTTTTGAACCTACTTTGATAGGAAGTCAAATTTTTGGTAAAACTGCAACTGTGCTTCTCCCTGATTTTATGAAACCAAAGGGGATACTTGCACCCCAGCCTTTACAAGCTATACATCCATCTGGTTCTGCCCCCCCATCGATCACGTCACTGATCACACCTCCAGTGACCATTGCTGATCAACCACCAAAGCAAAAACCACCAACTGCTCCTAAGAAAATCAAGTTAAAGTCCCTGACATCAAAGGATCAGGGACAGAGTCAGAAAAAGTCGTCTAAGGACGCCAAGAATGAAGCAGCAACTGAACGTTCAGTTCCTGCGGGCACTCTTGATCAACCTATGCCTAAAACTGCTTCACTGGACTCACAAAAGTCCAGTGACTCTATAAAGGGAAACCTACAGACAGCTACAATGGCTCAACCCATTGTTAGCAGTGATTCGGGTGCAACCCACACCCATTCATCGAGTCAACCCATCAGCCACTCATCATTCTCACAAAAGGATGATGTTTCAGTCAAAGGGCTAGTGTCATCAGCGGGTGTTAACACACTCATTACTGATGACACATCACTGGCTACAGACCCGGGCCAACTCTCATCTTTCACTGCACCAACCGACAATGTCCCTCCTCAGTCACAGGGAGAGATACAGGTTGATCTTTCTGTTTCCAATGATCCATCAGCTAAAACACAAGCTGATGATGTTGAGGAAGCCCAACCAATGGACACTTCTTCATCTTCCTCTGAACAAGATCAGCAACATGGATCTTATGATCTTTCACTTCCAAAGGTGAATCAGCAACCAGTTGATACTGATATTTCATCTTCACCCTTCTCCACTTTACCACATGCTGATTTCATAACTTCACCCATTCAGGAATTAGATAAAATGTCAGTTTCTAGTGATGACATTTCTCAAAATGCTGATGATCATCCATCTCATCCAAATGTTAAACTTCAATCTGAACCACAAACAATTCCACCAATCTCCCACACCACTCAAAAATCACCAACCAACAAAGCATCAACTTCTATCACATCATCAACAGACAAACTGCTGCTTGAGTACATTGCTGCTTCACAACAACAAATTCGGATGCTTACTGAAGACAGAGAGTTTTTGACTGGCAAACTCACTGATCTCACTAATAAGGTTCACTCTCTTGCAACAGCTTATGAATCCATTCCAGATTGGAGTGATTCTATCAAAGAAAAGGTCTCTCTTATTGCAAAAGCTGAAATAGATCACTATCGACTTCTGGAAACTCATGCAAAGTCTCTTACTGATCTCGCATCATTCACCAGAATCAGCCTCAAAACTCATGAAGATGCAATAATCTCTCTAAATGAAAAACAAAAAACAATGGCATCTTCTGTTGTGGAATATATCACTCATGCTGATAAAATTATCAGCAAGCTTCCACAAATTATCTCAAACCATCATGAAACCATCACTGGTCTAGAAACTATGCATGTAGATCATCAGAAAATCTGCATTAGACTTGAGGAGATCATTCAATTCGTTTCTGAGGCTGAGGGGGAGAATGAAGATGATGATGATGCTAAGGATTTCACTACTTTTGACAACGACTCATCAGATATGGATGTCACTGAAGAAAAAGAGATGAGTGTTTTCCCTGAGTTTCATCCTGATGAACAAAGGAGGTATGATTATCTAGTCAGAGAGTGGGCCGCTGATGAAAATGCAAGAGTTATGGGGGAGTCAGCAAGCTTTGAGCTGATGAGGTGGGAATGGATGAATAGACAACAAGAAGATGATGTTGTCAATATGGATGAAGGAGATGACGATGATGATGATGACAATGATGGCAATAATGGAAGTGATGAAAAGAAACAGGATGATGCTAATATGCAAAATAGTGTTGATAAAGATGCTGATAAAGAAGACAAGAATGATGGGACTATTGAAAAAGACACTGATGCTGGTACGAGTGATAAGAAAGAAAAAGATGTTTCAGAAAAAGATGTTGCTAATCAAGTAGAAGATCAGCAAGAAGTTCAGCAACCAGTTGTCTTTGATGATCAAATGGAAGATCTGCTACCAATCTCTTCTATTTTAATCAAAAGAAAAAGGACCAGCGAGTCTCCCACATCAGAGTTCATCTCTTCTAAAAAGATAAACTTTTCTGAAGAAGAAATAGCAGCCGCCATGCACAATCTCAAAACTATCATTCAGCAACCTCATACAGACACTGTCATATCTGAGGCATTCCTAGCAACTGAAGTCATTCCATCAGCAACAACACAATCATCAACCCCTCTTCCAGCAACAACAACCGCACCAACTACCACAATCACAACAGCAGCTACACAAATCACCATCTCAATCCCCACTTTCACCACTCCAACAGAAGCAATAACCACTACAACTCATCATCACTCTCAATCTGAGATTACAGAGTTAGATTCTTCTGTTCCTACTCATCTTTTGCCATCAGTCGTAACTTCAGAAAGTTCTCATCATGAAGAAACTGAACAGCGGCGAATAGTAAGAAAAATTAAAGAGAGACAAAAGCATGAGAAGGAGATGCTTTTGAAATTTCAAGATGAGCTAAATGAAAAAGAAGAAGAAGAAAGAAAGAGAAAGCTGAAAGAACAAGCTGACTCTGATCGAGCCTTTCTATTGAAGCTGAGTGGAGATGAAGCCATTCAAAAAGAAAGAGAAACATTCTTAAAAAGACAGCAAGAAGATGAAGACTTCAGGATGTCTAAACTTCTTCAAGATGTTGAAGAATCTGATCTTCAACAAGAAATTTGTGCACATAAGAAGGGCAGCAAGTTGAAAAAGAAAGGGGGAGCAAAGACCTCTGCTGATAAAATGTTGGATGAGTTTGACAGAAAGAAATATGCTGTTAGAATGGTTGGAAGATCAAACCCTGCTCCTATCACAAAAGTATACCTGAAGAAGCCTAAGAACAAGTCTCAAGCTCAGCTACTGATTCACAGAGGATTGGATTCTTAAGCAATCAATCTTGATCAAGTCTGTAAATTACATAGAGAAGAATGGAATGAAATTAGACTTGCTATCAATCATTCCTCAAGTGCTGCAAAGGAAGAAGTTTTGGCTGAGATTGACAGATTGTTCAAGAAAATGGTAGATCTACAGCTACTTAGACCAGAAGACACTGTCATATTTGGTGAAGAGATTGTGCAGCCACCAAGTCCAAGATATAGGCCAGGTACCAACAGAATTATCAGAGTCCCAAACACCAGCAAACTAAATCTGTCAATCCCTGATGGAGTGCCAAGGGTTGAGGGTACTGAAGTCACTGAAGGTGAGAAAGGAATTGTTTACAAGGACTTCAATGGAAAGCTGTGTTTTCAAAGAGAATCGGAACTTGAAAAGATAGATCATGAGCAGCTTGTACATCTCATCAGAATAGTCAGCGTGCTTCCCAAGAACTCAGTTATGAGAAAAGCAATCATGGAAGAAGGGCTTGCTAGACAGTACAGATTCTTGCCATCCAGTTACAAATATGAATTACAGAGTGAGTTGGGCATCGTAAAAGAAGAAGAAGTCTGGGGGTGTTTAAATTGAAGACTGTAATAGATTAGGGTTATTATAACTAAATTTACTTTATACAGTTCAATGAAACCTATTTTTGCTTTTGAACCTGTGCAAATCTCAGAACATATCAAAAGAATCCAAAAAGAAAGATGAATGGATCACAAGCATACAGTCACTGAATGTTTAAATTCTTAAACACTGACTATAAACTTTCACAGCAACAAGTTTGTCTAGGGAGCTTCAATTACAATCATTTAGGGGGAGATTGTTGAGTCACTGGTCGCTGACCATGATGAAGTCACTGGTCGCTGACCAGCTCAACCTTACACTACTCAATAAAGAAATGGATTGTATCGAAGCTGCTGTTGCTAATGATAGGATTTGCTGATCGTCATTCATTCTGATTCGATATTCTGAGGAAGATTTAAAGCTCAACTTGGTGTGTCGCTGATCTACGTCAGCGAGAGCATTACTTCTTCAAATCAATAAAGGCAAAAGTCACTGCCAGAATAACAGCTAGTCACTGAAGATCCGTTGTTCAAATAATTCTACAAGAGCATGTTAGCTCGCAGTGAGTGAGGAGGATTGCTGCATCATCAGTGACTATTTCAATAAAGCCTCTCAAACATCTAGTACTTAAAAGTACCGTACTTATCTATACATCAGCAAGAGTGTTCCAGTTTAAAGAATACCTGAAAGATTACGTGGCAGCAAGTGATTGGTTTTAAGGTAACGAGATATTTGCGGTAACAGAATTGGGACCCGCAGAATGTCGGTTTATCAGAGATCAGGACCAATCAAGCAGCAACACGTGTCCTTTCAAGATCCTATTTTGTAGGCGATATTTTAGGAACTCTTGTAGTATAAATAGTTCAGTGTTTTGTACTATTGAGGCTAGTCGTTATATGCACCGTTCTTCTGTTTGTCAGAGAACCAGTTTGTCTAGGTGTATATTAAGATTCAGCGAGGTTAACTATCAGCGTGTCTGTCCACTGTAGTTAACGCTCTTCATTGTAATAATTTAGCTAAGTGTTTGAATTGGATTAACTTTGGTTAATCCATTCCGCATTCAACACTTTGTGAATTTAATCAATACAATTCACTTTCAGCTACTATTACTTATCATTCTTTGATTCTGTTATATCTTTAATCTGTTATTTCAATACCGACATACTCTGTTATAGATAATTAATTTAAAACAAACTGAAACACTTGGTAAAATCTGAAATTGTTTTAAATTGTATTCAACCCCCCCTTCTACAATTAAACTTTACACTTTGTGATTCCAAATCACTAACTAATAGTGATTACGGGACTATCACCTAAGTTATACTAGAGCTGTATAGCTGAAGTATGACCTAGGGTCGTTCTAAAGAGTTAATCGTATTGGGAAACGACTTGTCGGGACAAACAGTTCAAATTAGCAATGATTTGAAAATAGTTTTGAGTGGGGGTTTATACTTAGGTCCTAATTAAATTTAAACTAATTAAAAGTAGTAATTAAAAGCGGTTGGTTGAATCAGTATAAGGGGACTTGTGTTTGTTATGACTTCGTTAACTTTTACGTGGGGTGATGCTGTATTTGGGGTTTTATATTTGAAAACGTCTTTTAAGATTTGTGTCTTGCGTTCATGTAGATACCTTGTGGTGTAAACATTAGCACCCTACTGATCAGGTCAACTGATCAGTATGTCACTGAGTACTAGGCTGTCAGGATTCTGATCAGATCGGACTGTCTTGAAACCCTCCTCACCATCTCTTGTGACGAGACTAGGTGACCCTCCAGATGGGGTGCAGGAATAAGGCGACATTCCGCAATTTATCTACTGATCTTTCTTAACACAGACAGAGATATCTAAGCTAGGCAAGGCATTTAAGATTTAAGACAGGTGGTGACTGATTAACATATACATTAATGGTTGTGATTGAGTTCAGAGATATTAGGCTGTGATACAGTCTTCGACCCACAGGGTTTTCCACAGTTTGTATGTAATTGTATTGCACGAGAGGTGTTTCCGATGTTATACTGTGTATTCACCCGTATTACGGTCTTTGCTGGATCACAGACTATGCCAGGATGTAATACAGTATACAGCCTTCGACCTTTCCAAGGTTTTCACGTGTTTGTACTCCACCAAAGGTGTTTCCAACGTTATACCAGATACTCAATCGTTTTAGGGCTTTAACTGGATTACATACTTTACAGCCATCTGAACTCATATTATCTAAGTTTGTATTACAGTAAAACCATCTATGATAGCTAAACATCCCGTTCACTTTAATGATTCAGTCCCAATAAATCCCTGATTAATTCACGGTGTACTATACGATAGTTTAAACAATATTTCCACTAGTTACAGAATCAGACCATGTTTATTTTGGAAAACATAGATAGGTAGTGACCGTCTGAACAAGGTTAGCTACTCCTTGTCATAAAGGTTCTAACCACGTTTATTGGAGGAAAGGCGATAGTTTAGTTTAAAATCATAAATGTATAGTTAACAGTACACCGACTTTCAATATTTAACAATTGGGATCATTATTCCACAACGGATTGTGCCCACTACTTTCATAGCTTCCACGTTCTGTACTACACACATTCGTGATGTTTCCGGCGCTATACAAATGAAAGCCGTATAACGTTACCTCCGTTGTTTCGTTAAGATGTTATCCCAATTGTATTTAAAGTAGCATCACCCAAAGTATTAACAAGCTAACTACATCATAACAAACACAATAGCTAATCTACTTACTAATCATGGCAATGTATCCTAAATCAAACATAATAATAGCATGCAACATTATGAAAGATAAGGATAGAAATAACCGAAAGTAATGCGTAGATTGAATAGTAGCTGAAAGATTACACGGACAGAGCTCCGAAATATCTCGAACAATATTACAAAGGAGATCCTCCAAGATTTTCAACTCTATTACAAAAGCTACCCTACTAATCCTCCTCTAACTCCTAAGAGTAGTGCTAGAGAGAGGATGCTAATTACCTACTAATTCTCCTCTAACTCCTAAGAGTAGTGCTAGAGAGAGAATGCTAAACAAATTCTAGAGAGAAAAATGAGAGAAATGAGATGAGAGGTGTGTGAAATGTGGAAATGGAGGTTGGTATTTATAGGAGAATGGTGAAAGCCTTGGTACAAGTCTTGAAGCATCAAATACAAGCATCAAAGCGGCATACGGGGCAAGCGGACCAAGGTGGGTCAAACGGCACCCAACAAGGCAAACAACCCCGTATACGGCACCCTAAGGGCCGTATACGGAACCTAGGGTACCGTATACGGTAGCTAGGTGCCCGGGGGGGGGGGGGGGGGTTGGTGCTCCATTTGGCCTCCATTGATTTCTCGGTTGCTTGGTTCGTTCGTATCTTCTTCGTTTGGAGTCCGTTTTGCTTGATTCTTGCGCCGTTGGATTCGTTTTTCCGTTATGATTCTAATGACACTAAGTTTGAAAAATTTGGAGGTGTTTGACTTTTGCGTGTTCCGGATGACGATCGACGAGCTTCCAGACTGCACATCTTATCCGTCTTTCGTCCGTTTCTTCTGATTCTTTCACCCCCGGTCTTGGATTTCCCTATGGAATCATAAAATATGAATTAAGATCTAATTCCATAAGTAAATTAGGAAGGGAATATTTAAGGTGACATTATTTGCCTCGTTTTGCGTGATAAACGGCTGTTTTTGGTGGTTTTAACAGCAACGCCCATAATTAGACTACTTTGGTGATTTTAAGTAAATAATAGATGTTTTAAGATGATTTCACCAAATATAAGTCCAATAAGTGCAGAATAATGTGCCTAAAAACATGACTTTTTAGGTCACATCAAGTATCCCACACTTAGACGTTGCTTGTCCTCAAGCAACACATCCATGCCTCGTGCAAAAGATATTTTAAAAATCTAGTTTTGGGGTGAGTCAGAACATTTCTAAAAGTTATCATTTTTTCATATTCATATATTTGCTCTAAAAACATCAGGAAAGATAAGATAATCATTTCAGAAACAAGTAATGATTCTCTTTAAGCATACTTCTAAATCTCGTGATCCTGGAGTATACATGACCAGGCGATCTCACTAAGGTGGTCACTCAATTCACTCAAGAGTGTTTCGGGTTTCCTAATATTCTAAACAAAGAAATCTCTCAATTAGCTAGTCATGCAGTACTCATCGTCATAAGCTTGATCGAGAATCGGATCTCCACCACTTAGGTGAGAACGATGCTAATTATCCCAAGACATTCAGGGGTTGTAATGTTTGTGAGGATTAAGGGGTATGGATAGTGGAAATTTTGGGTGTAAGGGTGTTCCTTATCTTAGGACTCCTAAGGTTTCGGAAAACTTAGTTTAGAAACGGATGAAAGTAAAGTAGCTTTTGTCTTCTATCGGATCTTCTTCTTTTAGGGCGATACTTCGAAGCACTAAGCTTTATTATTATTATTTTTTTTCTATTTTCTTTTTCTAATTCTCTCTCTTTTTTTTTTCTTTTTCTTTTTCTTTCAGAACTTCTTTGCCAGAGAACTTTCAAGGATTATTAAATGCAGAAATCCTTCTTCTTATCTTTCTTCTTCGAGTCTTTTCATGGTGTCAATTTTTCACACCAAGGATATTTCTTTTTCGGAGAACACGAGAGAGTAAGACAATTTGAAGGGATGTTTATAAAAAGCGTTCTTCATAACCTCAGAAATTCTAGGATAAGTTTAGGGATATTTGGGAAAGTAGGGGTTTAAACATGTTGTTTTATGAAACGAAAAGGTTTAGGCTCAACAGGGTTTACTAAGTGGATCATCGATGCTAAAAATGAGCATCGGAAAGGGTTTTGGGCTTGAAAGAGAAGGCTAAAAAGTGGGTTAAATCCTAAGGAATGTCAAGGTCATCTAATTGCATCTATACCGCGTACGGTACTCACCAATGTGGTCTCGAAGCGTATGTCAAGAGCAAGTTCTAATTCAGATATACATGCATCGGCACACACAAGAAATGAACAATGTAGCATTAAAATGAATGCTTTTAAGGCTCTAGTCCTCACTGCAAATGGGTTGCATGTGCCTAGTCATGTTCTTATTAGATTATCATTTCTTGCTTAAGCAATTATTAACTTATTTTCCTTAGATTTTAAAACAACTTATTCATATTTTGAAAATGACTTCTCTTAAAAACATTAAGACTCAAAAATTCAGAGTTAATCAAATGATTAAACTCGTTTTTCTTTTGAAAAAGGGTTTTGAAAATTGAAAAATTTTGAAAAATTTAGAGGAACATTTTCTGTGTTAACTATTTTGAACAAAAGTCATAAAAACAAACCAAGGTATTCTATACTGCTATCCCACACTTAGAGGAACATTGTCCCTAATATTCTCTTGAGTTGAGATTGTAAAATCCCACACTTAGAGTTTGAACATGTAAGAAAATGTTTCTCAAGTGTTTTGTTTGGGCTGAAATCCCACACTTAGTGATAAGTTTAGGATAGAGTATAGACTACTTTTATTATCACATTAACAAAACAAATAAACATGAATCAAGATAAAACAGATAAAAGAGGAAAGGATCTGATACTCCCCAGATAGCGAGCCACGTTGAAGCTGAAAGTCTGAATTTGCTGAAGAGAGATGTTGCCAGGATCTTATTCTGCATTGATCGGCTTCAAGCTGCTTGCTATTAGTTCCTCATTTCTTCAACTCATCCCATTCTCGTGAAGAGATCTCGTAAGTGTGAACACGCTGAGAAAAACCCTTTTTACAAACTCGGTGTTGTTTTTGCAAATGAGAAAGAAATCACTGTCTCAGAATTTGAAAAGATATTTTCTACTTCAAATCAGTTTTATAAAACATGTGTTTTTAAACGAGTTCGAGCATAATGCATAAAAGTAGTATGCAAGTACCTTAAATGCTCGAAACATATGAATTATTAGGTCATTTCAATATGATTTCCTATTTTCTGAGACGAGTGGTTTATATGCAAAACGAGTTGTATTTCAGAATATCTTTTAAAACATTTTGGGCTCATCCAAGTGTGAAGGATAGTCGGAGATCTACTTCATTTACCAATACTCTACTCTCTTCTATGTCTTATTCCATGGGTTGCCTCCCAAGAAGCGCTGCTTTTAAAGTCGAGAGCCTGACTTTATTTCACGGGTTGCCTCCCGAGAAGCGCTGCTTTTAGAGTCGAGAGCCTGACTTTGCCTTCCTTCACTCTAGTTGGAGCTGGAACCTCCAGGGTCGGAAGTGCTCAGAAGTGGAATCCTGGGATTACGTGGATTGATTCTCAGAAAGTGGCGAGTGATGGGTTGGATGACGTTTGGAATCTCATATGCAAAGAAAGGGAATTGCTCAGTAACTCTTGCATGTGCAGAAGATCCCAGATAATGTCCTTTATAGCTCTAGAGGTAGCTCTATTGGGATCAACTACAGAGAATCCATTTAATTCCATCATTTCTCGATTGGGGTGTTGCTTTGATAAAACAAGAGGTTGTGAGGGGTCTATGATTGAGGCTATTAGCCTTTCCATAGTTATGCCTAATCCTGCATCATGTGATTCATCAGTTGGTAGATTATCATCAGGTAAGCGGTGATGCGGCAGTGTGGACTGGTATCTATCCACCTCTACTTCCTCGAGTTCTTCTTGTTTTGACTTGTCTGGCTTGGAATCTCCCATCTCTTCTTCTGACTTTGATTCTTCTGTTGATGATATAAGACAAGTGTGTTTATCGTATATGTCTGGTGGTTCTGAATCAGAAGTATCATCGTCTGAAATAATCCTGCCCATTGAGATTGCATATATTTCTGCTTGCTCTGCGAGTAGTTCATTAGCCTGGTTGATTCTGAATGCAATAGTCTGTCCATGTGCTTTAAGGCTGATAGTCTGCGAGTAAACATCAATAATAGCACGAGCAGTATTCATGAAAGGCCTTCCTAGGATAATGGGTATATTGATATCTTCCTGTATATCCATCACTACAAAGTCAGTAGGGAACCAGAACTTGTCAACCTTAACCATAACATTCTCAGCTATGCCCCTAGGATATCGAGTTGTTTGATCGGCAAGCTGGACGCTCATCTTAGTGGGTTGCAGAGGTCCTAGTTCAAGTCTAGAGTAGAGTGAGTAGGGCATGAGGTTGATGCTAGCTCCAAGATCAGCCAAGGAGCATATCGTGCCCGAGTGATAGATGGAACAGGGCAAAGTGAAGCGGCCCGTGTCTCCTAGTTTTTCCGGAAGGGAATTCTGAATGATGGCTGAGCATTCGGCGTTGAGAGAGATTTTAGGTACTTCCGGGTACCTTTTCTTTAGTAGCCAGCATACGTCGGATGTATTTAGAGCCGGAAAGGATTCTAGACACGGTGTCTAAGAATTTTCCGTCGAGTTTAAAAGATTTGGCGTTAAACCTTTTTTCGATACGATTTGGGAAGAGGACTCGAACTTCCTGAGTAGGGGTAGGCACCGATTGAATCTCAACTGTCATCGGGACAGGAGAAGGGTTCTTCACCGGAGAAGAAACATTAGAGTGGCTCGGTGCCCTCTGAGTATCCGTGGTGTTCAAAGTCTTAGCTTCCGCAATGTGGGGATTGTGAACGGTGTTGCTAGGTAAGGATCCTTGGGCTAATTGACCAATTTGATTTTCAAGGCTATTCATACGGTTTTTCAGGATGAGGTTAGACTGCTCCTGCCTAGCTATAACCTTTTGAAGGAGTTGTATAAGGGTGTCGTTTGAACTAGTGACTAGTGTGGCATGTTCATGAGGTTGGATTGTGCCAGGTGAAGGTCTGTTGGGTGAGAATGGTTGGTTTTAGGTAAGTTAGGGTTGTTGTGGGTAAGATGGGTATTTTGGTTGGTGTTCATTCAGTTGAGGTGGTTGGTTGTGCCAAGGTGGGTATTGGATGGGTTTACCGGTAGGTGAAGTGGTTTGAGCGAAGCCAGGTGGATGATTTTGGGCGTAGTAGACGGCAGGGTTCTCATATGCAACCTGATATGGGTTGGTATGGTTCTGAAAGGATTGGATTTGGTGGACCTGTTGAGGTTACTGCTTCAGCTCTCCAATTTGTCTCGTTAGGGTTGCTATCTGTCCTGCCATACATTTGACCATCTCAGTTTGTGCTGGACTGGAGACTGCCATCGGTAATTGTTCATCGGTATTCCAGTCATGATGGATCATCGTCATATTTTCGATCAATTCCCAAGCCTCATCTGCGGTGCGTAGCATAATACTTCCTTGAGCAGCAGCGTGAAGAGTGATGCGATGATTTGGGTCAAGACCGTTATAGAACGTGTACAGTTTTTCAGTCTTCGTCATTTGATAGTCACGAAATTTCTTCAGTAAACTCCTGAATCGATCCCATGCTGAGTAGATTGATTCACCGTGAGCTTGTTTGAAGTTTGCGATGTCATTCTTAGCTTTGGTCTGTTTGGACGGAGGAAAGTATTTTGCAAGAAACTTGTTACCCATATCCGTCCATGAAGTGATTGAGCCGGTCTCAAGTTCCTCAAACCAAGAAAGAGCATGAGAAGCGAGAGAGTAGGGGAACAAGTATAAGCGAACTATATTCTGATCAACCCCGTTCTGCTTATACGAGTTGGAGACGTGAATGAATTTGTCAATGTGGGCGTTAGGATCCTCATGGGGTAGACCATGGAATTGACATTGGTCTTTGATGAGTTGAATGGTGTTGTATTTGAGTTCGAAAGATGCTCCGTCTATCTCAGGGTAGCTGATCGGTCCTCCTTGTCCTTCAATTGATGGTTTGGTGCTGTCAGCGAGAGTAACACGAGCGGCCATTTGTGGAAAACGGGAACGTCTTTCTTTGCGGATGGTACGGATAATCGACTCAGGATCGGGTACGAAAATGAGAGGTTCAGATCCGGATGATCTGGTCGAATATCGTTGTGGATTGTGGGAAAGAATTTTCGGTGGTTATGAGAGAGAAATCTAATCTATGGGTATCACTAAAGAGAAAGTTCGTCGGGACGCCACAGAATCTTACGATTAACTTCCCCGGCAGCGGTGCCAAAAACTTGACGTGCCACCAACCGTCACGCGTCGTCAACGTGACCGTATGGCAGCACGTCGGTGGAAGTTTTAAAAATTTATATTTTGCTGGGGACCTAAGTTATCTAGAGCTGTATAGCTGAAGTATGACCTAGGGTCGTTCTAAAGAGTTAATCGTATTGGGAAACGACTTGTCGGGACAAACAGTTCAAATTAGCGATGGTTTGAAAATAGTTTTGAGTGGGGGTTTATACTTAGGTCCTAATTAAATTTAAACTAATTAAAAACAGTAATTAAAAGCGGTAGGTTGAATAAGTATAAGGGGACTTATGTTTGTTATGACTTCGTTAACTTTTACATGGGGTGATGCTGTATTTGGGGTTTTATATTTGAAAACGTCTTTTAAGATTTGTGTCTTGCGTTCACGTAGATACCTTGTGGTGTAAACACTAGCACCCTACTGATCAGGTCAACCGATCAGTATGTCACTGAGTACTAGGCTGTCAGGATTCTGATCAGATCGGACTGTCTTGAAACCCTCCTCACCGTCTCTTGTGACGAGACTAGGTGACCCTCCAGATGGGGTGCAGGAATAAGGCGACAGTCCGCAATTTATCTACTGATCTTTCTTAACACAGACAGAGATATCTAAGCTAGGCAAGACATTTAAGATTTAAGACAGGTGGTGACTGATTAACATATACATTAATGGTTGAGATTGAGTTCAGAGATATTCGGCTGTGATACAGTCTTCGACCCACAGGGTTTTCCACAGTTTGTATGTAATTGTACTGCACGAGAGGTGTTTCCGATGTTATACTGTGTATTCACCCGTATTACGGTCTTTGCTGGATCACAGACTATGCCAGGATGTAATACAGTGTACAGCCTTCGACCTTTCCAAGGTTTTCACGTGTTTGTACTCCACCAAAGGTGTTTCCAACGTTATACCGGATACTCAGTCGTTTTAGGACTTTAACTGGATTACATACTTTACAGTCATCTGAACTCAAATTATCTAAGTTTGTATTACAGTAAAACCATCTACGATAGCTAAACATCCCGTTCACTTTAATGATTCAGTCCTAATAAATCCCTGATTAATTCACGGTGTACTATACGATAGTTTAAACAGTATTTCCACTAGTTACAGAATCAGACCAGGTTTATTTTGGAAAACATAGATAGGTAGTGACCGTCTGAACAAGGTTAGCTACTCCTTGTCATAAAGGTTCTAACCACGTTTATTGGAGGAAAGGCGATATTTTAGTTTAAAATCATAAATGTATAGTTAACAGTACACCGGTTTTCAATATTTAAAAATTGGGATCATTATTCCACAACGGATTGTGCCCACGACTTTCATAGCTTCCACGTTCCGTACTACAAACATTCGTGATGTTTCCGGCGCTATACAAATGAAATCCGTATAACGTTACCTCCGTTGTTTCATAACGATGTTATCCCAATTGTATTTAAAGTAGCATCACCCAAAGTATTAACAAGCTAACTACATCATAACAAACACAATAGCTAATCTACTCACTAATCATGGCAATGTATCATAAATCAAACATAATAATAGCATGCAACATTATGAAAGATAAGGATAGAAATAACCGAAAGTAATGCGTAGATTGAATAGTAGCTGAAAGATTACATGGACAGAGCTCCGAAATATCTCGAACAATATTACAAAGGAGATCCTCCAAGATTTTCAACTCTATTACAAAAGCTACCCTACTAATCCTCCTCTAACTCCTAAGAGTAGTGCTAGAGAGAGGATGCTAATTACCTACTAATTCTCCTCTAACTCCTAAGAGTAGTGCTAGAGAGAGAATGCTAACCTAATTCTAGAGAGAGAAATGAGAGAAATGAGATGAGAGGTGTGTGAAATGTGGAAATGGAGGTTGGTATTTATAGGAGAATGGTGAAAGCCTTGGTACAAGTCTTGAAGCATCAAATACAAGCATCAAAGCGGACCAAGGGGGTCAAACGGCACCCAACAAGGCAAACAACCCCGTATACGGCACCCTAAGGGCCGTATACGGAACCTAGGGTACCGTATACGGTACCTAGGTGCCCAGGGGGGGTTGGTGCTCCATTTGGCCTCCATTGATTTCTCGGTTGCTTGGTTCGTCCGTATCTTCTTCGTTTGGAGTCCGTTTTGCTTGATTCTTGCGCCGTTGGATTCGTTTTTCCGTTATGATTCTAATGACACTAAGTTTGCCAAATTTGGAGGTGTTTGACTTTTGCGTGTTCCGGATGACGATCGACGAGCTTCCAGACTGCACATCTTATCCGTCTTTCGTCCGTTTCTTCTGATTCTTTCACCCCCGGTCTTGGATTTCCCTATGGAATCATAAAATATGAATTAAGATCTAATTTCATAAGTAAATTAAGAAGGGAATATTTAAGGTGACATTATTTGCCTCGTTTTGCGTGATAAACGGCTGTTTTTGGTGATTTTAACATTGACGCCCATAATTAGACTACTTTGGTGATTTTAAGTAAATAATAGATGTTTTATGATGATTTCACCAAATATAAGTCCAATAAGTGCAGAATAATGTGCCTAAAAACATGACTTTTTAGGTCACATCAAAGCCTCAGAAATTTTGATCACTTCCCCAGCAACCTTTCCAACAATAGTAGTGACCCCGTCGATTTCTGTTCTTTTTGCCGATGTCTAGAAATCATTTAAATGAGAAACATAGATGATGGGGTTTACAGTAAGAGCTTCTTTAAGGTTGCTTCGTAACAGAAAATCAATCATCTCATGATAATCATCTGATCCTGGAGCTTTCTTTAAAAATGCGAGAACATTGTGTTTCTCCGCGATTGCAAGAGTTTCAGATGAAGAAGACGAAGCCATGATCGATTTAAACTTGAAATTGAGTGCGAAGATTTGATGATTTTGGTCGAGGATTTCAAGTTTTGAGAGCGAGTAAAAGTTGTAAGTGAAAATGAAAGATTTTCACCCTTTTTCGTGTTATAAACTAGCGGTGGTTACAAGCCCTAATTTAAAATAGTGAAAAAGACACCAGCGGTGCTAACTATAACAATATCACTGGCAGTGCAAAACAAATAGTTAGACTGATGGTGTTAACAGAATAACTAGTATAGTTAGCGGTTGTAACTATAACTAGTATAGCTAGCGGTTGTAACTATAGCTAGTGGTTATTTTATTATTATTTTTTTAAACAATTCAGGATCTTGGAGATCCGGAAATTCCATGTCTTGAGCATAATGGCGATTCATCAGATGATCTCTATGGGAAGTGTAAGGAGGAATATAATTATATCTGGCTTCATTTGATGGATCCAGTTTACACTTGATCCATATTTCCAATTTATTTTCCTTGGAAGAGATCTTTTAGCAATGCGTCGCCTAGTCTCAGTTTCTCGACATTGATGCATTAACCCCCAGTTGTAGTTGTCCAGTTGCTGAATCTGCTCTTGTAGTGTTTCAACTACATGATCATGCTCATACTCTTGGATACCATCCATTTGATGACATTCATCCAAACTGATCAGCTCCGGATTTGGTTCTTCTTGAATCTCATTGTCAGAGGTTCCAGAAGTTGTATTTCCCGATGTTTCAGCAGAAAAATGGTCTCTTGGAGAATAGTAATTGTCAAACAAGTAGGAAGTTGGAATTTCATTAACAATCACAGCTTGTTCCGCAATTGGGTTCATTTTTGCCTTGAAAGATTTGAGTTTCTTGAAAAACTTTGAAATAATGAATGACATTTTTGTTTGGTAAACACGAAGTTATAGAACCCAGAGCTATGATTAGAATCTTGAAAATAAGAAAGATTGAAAGACTGAAAATATTACTATTCTCCTAAAAAGATGTGAATAAGTTGTACTTAAACACATTGGAATCTTTCTTACACAGTAAAAAAAATATGTGGTGATAAAACTTTTGGATTTTAGTTTAACAAAAATCAGCCACACATCTAAACTAAACCTGTAACCTGCACACAAAATGTATATACACACAAAACAAAAGTTCCAAAATATGACAAGTACCGGTTATAACCGGTGATGACAACTTAGAACTGGCAGTGTTAACATAACAACTGAACTGGCAGTGGTTATATTTGCACTGACGGTATTAACTTGTGCACTGGCGGTATTAACATAAATGCCGGCAGTGTTAATATCACAGATAAAACAATTAACCCTTATTAAACACTTTATGAGATATATATACAAAATGATATTAATGAAAAAGATTTATGTTAAGTTGATCATTCCAATACTTGTAATCAAATATGTAAATCTACCCACATCAAACGCTTTAGTGAATAGATCTGCAAATTGATTGTCAGTATGGACTTTGAAAATCTGAATCAATCTTTTCTCATTGCAATCTCTGATAAAATGATATCTAATCTCAATGTGTTTAGTTTTTGAGTGTTTAACAGGGTTATTAATGATACTGATAGCAGAATTATGGTCAATATACATGGGAATATTTAAAAATTGCAAACCATAATCCAGCATTTGATTTTGAATCCACAGGATCTGAGCACAGCAATTTGCTGCAGCAACATATTCTGCTTCTGCTGTTGAAGTGGATACAGTGGTTTGCTTTTTGCATTGCCATGAGACTAGTCTGTCTCCCAAAAATTGACATCCTCCTGATGTGAACTTCCTATCCATATTTGCACCTCCATAATCACTATCAGTATAAGAAATAAGCTCAAATGCAGAATCTTTTGAATACCATATGCCCAATTTTGATTGACCTTTGAGATATCTAAAGATCCTTTTGACAGCATAAAGATGTGATTGCTTGGGATTTGCTTGGAATCTTACACATACACATACTGCAAACATGATGTCTGGTCTGCTTGATGTTAAATACATAAGGGATCCAATCATGGACCTGTATAAGTGTTCATCAACACTCTCCCCCTCAAGATCTGCAACCAGTGGTTTATGTGTTTCCATTGGAGTGCTAGCAGACTTCACATCCTTGTATCCAAACCTTTCTAGAATGTCATTCACATATTTCCTTTGATGAATGAAGATACCATCAGACTGTTGATTTACTTGCAATCCCAGAAAGAATGTTAGCTCACCCATTGAGCTCATCTTGAATTTCTGATGCATTAGAGATTCAAATTCTTTGCACAAACAATCTTTTGTAGAACCAAAAATGATGTCATCAACATATATTTGAACAAGTAGAATATCACTCTTGATTCTTTTTGTGAACAAAGTCTTATCAATGGAACCTTTGTTGAATCCATTTTCCAAAAGATACACAGATAATGTATCATACCAGGCTCTTGGAGCTTGATGCAAACCATACAATGCCTTATCCAATCTGTATACCTTATCAGGATGCATATGATCCTCAAATCCTAGAGGTTGACACACATACACTTCTTCCTCAATTTTACCATAAAGAAATGCACTTTTTACATCCATTTGATACATTTTGAAGTTCTTGAAAGATGCATAGGCCAAGAACAATATGATTGCTTCAATTCTTGCCACAGGAGGAAAACTTCATCATAATCAATACCTTCTTCTTGAGAATAACCTTGAGCAACCAATCTTGCCTTGTTCTTTATGACAATCCCTCTCTCATCCTTCTTGTTTCTGAACACCCACTTAGTGCCAATGGGCCACTTACCTTTTGGAAGATCCATTAGAGTCCACACCTCTTGGATCTTAAATTGAAGCAGTTCTTCCTGCATTGCTTCAACCCAACTCGAATCCTTTAAAGCTTCAATTGCCTTCTTAGGTTCTATCTGAGATAAGAAACATGCATACAATGAAGTGTTGATGTCTTCTTCATTATCTCTTGATTGCCTTCTGGTTTGCATGGGTGCATCTATGGGACCAATCACATTATCCAAAGGAAGATAGCTTTTGTGAGCTTGATAATGTGATGAAGATGATTCAGGAATACTGGTCTCAAGATTTGTCATGTTCTGATCCAAATCAGTGGGTTGATCTTCATCTACACAATCTGATGCATTCTCAGCATTTCCTTGATCTTCTTCCTCTCCTCTTTGTTGTAGATCAGGATCTGATAATGTATTCTCATCATCATCAATGGTTGTGATTTGTTCTGGAGTTTGTTGTTGTGGAGATTCAAAAACTTCTGGAGGATCAGGAGTCCAGATGGGAAAGAGAACATATTCAGGTGCTTTTCCCTTTTTCTTATCTGCTTCAACCTGCACAGTTGCATTTGTACCTGCATTTGATGTCTCATACAAGTGTCTAAATGATTTAGTTAGAGCATCTAAGTCAAACAAGTGTGCTGGTCCTGTTCCTACAACATTTAGAGTGTGTTCATTGAAAGTCAAATTCATCGTTTCCTCCACAATTCTAGTTCTGTGATTAAATACTCTATAGGCTTTACTGGGAATAGAGTATCCAACAAAACATCCTTCATCAACTTTGCTTTGAAATTTGCCTAAGTGATCCTTGGTATTTAAGATGGTAACAGGACAACTAAATGGTTTCAAAAAGCTAACTAAAGGTTTTCTATTGAAAATTAGCTCATAAGGTGTCTTGTTGTGAAGCTTAATGACTAAGGTTCTGTTCTGAACATAGCAAGCAGTGCTAATTGCTTCAGCCCAGAAAGTCATTGGTAATTTGGCATCTGCTAACATTGTTCTAGCAGCCTCAATTAGTGTCCTATTCTTTCTTTCAGCAACCCCATTTTGTTGTGGAGTTCTAGGAGCACTAAATTGTCTTTGAATACCTTTTGAATCACAGAATTTATCCATCAATTGATTTTTAAATTCTGTACCATTGTCACTTCTAATGATTTTAACTTTCAGATTCATTTGATTTTCTATCTTAGTGATGAATGATCTAAGTTGCTCACCAGTTTCATCTTTTGTCCTAAGAAAGAATACCCAACAAAATCTGCTAAAGTCATCAATGATCACAAGACAATATGATTTCTTCCCTATACTACTCACATTCGTTGGTCCAAACAAATCCATGTGCAGTAAGTGTAAAGGGATGCAATTTGAATTCATGATTTTGGGCTTATAAGAGGATTTATGTTGCTTGCCTTTTTGGCAGGCAACACAGTGATCATTACATGAATATGTTTTCTCAGGTAAACCTCTGACAAGTTTGCTTTTAACAAGTTTGTTTATGGTTTTGAAATTCACGTGACACATCCTTCTATGCCAAAGATCAGATTCATCAACAGTAGCTTTTGAAATAAGACAATTTAACTCCTTTTGAGGTATAATTTTTGCTAAGTCACAACAGTACATATTATTCTTTCTTGGAATTTTCATTAAGATCATATTTGGATCAAGCTTAAATTTATCAGAAAGAATAAAACATTCTGTGTCTGTGAAGTGAACTGGATTCTTTTTCTCAGTAATTTGGCTCACACTTAGCAAATTATACTTCAATTGTTCAACAAAATACACATCTGTAAAGCTTATCTTATCACTGTTGACATTTCCTTTTCCTGTAATCCTTCCACCATTGGGACTACTTCCAAAGGCTACAGGACCTCCATCAAATTTCTTGAAGTTCTGCAACTTGCTTTTATCCCCTGTCATGTGCCTAGAGCAACCACTATCAATGTGCCATGTACTTCTTGACTTGCTCTGCACATATAATTTAAACAGAAATTAGTTTCCCTTGGGAACCCAAACCAATTTGGTTTTGGGTATCCCTTGTGCATTCACACAGTCAACCCTTTTGAAGGTCATTGATTGTGATGCACTATTGTTCTTGGAAAATTTTGATTTGTCATTATTTCTTAATTTCCAAGTCCAACTTATATTAGACATAACAGCAGATACTCAGTATTCAAAGGCTTGGCAGTCTTAAAATTGGTAGCAGTGTTAATACTACTAGAAGTGTTAACTGCTTTAACAGTTTTAACTGGACGAGCGGTCTTAACTGTTTTAGCAGTTGCAAATTGTTTAGCGGTGTTAATATTGCTGGCAGTCTTAATATGCTTGGCGGTTTTAAGTTTTGTTGCTGCAAACGTCTTCTGATTTCCACTTTTGGCTCTCCGTCTAGTTAACACTGCTTTTTGTTTTGAAGCAACAGTGTTAACTATAGAAGCCTTGCTCTTCTTAACCATGTTGATAGAATTAATTTTTGATTTAAAATTTTGATGATTAATTCTATCAACAGATGTCCATGAAGGTTTCACAATCCTTTGAAATCTTGAATTATGAAAGCAATCATGTTGAAGATGATTGGTTCGTCCGCATATGTAATAAGCCTTCTCATCAATCCTTTGAAAATTTGATCCCAATTTTTGTGAGACCATTTGATTCCAGTTTCTTTGATTTCCTCTGGAATATGCTTTTGGTTTTGACAAGGATGATGAGCTGCTTGTTTTGCACATACATTTTGAACACTTTACAGACTCAAGATTTTTAGACACAGGCTTGTTAACAGATTCACATATTGACTTTCCCTTATTGTTAATGAAACCTAGACCTGTTTTGAGTTTGTTATCTGTGTTGTTCATCTTTTCCAAATTAAGCTTTGCTCTTTCCTGAAACATTTTCTTACCTTCTACAATTTTTTCTTTCTTCAGATCAGAAATTAATCCAATGAGAGATTTCATTTCCTTTTCACATGATGTTTTAGTCTTACTAAACTCAGGTTTTGATTCATTATCATCATCAGAGTTCCAATATGTTATCTCTACATTTTCAACAGACACATTTTCTTTTAAAACTTTAACTGGATCTACCTTTTTAACTTCTTCTACCATACACTCCTTAAGCTTATTCATGTCTAAATCAGTTTTAAGAGGAAAGTAGTTTTGATTATAAGGTGGTGGTACATTATTTAAACTGTATCCTAATCCAGTTTTAATTTTATTATGAATCTGTGAGTCGATTATGTTTTGAACACTCTTTGATGCATTTTCAAGATCCCATACAGTCAATTTCATGCTTTCCTTTTCACTAGAGACCCGAGCTAACAATTTTTGAAGATCTTCAACTTTATCTTTTAAAACATCTCTTTCATATTTGACATACTCAACATCATAAACAAATTGAGTCTCATTTTGTTGATTTACTTTAATTCTATTTTCCAGATCTTCAATTGAAGCAACATAGTGTCTATTTTTTATGTCCCATTCTTTTAGCTCATTACAGATTTTAGCATTATGATCTCTATTATGTTTGACAGTTTTCTTACATACATTAGAACATAATTTAGCTTGTACCTCATATGGAACCTCATCTGAATCTTCAGCTTTTGTTTGAGCCATTAGTGCAAAATTTTGCACTTCTTCAACTTGATCTTGATCACTCCAATCCACTCCTAGTCCATCCAAAGATACTAGAGCATTTGTGGAAGTATCTTGAATTTGAATGTTTCTTCTTTGATTTCCATTGTACCCACCAGTTCTTTGACCTGATCTTTGATCATTTCCTTCTTGCTTTGGAGATCTGCATTCTCTAGCAAAATGACCCATCTTGTGACAATTGTAACATTCCACCTCACTCTTATCAAACCCAGCATTGTCTTCTCTTCTCAAAGAAAAATTACTCTTTCCTGTCCTTTGTAAGTATCTCTTTACCCTCATGGAAATCATAGCCATCTGCCATTTCAGATTCATGTCTTCAAGATCATCAGGATTGACTTGCTCCAATTCTTCATGAATAAGTGATGAGTTTACATGAGCTGCAAAGAAAGCTTCCATAACTTGATCATAAGATCTGTCCTGTGGTAGTGAACTAGATCCAGATCCATATCTAACTGATGTTCCACCATAAGACTTTGACTCAGTTTGTCTTTTACCAGTAGATATGAATGCTGCATTTTGTGCACTTTGAGAGTAACCATCTGCTTGCTTTTTGCTTTCAACTTCTGATTCAAATGATCTGAGATCATTATACAAGTCACTTAACTCCTTATCATCTAAATCACTTTTCTGCCTTAACCCAACTGTATACATTGTCCATTCATCTCCCAATAATCTTAAGAATTTTCTATTAAGATCATCCTTATCTATGTTGACCTTGTGATTTTCCAGATCACCTACTAACTTTGAGAATCTATCGAAGACTTGGGTTAAAGTTTCAAACTTAGTGGCTCCAAAGTTTTCAAACTGTTGCTTGAGCAATGATCTTTTGTTCTTCTTGGTGCTTGCATTTCCACCAAATCTTTTGTCCAGTTCTTCCATTAGAACCTTTGCATCTGCACACTGATCAAAATTACTTTGATATTCATTTGGAATGGCTATCAAGAGAGTACTGAGAGTTTTCATCTCTGTTGCTCTCTCATTTCTTTCAATATCAGAGGTTGGTGCTGCTCTTGGTAGTCTAACACCATTTGCGTCAGTTTTGTACTTTGGACCATTTTCAACAATATCCCACATTTGATAATCTGTAAGCAACATGTATTGCCTAACTCTGTTTCTCCACATCTCATACTCATCAGGTTTGAGTATTGGGATCTCTGTTGCTTGAATCCCATCTGAAGTTTTTGCAGACATTCTTAAATTACCTTCTAAAATCAACCTTAAATGTAGCCTAAATTCTAAAGCTTAACTTCTTCAAACACTTCCTGTATTCAAAGCTAATAACTGCTCTGATACCACTTGTGAATCCCAGACTTGAACAATATCAAGATTTAACTTAACTAAAAGCTTTGAAGTATTAACAAGAAGTTTGCGGAATAACACTTGTTAACAAGGAAGATTTTATCGTATGAACAACAAGAAATAATTTGACAACCAAAGCTTCAATATTATTATTGATAATAATACGGATACACTACACTTTGTATCAGGGTTTTTACAAAGAGAAACCTTGAAGCTATATCTTTTACAATGAAGATGATGAGCCATACTTATAGTCAAAACAAAGTACACCAACTAATATGCATGCCATACCATGAAAATAAGAAAACTCTATTATATTATTAGAGTTTTCTTTTACAAGTTATTCTCATTAAAGTTTGGAAACTAATCTAACTCTGTATCTGTATTTCTGCTAAGCATGGTCTGTAATTACTGTTCACTGCACGTGCAAGTCTGACAGATCCACTAGGCATTGTTTCCGCTGCTATCTGTACCAGCAGTGTAAACCAAGTAAACTAGACTAGCGGTATTAACTTCAGATGACTTGACGGTGGAAACTAAGAATAGTCCACCGGTTGTAACAACTGCAGCAGCGTAAACTTCAACCAACGGTGCAAACCAAAACTAGCAGTACTAACAAATAGTTCCAGTAGTATTAACCATACTTAGATTAATTTCCAATTTTGCATCAGCAGACAATCTGACCCAACATTTACCAATATAACTAAACAGCTAATTCCCCTCAAAAACTAACCCTTGATTTAATACTCAAGTGTTGCTATCTAATCCACAAGAAGAATAACATCTCAAATACATACAGCAAAAACAAAAAGAAACCAGCTTATGTTGCTAATATTCATTTAGACATTTGATCGAACACTTCATATGTCAAACAAAAGAACAAATATGGCTGTTGTAAATTAAGGTTGTAATTGGAAATATAAATTAAGGTCGTAATTGGAAATATAAATAGAATATAAAGCAACGATGGTTATACGGTCCACTACCACCAATATCTCCCTAATATTTCTCTAGCACACCCAAAAGAGACCACTAATTAAGCATAGACTTGGTAAACAAAATACCAAAAAATGACCAAGTAAACAACTAATTGGGTAACGGCCCATTACTTATTATATTCCTTATCTCTAATACTCAGGACCATAATTCATTAGTGGTCATAACGTTTCTGTGTGTATTTGCTTAAAATTAAAATTACATGAAAGTCACATGAAAATCACAGGAATTGTGAATTAGTATATAATAATAAAAAAATGTATGATATAAAGCATAAATGTCGATTTGAGAAGAAAAGAAAGATTAAAATTTAGGTATATCAGGTTTCAAGTATTTTTGATGATTTGCGTTGATGATTACATAACTGATATCATGTAGTTATCCGTAGTTACAAATAAACACTTGAGATAACTTAGTTCAAAACAACAGGGAAATAAAATATGCAAACACACCACATCTTATAATATAGATAGTCTTCAACGATCAAAAAAGAACTTTGGTCATTGCTGAGACTTGGTTGCTAATCTGCTATCAAGTATCAAGTGATGTAGCGCGTTCTGATAGGATCGGAATAGGAATAACAAAAGGAACACATCATAAGGTCAGTTGGTTTGTCCGTCTAATTATTTCCACATGATCACATCTAATTACTTCGCTGAATAGTTGTTTTCACAAGTACAAGAAATTTAAAACTAGGCATAAGTGGATCCATCACTATTATATTATATTGGGGTTAAAAGTAAATCACAAAAGACAAAATCCACAATCAGTTGTCATTTTGATTATGTGATTCTAACACGGATTTACGAAAGAAAAATTTAATTTACAGATTACTAAGACAACGATTGCGCAGCAGTAACAAGTTCATGAGAGTAGAATAGTAAACTACTTCCATTTGCATCACATTCGATCTTCATACGCTCTAGTATTCTATTCGTCACAGTGTCAGCCTTTACACACAAACTTGAAAAATATGGTTGAACAGCTTTCTCTAATGTTGGCCGTTCTGTCAGTAACTCATTAATGTCACTCACGAGTGATATGATATAACTAGTCTTACTTTTCCCTTGACGAATCTGCTTTTTCAGATCTTCCCAGTAACTATTGATCCGTGCAACCCTTTTTGGCATGTCAAGTGGCAATGTATTCCATGGTTGTGGCCTCATTTTTTCCTTATCGTTCTTCGTTGGTCCATTCTCCTCATCTAGTAGCACCGTTAGTTCGGCCATAAGGCCCCACGCTCTTTTGCCATCCTTCACAGCTCTCATTTCCTGCAGTGTTTATAGAATAAAGTTTTCTAGAATTCGTTAGAACAGATATCCATTTATTGCAAGAGTTCCTAAACTATAAACTCCCTTTCTTTAATAATGCGACAATGCAAATTATCATTAGAAGTTAAGGCCAGCTTAGAGTTTAATGACAAGGAGATCTTTTCTGTGGAAAATCTAACACGAGGGTCTAATTAGTTATGCTAATTGCTAGCCATAGTTGTCACTACAACCTAGAGCATTTAATATGATTCATGGTAAATAAAAAAGTACTTCCTGGTGCAAATACCTCACGTGAAACCATCGTGAAGGTGGCCCTTGGAGAACTGTCTAGCAGATAGTTTTTGACTTCAGTAGACATCGTAATTTCTTTCTCATGATTCACGTCAGATAACTGTGGACGAATCTGTAAACTTGTTAAATTAACAAATGGAGAAGGTTGATGTGCAATCAGTTTAACATATGAAGAAAGGACCTGCAGAAAATTTTTAAACAAAGGGCCATTATGTAAGGAAAACAGGAACTAAAATGCAGTTTATAAGGAGCAGCAACTACCTCTATGATCTCCGAGTTAAGTGTAAGATATTTGACACTGTTGAACTTTTGAAGCAGATTAACAATTTTACAAGCACCTTCCACGTATGGATACAAAATACATAGATTCACCTTCTCCAAATAAGGCAAACTGTCGACGTCTATGAACAACACAGAATATCTGCTTTTATATAGCAAGGAGGTAAGGACAGGTGCAGATATCATAAGTTGCGCATTGCAATGTATGACAGTGAGATTCTTGAGTTGAGGTGCAACCACTTTGACAGTATCTGCGATGCAGTCGCCTATATTATTGAGTGTTAGATTAGAAAGTTGAGGATGAAAGATAGTGAAATCATTTGATTGCCTTACGCCGCAATGATTTAAGGTTAGACTCTTTAAGTTTGTGCACTTTGAGAAAATACCAGCACACTTGTCAGTATCGTCGTCATATAATATGAAACCATCTATTTGCAATGTCGTTAAAGCTGGGAGTTCCAATATTGATAAGGTTCGGATAAAATCTCCACGAGGTGCAGTTAAAGTGAGATACTTGAGAGACTGAGAATTGAAGAGTGAAAGAGGTAAGTCGATAATGGTGGCTTTGACACTAATGGCTTTGAAAGTAAGTCGTTGGACGTTGTGGGAGAATGTGTAGTTGAGAACCTCTTTTACATTTTCTTTCTGGCTAAAGTCTCCGTGATACTTAAGTGACACTTCTGCTTGTTTATTACAAGAAGAAAAAACACGGGTTAAAGATTCGTAGAACTTGCGTGAGATAGAGACATCATCCTCATAATGTGAAATTTTGACGTAAGGGATCGAAGTCCACATATATCTCCATCTTGACGACAAAACGCTCATTTTAATAGCTTCTTTGATGTCAATAGAAGAGAAGATATTACTGATAAGATCATCTGGCAAGCTACTAAGTCTATCTTCGTGTACATTCGTTCTCATGCTACATCTTCGAGAATCCATTCTCTCTGTTTTTAGCTTCAAGACTGCGTGCAATGTACGCCGCCTTCTCCACTCTGTCAAATAAATGTAAACGGTATATAACTAAACAGAATAATACTTACAAAAACGAAAACTCTATAATTCACCGTGGTAGGGGACTCAGGTCAGGGATTTTTCTTGATGAAATAATGTACCTTTTTAATGGAGACTAAACCTAGGGTATATGTTAACTTAACCTTACATAGTTAATATTAGGATTAGTGTTTAATTTAAGTAGTCTAAAAATAAAAATACTTTTTATACAAAGTATTTGTTGAACGCTATTTCAAACATAATCCAGTTACCAGGCCTTTGCCAATTATAACCTTATCTTTGTAATAACACAAAGAATTTTTTTCAATACTTATGTGTTGCTATAAAAGAAGCCAGCTTTAGTTCGTAATATTCATATAAACATTTGATCGAACACTTGTTATGCACGTGACAACTAAGTCCAGAATTAACAAACAAATATTCTGAGTAGCATATTGTTAGAATATAATATTGTTGTACTAAATAAAATAAAAAAATCAGTAAAAGAAAAAGATATACCATACCGGCCTTTAACGAAAGATTTCGTTGACGAGTTACTCCGTCGTTAGCTTCTTCGCGGTGAAGTTTTTCGTATCACAAGAAGAAGATCCGAAGATGTGGTAGAATTTGCTCGTAAATAAGAGGACATTTATAACCATTCTTTCGGGTCCAGTTAATTGGGTAACAGCCCATTACATACTTTTATTCAGTATCTCTAATACTCGGGCCCATTTATTCAATTCAATGCTTAAAAGTAAAATAACATGAAAATTACGTGTGATTGTCACTCATTGATATACTTGTCTGATACATATATGTTGTTGGTGAATTGTAAATCTTTCTATAATCTATCTCTAATCTCTAAGATATACTTAAAGCAAAATAGCTTGGGGGCAATTTGAACCATAGATTAGGTTTCATGATCCTCCGGCTAAAATTATTTCCAACATTATTTTGATTTTTTTAAAGGTGTACCCACAACTATTGAGAATTAACACTTTCTTAATTTTTTCAGTCCTTATAGTTTAAGTACCATGATGTTTTAACCAGTAATTTATACATAAACCTTTAATATTTTAAAGATTTATCTATACTGATTAATAACATGATTTATTTTTATCAAAAATATAACACTAAAAATTGATCATCCATATTACTATACAACCTTAATATAAGATGAATACGTTAAAGTCGTAACTAAAATATTTTATGGTTTGTAACTAATAATCTCTTAGTTAATACATAATATACATTGAGCTAAACAATACACAAACACATGTGATATTCAACCATATCAACATCGTTCTATTTTCTTTTTTGTGATCCATGGGTTTTATTTATCTAAATTTGAATCATTGCTAAAAACAACTTCAGTCTTGATATAACACCGATTTCTTATCCTACAACCGACTATTTAAACGTTCAAGTCAAAGACCACATCTATTAATTCTTTATTTAATTTTATATGTGTAAATTTTCATCAACATTAATATGCTTAATAACGAACAACGTGAAGATCAAACATTCCATAAGTCTCTTTACATCGATTAGTCTATTCTTTTTTTCTCATATAACATTTTCTACATTATGTTTCTTTTAGATTTAATTGTTATCTCTTAAAACTCAAATATGTTAGTCCGCGTTATCGCGGGTCAATAAACTAGTTATTACTATATAACTATAAAATGTATGAGATAAAAACAAAAATATGGATTAGAGAAGAATCGAAAGATAGAATGTTACCAATTGGGCAAAACCCTAGTGGTACCGCCACGCAAATGCTCAAATTCTACATGTGTGACTAATAGATCATGGGTCTGAATTCGTGTCTTAGCATATGTGTAACATCCTGTTTCTGGGCCTGGAAATAAATGGTTATTTTAACAATAGTAAATATTTTATTTGGTCTAGTTGAAAATAAATGGTTGAAAGAGTTACCGATTTTATTGTGACTAATAAAATGTTGTTTATTTTAAATAACTAAAGTTGACGGTAAAATAAAAGTATTTTGACTTACGGGTATTTTCGGGTTCCAGACAATAGGCTAGGAAGAGGGTATAATTTATACTTTGTTTTAAGAAGTAAGTGGGATTAAAAAATGAGAGGTCGACACCTCACCTCTTAAATGTGACACCTAATCCCTTTCTTATCCTCATTTCACCTAAATGTTCTCTAATCTCTATCTTCCACCTCTTTCAATTTCATTATGTTAAATCAAAAGAAAACAATCAGTTAGTGAGTAGTAATCAAAATCAGATTCTTAGCAAGATTATCATCATCTCTTTGTATCTTCATCCAACTTGTAAGTGTTCTTCATTTGCTAATATTCTTGATGTTGAATAGAAATTAGGGGTTCATGATTTGTAAATAGAAATTGTATGAAAGATAGATAACTACTGAATTTACATGGTTATTGATGATTATATGATGATATTATATAGGAATCAATTTGTGTTCTTCATTTTGAGTTTTAAAAAGTTAGGGTTTATGTTACAATTTGGAAATTTGATATGAAATGAATAGTAAATGATGATATTATGATAGATATATGATTATTCTATGTTGAAATCTTGTGTTCTTTATGTTTGTTGGAGATTTGCAAATTAGGGTTTATGTAAATAAAAATTGGAGATTTGAAAGTAAATAGGTAATATATGATATATATATATATATATGTATTTGTTGGTGTAGAGTTGTAAAGATGAATTGTTTTGAATTTTAATCTTGTGGGAAATCAGTCCTAATATGTTTAATTGAGTAAGTGTTTATCAAGATAAGTGTTGTAGATGTATTTGAGTTGATTTGAACCACTTTTGGTGAAAATTCGGATTTGGACAGCTTTGTGCAGAAAAATTGGACTGTTTTTAAAAAATCATAACTAAATAACCGTAACTTCGTTTTTGATGTGTAATATAGCGTTGGAAAGGTGGGAAAGTCTATTTTCTGCTGGGTATGGCCTTACTGCACAGAACTGATATTAAGTTGGTCGAAAAGTGAGTTGAACAGCTGCTGTCCAGTTTTTACAAAACATACTAAAGTGTTGTAAAAGTGTTTATCAAAAGTAGTAAGATGTATGAATGAAAGTTAGCTTATAATGATGGATTAAGAGAGGTAAATTGGTAGATAAAGTGGTGACTTATATAATCATAGCGAAGCTTGGATTAAATTGACAAAATTGTGATGAAGTTAACTTTGAAAGTCAAACAGGTCGAATAAAAGAGTAGATTTATGAGAAAGAGTTGTATGTGTATTATTCGATTTTAAATATGTTGTTAAATTATATGTTATATGTATATGAAATGAATATCAATGTTGAATTATTACTGACTTATTGATATTGGTGATTTCAGATAAACAGAAAAGAACTCAGTAATATAAGACCACTGAGTTTGGAGTTCAGTCAACTTTTGGTGAGTGGTTACTGTAATCCTCGGTTCAACCCAGTTGTAACGGGTTCGGTTACAATGGGTAGGCCAGGATAGTTTTGGATATATTATGTTATTGTTGTTTGGTTTATATTGTGCTATTGGTTAGTTGATTTGTAGTTGCTGATTGTTATTGGTTGTTGATTATTGGTTGCTTGGTTGGTTGACTATGTGTTGATTCAGAGGTCAACGTTGGTTGGTTGGGCTTGTGTACTACTGTGTAACTGTCTGGGTCTTCCGATACACAGAGTTGAGGATGTACTCATGTCAGTGAAGGTAGTACTCAAGCTATTGGTAGGTTTCTGTGATGGTATACCAGGAACCTCTGATCCTCTTGACGTTATGTGCTTATGTGTTTAAGTTTATTTTGTTGTAAGACTTGTTATAAATGGATTGAACCGTCGGTTACGGTTCCATTCACTTAGCAATACGCTAATCCCTCGTTGTTAAATGTTTTGCAGATTTTGGTTAGATGCTTGGTTCGTGTCGTGGGTGTTTGACTGGATGTTTGACTTATCGCGCCGACTCTGATCTTTTGTTAATATATGGTTTTGAAAAGTTTTATATAACACCCGGATTTAGTAGTATGGTTTGTACTTATAGAATTTGGTAAAGTTTCTTTTGGCACGTTTTGTAAATATCGAATAATCTATGTTTGGGGTATTACAAGTTGGAAAAGAACTAAAACAGCCTTGTTCTAGTTCTAGCTAACTAATACGGCCTTGTTATAGTACTAAAACAGCATTGTTCTAGTACTTAAACAGTCTTGTTCTACTTACTTACTTGATAGTGTTTTACAATGGGTTTAAATTGTTGGGACTTTATTATATGAGTTTTGAGACAAGTTAAAAAAAAAATCGGGACGTTTCAAGTTGGTATCAGAGCATAGGTTTGGGTGAATTGGGCATTGGTAAATGTTCAATCCCAAATCTAATCGGTGTTAGTCAAATATTTCGGTATGTGGGATTAGCTATTAAATGGGGGGGGGGGGGGGGTTGATTGGTTAGTATAGGTTATACTAACGATTAACAAGTTGCGAGTTATTGTTGTGAGTACAGGAATGGCAGATAATGAGAACCCGACTCCCAACAATGTTTCTAGAACTGAGCTTCCACCTCCCGAAACACATAATGGTAATCAAGGTGGTACTTCACATGTTAATCAAGATGAAACTAGTCAAGATGATTATTTGTTGCAATTGGAGGATGATGTGATAAGACTTAGAAAGATAGAACAGTTGTATTTGGAGCAGCAAGCTAGGTTAGCTTAGCAGAGAGACATTGGTTATCAGTTTCCTTCGCCGCAGCAACAGAAGAAGTTGTGTTCTTTTAAGACATTCAAGGCTAGTGGACCCAAAGAATTTGAAGGAGGTAATGATCCGACGGTGACTTTGAATTGGTTAAGGGATACTGAACGAAAGTTTGAGGTGTGTCAGTGTGAGGAGGAGTTGAAAGTTGGATATGCGGTGCAATTGATGAAAGGTCAGGCAATGAACTGGTGGGATTCGATAACTGCACATCTGACACCTGCGCAACGAGCATCTATTAGTTGGGCAGAGTTTCATAATGAGATTTGTAAGCAATTCTGTTCAGAATTTGATATGATTAGAATTAGGCAGGAGTTTCTGGAGTTACAGTTCACTGAACAAATGACTATGGATGAACTCATTAATCAATTCACAGAAAAGTTACGATTTATCCAGCAATGGGTTCCGGACGAGAGGACAAGGATTACCCATTTTGTTAAGACTTTACCCCCAAATTATCGGACTTCAGTGAGGTTGGCCCATACTTTGACCAAGGCTTTTACTTTAGCTAGGTCGGTGGATGGTGATCTACGGGCAGGGGAAAAGTTGATTAAGGATAAGGCTTCGCATCAATCCAAAAGTAGTTCTTCTGGGAATAAGGGACATAATCGGAGGATTGAGTTTAGTGATAATTCAGTGAGTAATAATCCATGGTGTGCAAATTGTAAGTCGAGACATTCGGGTTCATGTACTTCTCAGACATCAAGGTGTATTAAATGTGGATCGTTGGGGCATGGTATTAGAGACTGCACTTTTCCTCAGTTTGTGTGCTGGAATTGTAAAAAGGAAGGACATCGGGCAGGGCAATGTCAGGAGAAAGCAAGGCAAGGTTCAGGTTTGGCTGGGAGTTCGGCTTCGGGTTCGGGTTCTGCGGCGTCAGTTGGGCAGAAAAGGAAGTATATTCCACCGGCGATGGGAAGAGCTTTTCAAATGACTGTTGAGAATGTTTTTGGGCTCGATGATGATGTGACAGGTATACTTTGTGCCTACTTTGTTATACTAAATGCTAATGTGATTAGAGTTGTATGATAATAGAAAATTTGGATAGATATGGTTTATTTGGTGTAGTTGGATTTCGGGGACGAAATCCTTTAAGGGGGGAAGATTTGTAACATCCTGTTTCCGGGCCTGGAAATAAATGGTTATTTTAACAATAGTAAATATTTTATTTGGTCTAGTTGAAAATAAATGGTTGAAAGAGTTACCGATTTTATTGTGACTAATAAAATGTTGTTTATTTTAAATAACTAAAGTTGACGGTAAAATAAAAGTATTTTGACTTACGGGTATTTTCGGGTTCCAGACAATAGGCTAGGAAGAGGGTATAATTTATACTGTGTTTTAAGAAGTAAGTGGGATTAAAAAATGAGAGGTCGACACCTCACCTCTTAAATGTGACACCTAATCCCTTTCTTATCCTCATTTCACCTAAATGTTCTCTAATCTCTATCTTCCACCTCTTTCAATTTCATTATGTTAAATCAAAAGAAAACAATCAGTTAGTGAGTAGTAATCAAAATCAGATTCTTAGCAAGATTATCATCATCTCTTTGTATCTTCATCCAACTTGTAAGTGTTCTTCATTTGCTAATATTCTTGATGTTGAATAGAAATTAGGGGTTCATGATTTGTAAATAGAAATTGTATGAAAGATAGATAACTACTGAATTTACATGGTTATTGATGATTATATGATGATATTATATAGGAATCAATTTGTGTTCTTCATTTTGAGTTTTAAAAAGTTAGGGTTTATGTTACAATTTGGGAATTTGATATGAAATGAGTAGTAAATGATGATATTATGATAGATATATGATGATTCTATGTTGAAATCTTGTGTTCTTTATGTTTGTTGGAGATTTGCAAATTAGGGTTTATGTAAATAAAAATTGAAGATTTGAAAGTAAATAGGTAATATATGATATATATATGTATTTGTTGGTGTAGAGTTGTAAAGATGAATTGTTTTGAATGTTAATATTGTGGGAAATCAGTCCTAATATGTTTAATTGAGTAAGTGTTTATCAAGATAAGTGTTGTAGATGTATTTGAGTTGATTTGAACCACTTTTGGTGAAAATTCGGATTTGGACAGCTTTGTGCAGAAAAATGGACTGTTTTTAAAAAATCATAACTAAATAACCGTAACTCCGTTTTTGATGTGTAATATAGAGTTGGAAAGGTGGGAAAGTCTATTTTCTGCTGGGTATGGCCTTACTGCACAGAACTGATATTAAGTTGGTCGAAAAGTGAGTTGAACAGCTGCTGTCCAGTTTTTACAAAACATACTAAAGTGTTGTAAAAGTGTTTATCAAAAGTAGTAAGATGTATGAATGAAAGTTAGCTTATAATGATGGATTAAGAGAGGTAAATTGGTAGATAAAGTGGTGACTTATATAATCATAGCGAAGCTTGGATTAAATTGACAAAATTGTGATGAAGTTAACTTTGAAAGTCAAACGGGTCGAATAAAAGAGTAGATTTATGAGAAAGAGTTGTATGTGTATTATTCGATTTCTAAATATGTTGTTAAATTATATGTTATATGTATATGAAATGAATATCAATGTTGAATTATTACTGACTTATTGATATTGGTGATTTCAGATAAGCAGAAAAGAACTCAGTAATATAAGACCACTGAGTTTGGAGTTCAGTCAACTTTTGGTGAGTGGTTACTGTAATCCTCGGTTCAACCCAGTTGTAACGGGTTCGGTTACAATGGGTAGGCCAGGATAGTTTTGGATATATTATGTTATTGTTGTTTGGTTTATATTGTGCTATTGGTTAGTTGATTTGTAGTTGCTGATTGTTATTGGTTGTTGATTATTGGTTGCTTGGTTGGTTGACTATGTGTTGATTCAGAGGTCAACGTTGGTTGGTTGGGCTTGTGTACTACTGTGTAACTGTCTGGGTCTTCCGATACACAGAGTTGAGGATGTACTCATTTCGGTGAAGGTAGTACTCAAGCTATTGGTAGGTTTCTGTGATGGTATACCAGGAACCTCTGATCCTCTTGACGTTATGTGCTTATGTGTTTAAGTTTATTTTGTTGTAAGACTTGTTATAAATGGATTGAACCGTCGGTTACGGTTCCATTCACTTAGCAATACGCTAATCCCTCGTTGTTAAATGTTTTGCAGATTTTAGTTAGATGCTTGGTTCGTGTCGTGGGTGTTTGACTGGATGTTTGACTTATCGCGCCGACTCTGATCTTTTGTTAATATATGGTTTTGAAAAGTTTTATATAACACCCGGATTTAGTAGTATGGTTTGTACTTATAGAATTTGGTAAAGTTTCTTTTGGCACGTTTTGTAAATATCGAATATATCTATGTTTGGGGTATTACAAGTTGGAAAAGAACTAAAACAGCCTTGTTCTAGTTCTAGCTAACTAATACGGCCTTGTTCTAGTACTAAAACAGCCTTGTTCTAGTACTAAAACAGTCTTGTTCTACTTACTTACTTGATAGTGTTTTACAATGGGTTTAAATTGTTGGGACTTTATTATATGAGTTTTGAGACAAGTTAAAAAAAAAAAATCGGGACGTTTCAATATGTAGTTAATTTGTGAACATGTGATTTGTCCGACGTTGATGCTCCTTTACGGGTGAAGCGGACGCATACCATTAAAATATGGTACGCGGTCAGGTTCCTTTTCAAATTACCCTTTTAGAATGTTAGGTATAACATATTTCAAGTATTTTTTATGGTTTGCCTTGAATATTACATAACTGATATTATGTAATCTGTATTTACGTCTTGGAAAATTTTAATCAAATAACAAGAACAAGCTAATCACTTTTTCTGATTGGATATGTAACTAAAAACAAAATGCAAATAATGCAACAAAAGATATAGAAGTAAAAATCTACTTCGCCCCTAAATTAAGTAAGATAAACACATTTATACATAGACATATGATCACATGCAACATACTAGCACAATTAAACACTTGAGATAGTTTATGTCCAAAAACATCATGAAAACAAATTATGCAAACACACCCCATCTTGTTTGTTACAAGTTGTTACATAAAAAGTCTTTTAACTAAGTAATGAAGCTTAACTACTTCATCATAACCACTTAGGTGATGTCAATTATTGAACTACTCACGAAGCTTGAGAGATAAGACTAGCGGTTCTTTCTTGTGCATCACTATACCAAACTCCTCGTCCATGTTAAGATCTTCGGGATTCATGTTGTTGGGAAGAGACAAATCGAAATTTAGAATCAAAGAAGCGATAATTAGGAGTACCACCTTGGAAGCCAATGCTAGCTTGTCCGGGACACATTCTTCTTATGAGAGTAGAATAGTAAACTACTTCCATTTGCATCACATTCGATCTTTCATATGCTCTAGTATTCTACTCATCACATTGTCAGCCTTAGCACACATTCTTGAAAAATATGGTTGCATCTAAGCTTTCTCTAATGTTGGCCGTTTTGTCAGTAACCCATTAATGTGACTCACGAGTGATATGATATGACTAGTCTTTCTTTCCCCTTGATTAATCTGCCTTTTCAGATCTTCCCAATAACTATTGATCCATGCAACCCTTTTTGGCATGTCAAGTGGCAATGTATTCCATGGTTGTGGCCTCATATTTTCCTTATCGTTCTTCGTTGGTGCATTCTCCTCATCTAGTAGCACCGTTAGTTCGACCATAAGGCCCCACGCTAATTTGCCATCATTCACAGCTCTAATGTCCTGCAGTGTTTATTGAATAAAGTTTTCTAGAATTCGTTAGAATAGATATCCATTTATTGCAAGAGTCCTAAATTATAAACTCCCTTTGTTTAAAAATGTGACAAGTAAATTATCATTCAAAGTTAAGGCCAGCTTAGAGTTTACTGACAACGAGATCATTTCTGCGGAAATCTAACACGAGGGTTTAATTAGTTATGCTAATTGCTAGCCATAGTTGTCACTACAACCCAGTGGCGGAGGTATGTGGTTGCAAGGGGATGCAGCTGCCACACATGATATTTGCCGACTATGTATCAAAAAATTGTATAGTCATTTGTTACTTAATGAGAAAACGTATTGCTTTAAAATGTGTAGTTCATGAAAAATAACAAAAGTTTCCTTGTAGATCAAATGGTAGAGGTCTTGCATTATGATGATGAAGTCATGGGTTTATGACTAGTTTGGAGTGATTATTTTTAAATATTTAATGTTATTTTGATAGCACATTTCAACTAGATATCTCTAATACATTTTGTTGTGTATCTTTGTGATTTATTAATGGACACTAAACATGAAATTATATATTAAGTTTTATTTTGTTATATATCTTTGAATTGATTTATAGATACTCACCAAAATAAATTTCACAAATATGTTCGTCTACAATTTCGATTTTACAACTTACAAAAACGATTAAATCTTACATTTCACCTTTTGTTGCCTTAATATTACAAACTTCAACTTCACAACTTTTAATTTTTACTCTCCGTGAATGACTTCATTTTCTAGGGTGTTTGTTTAGATTTCACAACTTTGTGGTTTACTTTCCATGTTGAAGCTTTTTAGTAGAAGGTTATGATCTCTCTCTCTTTTTAACGATTCAATTTTAATTTTGAATCAACCTTTGTCATCATGTAACACGAACTTTTTTTGCTACCCGTGAACAAAGTTTCTAGATCCGCCACTGCTACAACCTACAACATTAAGTATGATTCATGGTAAATAAGAAAGTACTTCCTGGTGCAAATACCTCACGTGAAACCATCGTGAAGGTGGCCCTTGGAGAACTGTCTAGCAGATAGTTTTTGACTTCAGTAGACATCGTAATTTCTTTCTCATGATCCATGCCAGATAACTCTGGAAGAATATGTGAACTTGTTAAATTAACAAATGGAGAAGGTTGATGTGCAATCAGTTTAACGAATGAAGAAAGGACCTGCAGAAATTTTTTAAACAGAAGGCCATTATGTAAGGAAAACAGGAACTAAAATGCAGTTTATAAGGAGCAACAACTACCTCTCACTACAAGATCAGTGGAACGTACTTGCAGCACTTCTGTCTGCACTAAAGTAAGATGATGGATCACTTGTTGACCATTGATTTTTACTCCTAGGCGTTGTGAGGTATTAATCACAGATTTCTACTCCTAGGCGCTGTGAGGTATTAATCCGACAAAGTTTTAATCTTTATGTGGCCAATTGACAGTAGTTTAAATTTTAATGCTTAATATCATTCATAATGTTATTATTTTTCCTTTTTACTTGCAGTCATTTGTGGTTGTGATATCTTCAAATCTTTTAAGCTTCTGTCTGAGTTACAATTCTACATCTTATACTTATTTATTAATTTATTAAGTTCTATGAATCTGCTTCCTTGTGTTGCAGAGGTTTCTATATCATGCCTACATGTATGTGATGTTTGTATTTTGGATCATTTATATATACAAACGACTTCATGTACGTATGCTAGAAACGATAGTTCCATCTTCTATAGGTAAACAACATGAATCATATTGTCAAACAATACATGGTAGCGGAAAACAGGATCACATAGGAATAATTAAATCGGATTTAGTAATACCTTATTGCCTTGAATTATTTGTATGAAAACCTTCAGATCTAAGTGCAAGATCTTTCTTTGGTCACGTACACGACACCGTCTTTATCGATATGCTTGTATGCTAGTACTTTCCCGATCTAGTCAACTAGCTTGACTTCCTTCCTTTAGCTTGAAAACCAAAAAAAACCGAAAAACCCTTTGGGTTTGTATATTTCGGCCGAACCCAAAGAGGGGAGAGGGGAGAGATTTTTTGTGAATTAATTAGGGATTCCCAAAACCTAATCTATAAAGGTATATTTATAGATAGGCAATCCTTGGTCCCCAAGTTTATTATTTTCAAATTAATCCCTCTAGTTACTTAATTATTAACTTTTAACATTTAACTTAATAATTAATAACTTTAGGAAAATAAGCAATATCTCAATGTCGATGTGTGCGTTCCCAAAGGCTCACACATTTACGGACATATATTTTGATAAAATCATTCAAATGCTAACAGCTCCCACTTTTGAATAATTTTCAAACAAATATGATAACATTGATTAATGTCTAGCTACATATCAATGTTCCCATAAATGCAAGAGTGAAGTTTCACCAAAGTCACTGTGAGTCTATATTCAGTTTATATCCTTTTGTTACAAATACTCTAGTTAAAACTTGGAGATAGATCAAAGTCATTCCATTTTAACTTCTGTTTCTCATTTTGCGAATCACTTCAGATTACCGAATATAGTCGAGACAGTTCTGGACTTATTAGGGTCTGGCCAGACGAACATCTTAAGTATTCATGAGTGGCCCAGTAAGTATCTAACTTCAGTTTTTCACTGAAGGAACAAATCCTTTATTGAATACAACTGGTAGTCATCGTATTTCGCAACATTACCAAAAATAGCCTTTTTACCACCCTTATCCAGGAGTAGTATTGACTGTGATCAAATAATGCACTACGTACATGAGTAGCAACTTGCATCTCAAGTCTAAGGACAACAACTTTATGAATTATACTTAATGACAAAGATCCATAAGTAATAATTCATGTGGGATAATCCAATATGCATCAGAATGAATGCCATGTGAGTTAGTGAGCTAAGCTGACTAAACACTCAGATATTGTCTTAATTCAATCATATTCCCATATGATCGACCGACAACGGATATTTAGAATAATATTACACAACATTATTCAAGGATAAATCATGAAAAATAGGATTTATGAAAATAAAATATCACAATAAAAATTTCATTAATAATTAAAATTGTTTATTACATCCATATATCCAAATACTAAATTCACGGATTTACATGTGATTACTAGACAAACGAAGTCCTATGCCCTCAGTTAAGTGAGTTAGCTTCGTTTTTTGCAGAGCCTTCATAAAGGGATCTGCTAAGTTATCATCCGTGTGAACTTTGAGTACTTGAATTTCACCTTGATTGACTTGCTCACGAACATAGTGAAATTTCCTCTGAAAGTGTCTAGCTCCTTTCTGAACACCGAGTTCGTTGGCTATGATAATTGCACCAGTGCTGTCACAATACATATCCATAGGAGACTTGGCTGTGGGAACAACACCAAGTCCAGAAATAAATTTCCGGATCCAAACAGCTTCCATTGCAGCTTCAGTAGCTGCTATGTACTCTGATTCTGTTGCAGACATGGCTGTAGTGGATTGCTTCTTGCTTTTCTAAACTACAGATCCTCCATTCATGGTGAACACATATCCAGTTTGAGATTTGGTGTCATCATGGTCAGTCTGAAATCCGACGTCACAATAACTAGTAACTTTTAGTTCAGCCTCAGGATTTCCACCATACACTAGAACCATATCTTTAGTAGCCCTAAGGTACTTCAGTATGTTCTTTACAGCAATCCAGTGTCTTTCGCCTGGATTCTGTTGAAATCTGCTAACAACGTTTTGAGCAAAAGCAACATCAGGTCTTGTGCATCTTACCGCATACATAATAGACCCTACTGCCGAAGCATAAGGTATCCTTTGCATACGCTCCACCTCATGAGGTGTAGAAGCACAATCCTTGATGCTAAGTTTAAGTCCATCTTGCATTGGTAAATATCCACACTTGGAATTTTCCATACTAAAACGCTTCAGTATTTTATCAATGTAAGCATTCTGACTTAACTCTATCAACCGCTTAGATCTATCTCTCGAGATCTTGATTCCCAAAATAAATGTTGCCTCTCCCAAGTCTTTCATGGCAAAACATTTTCCAAGATAAGATTTTACATCTTCAAGCATTGGAATGTTGTTTCCCATTAGCAATATGTCATCTACATATAAGACTAGGAAAGTAACATTACTCCCACTGGCTTTTTGATATACACATGGCTCATCAAGATTCTGAACGAAACCAAACGTTTTGATTTCTTCATCAAATCTTTTATTCCAACTCCGTGATGCTTGCTTAAGTCCATAAATGGATTTTTTAAGCTTGCACACTTTGTTGGGATGTAATGGATCAATAAAACCTTCTGGCTGATTCATATAGACGTCTTCGTCTAGATAACCATTCAGAAAGGCTGTCTTGACATCCATTTGCCATATCTCATAGTCATAGAACGCCGCTATGGCTAAGAGAATTCTAATAGCCCTAATATCTGCCACTGGGGAAAAGGTTTCCTCATAGTCTATTCCATAAACTTGAGTAAATCCTTTTGCCACGAGACGATCTTTATAGATGTGTATATGGCCATCCATGTTAGTCTTTATCTTAAAGAGCCATTTGCAATCGATAGTTTTAGCATTTTGGGGTTTATCCTCCAAAGTCCAAACTTCATTGTCTTTCATGGATTGCATCTCCATATTCGCAGCTTGAAGCCATTTTTCAGCATCAGGACCTGATAATGCAGCTTTCAAGGTTCGAGGTTCATTAAGATCCCCTGATACGCCATCCTCCTCTAGATTAACGTTTAAGTTCAATCTATTAGGTGCACGTATCGTCCTTTCAGACCTACGAATTGGAGCTTCAGCAATTTGAGTTTGAGACTGAGGCATATCATGAGGCTCAATCGCAACTTGAGGATCAGATTGAGGCATGATTTGAGGCTCAATTCTGTCCCCCCCCCCCCCCCCCCCCCCCAAATTGTTGATCACCGGTGTGAGTAGAAGGTGATGTATCTTCCTCTTGAACCTCGTCAAGTTCCACAAGCCTCCCACTGTGTTCGTGACTGATAAGCCTGGTTTTGAAAAACTCAGCATACCGAGCAACTTTCACAGTATTCTCAGAAGGATTATAGAAGTAGTAACCCATCGTTTCCGTTGGGTATCCTACGAAAATACACTTAACAGATCTTTGCTCGAGTTTTTCAGGCGTATAGCGCTTAACGAGTGCCTCACATCCCCAGACCTTTAAGTAAGACAGATTAGGGGCTTTTCCATGCCATATTTCATATGGTGTCTTATCAACCTTCGTAGTGGGAACCATGTTGAGAATGCGTACAGCAGTCTCTAAGGCGTAATCCCAAAAAGATAATGGTAAAGTTGTAAGGTTCATCATAGATCGTACCATGTCAAGCAAGGTTCGATTTCTCCTTTCCGATACACCATTATGTTGTGGTGTATAGGGAGGAGTAAGCTGTTGGACAATTCCACGCGCTATTAGATGATCCTTAAACTGTAGGCTTAAGTATTCACCACCTCGATCCGATCGGAGAATCTTGATGGTTTTTCCGAGTTGATTTTCTACCTCGTTTTGAAACACTTTGAATGTTTCAAACACCTCATATTTATGTTTAAGTAAATAAACATAACCATAACGGCTGAAATCATCCGTAAATGTTACGAAGTAGTAAGCTCCTTTCCTAGACATATGCCTAAAGGGAACACATACATCACTATGTATGATTCCTAGTAGGTCGGTTGCCCTTTGATTCTCATGAGAGAAGGGTTTCCTCGCCATTTTTCCCGATACACATGTCGCACCCCCAAAACACGTGGCAGCGGAAACATGAGGTGTCATGGGGGCGCCGACCAAATCAAATATCACAACACAAGATTAAAGCAAACGACCTCTATATGAGACGTTTGAAAATATTACATACCATAAATTCAAATTGTTTACAACCGTTGTACAAAACATTGGAGTTCGCATAAAATGTGTAGATTACATAACTACAAACTATAGTAAAATGCAATCTAAATCCTTTGAGTTTGAAAGCAATGCGACTCGAGCTACGCTATCCATAAGCGTCCTACTGCTGTGGGTTACCTGAGAAATACATACTAAAAAGGTCAACATAAAGTTGGTGAGTTCATAGAGTTGTTTAACAATTGTTTAAATGTTGGTATAAAACCCAATAGTATGAAACACGAGTTATGAAACACAAGATTTTAACAGTTGTATCATTCAACAATGATAAGTAATTGTATCGTTTAACAAACGATAAGTAAATGTGTTAAGTAATTGTATCGTTTAACAAACGATAAGTAAATGTGTTAAGTAATTGTATCGTTAACAAACGATAAATAAATATGTAGTTGCACAAATGCAAAAATATGTATACCATTTGCCATGAGCTCATAGTCCGAAAGCTTAACAATGTGTGCCGTGCCTCTTTCGAGTACACGATCGTGGGTGCCCCAATGCAAGTTTCTAATCCGGTACACTCGTTATGAACAAATATTAATACGTCCGTTTGACAGGTTAGCGCGACTAACCCGGACGGGGATTGTCAGTCCCAAATAGATCTATTTACTAATATTCACGCTTTAGCAAAACTAACAAACTATGATGTGTAGGGCCTTTGTGGATTAGTGTGTTAACTCATGCAATCCGTATAGCGTTGTTTATGGTACTTGTGTTCATAAAAGCAGTTGTGTAAAGCAATTGTATGAAGCAGTTGTAGTATGTATTCCCCCCAAAATAGTTATAAAACAGTAAAAAGGAGGGGCTATGAAACTCACATGAGTTTTAGCAATTAGTAAGCAAGCAATATTAAGTAGCAAGCAAGGTGTGATCCAACGTGTAGCCTTCTAACGTCCTAAACGTATAAGGTTGGGTATAAGTAGATGTCTAAAAAGACCATCTATAGCGATTGTATAAGTGGGGGTCAATGTCCACTTAAGCTAATCATGTAGGTGGAGGGTTAAGGTCCACCTAAGGCTAGTTCATCAACCAGTATGTCCAAATAAGTTGTTCAAGTTCGTTAATTAAAAACATGTACGACCCTTTGGTGAAAGTTTGTAATAATAATCTTAAACCATTATTATTATGTGTTGTTTCATTGTATACTATCCAAGTATATGTTTCGTGTATTGCAAATAGATTATTTTAGTTTGTATAAGCCTTAAACCGTAGGTCAAAGTTGGTCAACTCGTTGGTCAAAGCTGGTCAAACCTGGTCAAACTAGTCAAACTGGTCAAACCTGGTCAAACTGGTCAAACCTAGTCAAACTGGTCAAGGTTGGTCAAACTAGTCAAACTTAGCATCACTAGCAAAATGTAGCAACACTAGTAATTGTGGCATCACTAGGTTAGTGTATCTACTTGAGACTTAGAATATTTTCAGAAATTGTAGCATCACTAACAAAATGTAGCAACACTAGTAATTGTGGCATCACTAGGTTAGTGTCTCTACTTGAGACTTAGGATATTTGCAGAAATTGTAGCATCACTAACAAAATGTAGCAACACTAGTAATTGTGGCATCACTAGGTTAGTGTCTCTACTTGAGACTTAGGATATTTTCAGAAATTGTAGCATCACTAACAAAATGTAGCAACACTAGTAATTGTGGCATCACTAGGTTAGTGTCTCTACTTGAGACTTAGGATATTTTCTTCAAGTGTTCTAAGTGTCGGTTTCTAATTCGGGAAACTTTCTAAGTTTAGTTTTTGGTCCAAGTTACTAACTAAGTCACCCAAACCCATTTTTGTTACCACTTTCCAAAAATAGTAAGTTTTGTCGTTTTTAGAAACCGAGCCATTTTTGTTGACTTGGTCAAACCGACTCGGTTTGACCCGAAACTTTTACCCAACCCATATATCAGTTTATAGAGTCCAAATAATTTGTCGGTTCGTGTCGGCGTCGTTTCGAAGTGTCGGTTTTTGATACGCAACTTAAAACTTCAAAGTTTTCATATTTTCGACTTTTGTCGGTTTGGTTCGCCACTAGAAAACACTAACTTCTGGTCCAAATCAAACTTCACAATTTTACCAACTAATCATTAAGGTATCTAGTTTCTATCATCAAAATTTCAGGATTTATCATGTCCATTTACATATTTAATTAAGCTCGCGAAAGTTCCGAACACATTTCTCGAAAACTAACAGGTCAGTCCTATAAATCGGCTCGTAGAGAAAAATGAGTACGTTTATGGAAAAAGTACAAAACACGAAAGTTGTATATATTTTCGATACGCAAATTTAAAAATAAAATGCATCGTCTAACTCTTAGTATACGATTTTATACGAATATTTTTGTAAGCTGACGATTTTTAGGCAGATTCATGCATGTTTAAGTTTGCTTTATAAAAACGATTTTTGCACTTCTTTTTGGACATAATCATGTTAGATGAACTAAATAACATCTAAATCAGTAGCAAACAAGTAAATTTAGCAATTGGTTTAAGGATTCTTACAAAGATTTGAAGAAAGAACAAAAGATGGTGATGAGGATGGTGATCTTGTGTCTTGATTCCTTCTTGTTCTTAGTTTCTTGAGTGAGATGATGATTTATTTGTGATTTTGGAACTGAGATGGGGCTGGTGAAACGATGATGATGGTGAAGTTATTGAGAGAAAACAAGAGAGGAAGAGTGTGAAAATTTTAAAAATGAAAGAGTGTGAATGGCTTGCATGTTGGTGGAGTGTAAGGATAAAAGAAATCATCATCATTAAAATGCATGGAACAAGAGTGGGGGGGAGTGGGGTGGCCGGCCATGGGGCCCCACACAAGGGTATTTTGGTCATTTCCATTCCTAGCTTAATCCGTTGCGTTTTACGTTCGTTTACTCGGTCGTTTAGACATTTATTCGTACGTTAAATATTTAGTTGACGTTTTTATTTAACGATTTAAATTTCGATATTTCCACTTGAAATTATTTAATATACTACTTGAAAACACTTATAAAATGTTTCGTTAGTTTATCGACCTCGATTTGCGTGTACATTCTACGGAGGTTTAATCGCGTAACGTTTTAATTGGACGTTTTTATTGACGAATCATTATACGATGTTTTTAATAATAATTTTACACAAAATAATATATTTTAAGTTATAAAAATATATTTCGACTTTCGTTCAGTTGTCGGGCGCGTTTCGCGCATTCATGTTGCGTTTGAGACGTTTTAGCCAAAACGCCTAAGTTTTTCGTGTATTAATTTAATAAATTAACAATATATGATAAATAACTTCCAAAAATGGATTCAAGTTATTTATAGAAATGTTTTCACCAACGTCGTATAATTAGGCGGACTTCGTCCGGTTATTTCGCACAATTTTACCAAATTGCGTAAGCGTAATTACAACTAATTACGTAAGCGTAATATAAATTAATTACGGGAGTGTATATTCACATAAATACACAAATAGTTACAAGTAATTACAAGTATTTAGCCTAATATTAAACTAAACACACGTAATTAGGGTTTCTAGCAGGTTAATCAGTAACCCTAAATCGTCGGGTGTCACAACACAGGACTCACACTTATCAAATGAATCATCACTTGATTTCAAAAGCCCTTCACGTTGAAGCCTTTCGATACGGTGTTTGCCTATGTGTGCAAGAAGACAATGCCATAGGTAGGATGAGTCCAAGTTAGACTTGGCTCGTTTAGTGCTTATATTAAACATTGAATTATTAGTATGTGAAAGACGATCATGCAAATCAATTTCAAATATTCCATTAATAGCAATACTATTAAAATAATGAACATTATTTTTTTGAAACTGAAATACCAAAATCTGTAAATGTATTCTTAAAACCACTATCTTTCAATACTGAAACTGAAACAATTCCCCTAACAATAGAAGGAACATAATGACAATTGTCTAATACAAGAATCATGCCCGAGGGTAATTGTAATTCATAACTTCCGATGGCTTCCACTGCTACACGTATGCCGTTGCCGACGTACACATACAAGGATCCATTCTTCAGCTTCTTCTTTGCTCTAAACCCCTACAAGGTGTTACAAATATGAGTACTACAGCCAGTGTCATATACCCAAGTATTTGTTTTAGAGAAAGAAAATAATTTGATAGTCAAGATACCTGAAGATCCTGCATTGCCTACTCTCTTCTTTTCTTGCACCTCGGATAAATACTTAGGACAATTCCTCTTCCAGTGTCCCATCTGACCACAATGGTGACACCCATCATCTTTAGCGATCTGTACCTTTTTAGCTGGAAGGGTTTGCTTAGGCTTGGAAGAATAAACAACAGCTTGCTTATTTTTACTAGGCTTTGCAACTTTGCCCTTAGCTTGTAGCGGTTGCTTTTTCTTCTTTTTCTGGGCCTGACCACCACCAATCGCAAGTATTTGGTTGTCATTTACCTTATTCTTGGAAATGCTCTTTTCGAATTCCACTAGCATAGCATGGAGTTCGTTAATCGACTTTTTCATACCCTGCATGTTATAGTTGCGTGTAAACTCATCAAACTCCGATCCGATAAAAGAGAATTAAGGACAATGCTTACAGCCACAGGGTCATGATATGAGTATTGCATTCTATCCAAGCGATCAAACAAGCTTTTCATGACTAGAACATGAGTCCCCACTGGTGTTCCAGATACATGTTTACATGCATGTACATCTCGAATCAAGTCATTTAGCTCAAGGCCGGCTTGTTTCTCATAAAATGCACTCAGCTCAGTGATCATCTGATCAGGCCATTTATTCTCGAATTGCTTACATAACTCTGGAGTCATATTACTGCTAAGCATGAGACAAGCAACTTCATTGTGAATCTTATAAGTTGCCTTATACTGATCACGCTCTGCTTGAGAAGCAGTGGCATTTGGCTCAGCGATCATAGGTGTAGTAACGATATCAAGTCTTTCCATTACTCTTAGGACAATCCTCAGTGATCGATACCAATCGTTAAAGTTTGGTCCAGAAAGCTTATTGCTTCTTAACGCTGTTTTGGTTTCATTTAAAAGGTTTCATTTAAAATCTCATCAGTAGTGGATTTTTGTGCAATTTCTACAAAACAGAAAGAAAGTTCTCATTAGTACTTTTGACATAAAATTTCTTAACAGAAATGTAAAACCCATGGTTTACTTTCCGTTAAGTCTAGGATCCAAAAGACATATCACCGTTCCATCAGTTGATCTGCTAGGAACTAAATGATACTCAAAAGGTAAGTGACGTTCAGTAATTGCATTTACCGATGCAATTCCTAGATTATGGGACTTATTGTCATGGCTCGATCAAGCATCAAAAATGGTGATCGTGACATTAATCATGTTTCGTCGCATCTTATTGCCATCGGCATTTACAGTCTCACTGCATAACCCGATTTAAGTCGTCCAACTGAAGACTGCAGATAGTCCACCACCTCTCACGATGAGTGGTAATCCACCTTGGATATCCTTCACCCATGTCTCACGCAGAATGATGAGCAAGTACAAGTGGTCTAAGCAATATAGATAGCAATATGACTTAATTCCATGGGTGACAAAATATATATGTACGAAGAGGCATGTACACAACTTCGTTACATAATTTAGGTGTTTTAAAAACAAAACATTTTTATTACTGGTTTTTAAACGTGTTTCTATGATTGCCTAATTCATATACACCAAGTGTATATAATAATCAAACGTACCATCGTCATCATAAAATCCTTTCGGTAGCTCTACAAAAGGTACGACCAGGAAAGCATGTGAGGGTAGGGGACGACAAAGCATCTCTTAAGACATGACCTCATTTGGAGTAGAATACATCCGCATAACTTTCCTAGACATCGTCCTTTATGTAGGTGAGCCTAGTTGGGAATTATACAGTGAGGATGTGCATTTAATTATGAATTACCAATCACACGTGTTATAAAATCCGTTACATAATTCTTTAGTCACATTAAAATTTATTTCTTTCAAAAACCATTTGACAAAAATAATAACATGAAATAAAGAATTAATCTACGCAACAAATTGGGTGAGCCCTAAAGCAAAAAGTCTCTATGGTCATTACTCACGTATTGATTAACTCCCGTTTCAAAGGAAATAGACCACATACATCCGTCCAAATAAACAAGTTTGGATTGCGTAAGCTATCAATATGTGAACAATTCATATATCAAATAAACCACACACAACTTTTTATTAATCCAAAATCTTTAGGTGTCGCACATATTCAATTAATAATTAATATTATATCAATAATTCAATTTTATTTATTTATTTATTTTAACAATATCAATATATCTAATTATGTCCATAAAGTTATGCATGTAACTTTACAAACATAATTTGCATAAAAAAATAGATATGGCAAAAAGGTAACAATTATAAACATCAAATATTGCAAGGTAGATTGGTTTCAAATTAACTCCTTAATTTTATAAACATAAAGGTTTAAACTAATTATCTTTTAACTTTTAACCAATTAGTTTTTAACAATTTTAACTAAACCTTTATTTTATTTATATTCACGGTTATAAATAAAAAAAATTATAAACCAACCCTTAATCCCCCCACAATTTTTGATGTTTTGAATCCAAAATAAAAATTAACCTATGTTTTTGGCTGATACCACTATAGGTAAACAACACGAATCATATTGTCAAACAATACATGGCAGTGGAAAACAGGATCACATAGGAATAATTAAATCGGATTTAGTAATACCTTATTGCCTTGAATTATTTGTATGAAAACCTTCAGATCTAAGTGCAAGATCTTTCTTTGGTCACGTACGTACATGACACCGTATTTATCGATATGCTTATATGCTAGTACTTTCCCGATCTAGTCAACTAGCTTGACTTCCTTCCTTTAGCTTGAAAACCAAAAAAATCGAAAAACCCTTTGGGTTTGTGTATTTCGGCCGAACCCAAAGAGAGGAGAGGGGAGAGATTTTTTGTGAATTAATTAGGGATTCCCAAAACCTAATCTATAAAGGTATATTTATAGATAGGCAATCCTTGGTCCCCAAGTTTATTATTTTCAAATTAATCCCTCTAGTTACTTAATTATTAACTTTTAACATTTAACTTAATAATTAATAACTTTAGGCAAATAAGCAATATCTCAATGTCGATGTGTGCGTTCCCAAAGGCTCACACATTTGCGGACACATATTTTGATAAAATCATTCAAATGCTAACATCTTCTACACCACTTAATTAGAAAATTAAGAAATGTATTCCTATTAGGGTACAGATATGAGGTTGGGTGATATTGGGATAATTGTATTATAACTTGGTATTGTGGTGCTATTTTCTGTGCTTGGTCTACGAATATCTCTACACCCTTATAAAGAGTTTTACCATTTTCTTCATTAGCTTAGAACTTTAAAGAACGTAAATTACTAAATTACCCCTATTTAAAATCAAAGAGACAAATGTACCCTTCCCCTCTTAATTAATTGCATGGTCAACCTTTTGCAAAATATATAAGTGAAATAATCATTACTATAAATAATCTTTTTTTTTCTTTAATTAAAAATTTGACCACGTTATTTCTAAAATGCTAATAGGAGAATTTTAGAAATCTGATCTATATATATTTATATACACACACCATAAATGTGACCACTTTATATTAATTTACATTAGAACAAATACTGTAAACTTTATATTGACAATAAATTAAAGTGTCTCGTGTTAGAACGTCTTCGTCTAGCAGGTCTATCTGGTCCCTCTGTCAATTGACAATATTCCGGTGCAAACACATTATACATGAACAACTTATCACATTTTTTTTATCATTGTTGAAATCTTTACCGCTGCAATGCGCGGGTGATCTTCTAGTATATAAGAACATGTTACCAAATCCTTATAACTTGATTGCTAAGTTATCTATAGTAGGTCAACATGGGATGTAAATTTACTTATGTCGTGGCTGATGGTAAACATGCTAGTTTTCCTTGTTTTTAAATCCTTTTTCTATTGTTTTTTTAACTTTGGAAAGAAATCATTAGCTATTTGCATAACTGTTTTCTGGAACAGCATATGACATTCATGAGGTAAAGTTACTGGTATATTTATGACCTTTATTAATACATTCTATCTTGAGGATCAGGTACTATTTATGACCTTTATTTTGTAAACTTTTATATCTTTCTTAAGGTAAAGTTACTGGTACATTACACAAACAAAATAGTTTTGAAGGGTTCGATCGACTTAATTTGACTTGTATTGACCCGTATTATAAACCATTCACCTATTGTAGAGGATAAGGTTCTGTCTGACCTTACCCTTTTTTTGCGGATAACGAAGTTGAATTACTTATGGTAGGGGTGTTCATCTATTACATGTTCGTATAAATTCACTATGTTAATGGTCTTCTTTTTCATGTAACACAGAAGATAGGAAGAGAAGATTTGATTGAAGTGAAGCTGCAAGATGAATATTGTGTTGGTTTCATTTGTTTAGTTATATGATAATTTACAGCAATTTAGAAATGTTTTAGTGTTGTTACTGGACAAAACGATTGTGATCGACTTCTATATGGAGCAATAAAGTTACCTTTTATTTATGTTATGTGATCTATATAATATTTTCAATTAGATCATAATTATAAAAAAAAAAAAAAAATCCAAAACCAAATCAGTTTAGAAAAAAGAAAAAAAAACAATGTTGATACTTTTCCTGAAGCATCAGTAAGTAAAGCCATCTGGGTCATTTCATCTAAAGATTTCACAACATCCTATGGTGACTGAAGTTTCAGCCATTAAATCTTTTATGGCTTTGCTGACTGAATTTTTAGTGTAAGTAATGACTTTTAGTGATGGCTATAGTGACTGAAGCATCAGTAAGTAAAGCCATCTGGGTCGTTTCATCTGAAGATTTCACAACATCCTATGGTGACTGAAGTTTCAGCCATTAAATCTTTTATGGCTTTGCTGACTGAATTTTTAGTGTAAGTAATGACTTTTTAGTGATGGCTTTGTTAGTGACTCTTTTTTCTTTAGTAGGAGTAGCCAATAATGCCTTTAATGACTGTTTTCTTGACTTTTAATGACACTTGTTTCAGTCACCAATTGGCACTTATCTTGTAGTGTCTATAATCTCCGAGTTAAGTGTAAGAAATTTGACACTGTCGAACTTTTGAAGCAGATTAACAATGTTACAAGCATCTTCCTCGTCTGGATACAAAATACATTGATTCACCTTCTCCAAATAAGGAAAACTGTCGACGTCTATAAACAACTGAGAATATCTACTTTTATATAGCAAGGAGGTAAGGACAGATGCAGATATCATAAGTTGCCCATTGCAATCTATAATAATGAGATTCTTGAGTTGAGGTGCAACCACTTTGACATCATGCAGTCATCTATATTGAGCGTTAGATTAGAAAGTTGAGGATGAAAGATAGTGAAATCATTCAATTGCCATTTGTTGCAATGATTTAAGGTCATACTCTTTAAGTTAGTGCACTTTGAGAAAATACCAGCACACTTGTCAGTGTCATCGTCATCTAATATGAAATCATCTAGTTGTAATGTCGTTAAAGCTGGGAGTTCCAATGTTGATAAGGGTCGGATGATATGTCCACGAGGTACAGTTAAAGTGAGATACTTGAGAGACTGAGAATTGAAGAGTGAAAGAGGTAATTCAATGATGTTGTTGACATGAATGGCTTTGAAAGTAAGTTGTTGGACGTTGTGGGAGAATGTGTAGTTGAGAACCTCTTTACATAATATATATATATATATATATATATATATAATATAATATAATATAATATAATATAATAATACAAAATACAAAATGTAGTAAAAAAATAACAATATGCAGTATAATATTATACAAAATATAGTACAAAAGGATAATATATTCATAATACATAATGCAATACAAAAACCAACAATATAAACTAAAAGTATACATACAAAATGCTGTAAAAATAATAATATGCAGTATCATATTATACAAAATATGGTATAATTCTATACAAAATGCATTACAAAAAAATAGTAAATATATATGCGTATATATATATACACATATATATACAAAATGAAGTAAAAATAAACAATATGCAGTAAAAAAAATATAAAATACAAATTTGATGAACTTTTTTTTTTGAAAGAAACGTTTTTGACAAACGAATAGTGAAAATTTAAAAATTTGGAAAAAAAATTTTTTAAAAAAAAATTTGACCGTTAGAATTCGGCGGTAGCCGACGACTTGTATAATTTAAGTTGTGTATCATTTTTTTTTTTTTAAGAAATCAATCTCATACTAAAGAGAATTAAATTGAAGGATTTTGGTATAAATTTTTACAAAAAGTTTATTCATATATCGAAATTAAAAAAAATGTTCGTTTCCGCAAATACTATTATAAGGTATGATATAATTTAGATATGGACAAATAGCCCAAATATGGAACATATTTGTGCAAAATTATAGATCGAGGGAACATGAATATTGACATAACCTTAAAATGATACATATTTAAGTGTTATGATTGTAAAAAGGATTTTCAATTTTAATCTATAAAATGCTATGTATTCCAATTTTATGTAAAAGGAATTTTTTTGGCTAAAATTGAAATAAAAGGAAAAGTGACATGAATTCTTATTTTTTTTTTTTTTTAATTTGTTCCCGATTTATATCTGACTTGATATTGCATGTAATCAGCTTTTTAAAAACGTATGTATTTGGTGCATTAAAAACTTTTTAAGAGATTATTGTTTACTACTCCCTCCGTCCTAAAATTATTGTCACCCGATAAAAAATACGCAGTTTAATAAAAACATAATCATTCATGCTTTCTCTTTCTCACTTTTTGCAGAATGACAGTTTTACCCTTAACCAATTAATTATTGATTTCTTAAAAGTGTATAATAATAATTACAATTAAGGGTAATATGTAACACCCCCAAATTCGTTGAGCGGAAGCATTTAGTTTAAGTACTGGGGTGTCACAATAATAAAGCATGCATACGTATCAGAGCTTATGATTACAACAGAACATAATATATTAAGATGCCAAAAGTATTAATTACAAAGTTACGATTCATCAAATCGTATAAGTTAAAAGTAATATGTATACAAAAGTGGATTTCTAGAATATGACAAAAACGGTTTCAGTTATACTAGAGAAATCCATGTGTTTTTCCAAAAATGTTGGCATCCTAAAGCTTCACGGGTCGCCTAATTCTCCAAGTATTGGCGATTCTTACATGCGCAGCTAATTCCCTGAAAAACATAGTAAAAGTCAACAACTAGGTTGAGTGAATCCACAGGTTTTATTGTACAATGTTGTGTTCAAGTTTTGTAGTCACATTTGTTGGACCAAATACGTTCATAGATAGTAATTGCCATAATAGTCGAGTAATGTTTAGTGGAACGTCATCCAAAGTATAAGTTTAGTGGGTTATTCGCCCAAGAGTTTCGGTTTATGTGGGATGTTGCCCAAAATAGTTGTGTTGGGACGTTACCCAAAATCATATGTTTGAAAACGTGTTGCTGGTCGTTCTCCAGTAGTTTTAAAGTTTGAGTCGGTCGTTCTCCGACTAGTTACCAAATGTACCGGTCGTTCTCCGGTAAGATACCAAGTTTGCACCGGTCGTTCTCCGTTGAGATACATTGTTAGTACCGGCCGTTCTCCGGTAAGATGCACTGTTAGTACCGGTCGTTCTCCGGTAAGATACCATGTTAGTGTCGGTCGTTCTCCGACAAGTTACCAATATGTACCGGTCGTTCTCCGGTAGGATACCAAATAAGTTTAATAGTTTTCAGTCGTTTGCAAAACAGTTTACCGACTAAGTTATCCCATTTGTTCAGTGTATCAGTATGAAAATGTTATTTCATAAACAGAGTTCGCACAATAGTTCAAGTACTCTAAATGTTCGAGTAAACAGTATGATAAATAATCATATAGTAAAAGCAGTTATGGCAATCAGTAAATCAGTAAAGCAGTTGTCTATGTTTTCCACCCCAAAAGTAATTACAAACAGTAAAAGTAGGGGCTGTGAACTCACCTGTTGAGTTAAGTAGTTGTGCGAGTGCTAGCAAACCTAAGCCCAAGTACAGTCCGAGATCTCCTAACGTCCTAAACGTACGAGATTTAATAAGTATGTGGATGTCTAACTAATCATCCATGCTAGTGTTTGTACAACCAAGTCACATCCAAATCGTTTGTTAAACGTTTACCTTTGTATTTCGTTGTTTGTGAAAATGTATACGACTCGTTGGTGATAGTTTGAAATCATAACTTCATTAAAATAGCGTGTTTGTACTGTTTGTAAAGTTCACATATAGCATTGTATGTAAGTATTCGTTATCGGTTAAGCTCGACACTTAGTGTAAAAATAGTTTGTGAAGTTTCTGTTTTCTGCGACACAGTATGCGACACTAATGTGGTTATGCGACACAATGATTGTGTCGCATAAGAGTGCGACACAAGGGTTGTATCGCATAGGCGATCGATGCTAATTCAATAGCGACACTAGCGTTGTGTCGTATGAAGTTTACGACACAAGGATGCGACACATGATACGACATAAGATGCGACATAATATGGTTTATACGACACCACATGCGACACAAGGGTTGTGTCGCATGGATGGTTTATGCGACACAATATGCGACACAGTCGTTGTGTCGCAAAGATGAACACCCAGACAGAACCCAGCGACTGTCGCGATTTTCCGACCAAAAACCCGATTTTAACCCGTTTTCCGGCCATAAAACCTTGATTTCTTCCATTATATAGTTAAAACAAAGTTGTATGTTCAATATTACACCCATATAACACATAAAAACGAGTAAATCTAAGTTTTTAGAAATTTCTTACAATTGCGAATCGGGACCGATTGAGGAAGAAGATGATGATACGGCTTTTGTTAATGTTGTTCCTTGCGTAATGGTGATTCCGAAAATGTAGATTTCGTGGGTTGATTTGCGAATCCGAATTTTTGGTGTGGATTTGGTTGAGAGAGAAGTGTGTGTTTTTGGTGAGGATGAAATTGAAATGAGAGGAAGAATGGAGATGGGAGGTGGTTTTGTCCCACTTTTCATCTCCTGTGTTTTTGTCCCGTGTTTGTTTACTCGATCGTTAAATACAAATCTTTTTAACATGTATATTTTCAAATACGTATTTTGTTATCTTTTTAATTATGATATTTTATAAGACCATTTTAATTTAATTATAAGATTTTTAATCTTTGTTTTATTTTAAATTATACGTTTTGACGTTTTGCGTTATAAAATAAATTGTAAATATTTTTGACAAAATATTTATTCGCTACCACGTTATTTAATAATTTCGTTTTATTAAATAATTTTGTTCACCAACAGTCGTATGTTTTTGTCGCGTTTGTTTTCAATTTGTTCAGTACGTAATTACAACTAATTACGAATACGTAATACTACGCGTATTATCTAGTTGGGCTATGCTAGACTTACCTCTAAAATATGTTGTGAATTCACTCAAGTAAGGAATTAGCCTAATAATGCAAGTGATTAAAGTAATTAATCGCGTTTAAATTTGCGAGGTGTTACATTCTCCCCATGTTAGAGAAATCTCGTCCCGAGATTTAAAATCAAGTCGGATCGCCCGCGGCGTATGTTCCCCGATGAGTCATGTTGTTAACAATAGTAATAGTTTGCGTGGCGTTCAATTGTTGCCATAGAAGTTCGATCAGTTTAAGTATGCTCGCGGCATAGTTCAATATGTTGTGTGTTTCGTTTCGTGGTCAGAGTTTACCAAGTGTTGTGTTCAAATCGACATTCGAATAAAACGTATGTTAAATCGTAGCAATAGTCGCTAAAACGTACCGTGCTAGTTGAGATCTGCAACAGTTTCTGGTGCACGGAGGATGTATGCGTGGCTTGGAGTGTAGCCTTTGTTAACGGTGCGGTTGTTGTCGTTTTGATTGTTGCGGTTGTTGTTCGGTTGTTGGCATTGGTTTCGGTGATGTCCAGGATCACCACACCTAAAGCAGCCGGTGTTTTGTACCTCGGGGGCAGCTTGAGGAGGTAGGTTTGTCCTACAGTTCTGTGCTAAGTGACCGGGACGTCTGCAGTTTTGACAAAATGTACAATCACCATCGTGGTGTCTACCGCACTTGTCACACCTCGGTTTGTTGCCAAGGTAGGTTTTGGGTCCAGGGTTGGTGATTGCAGCGTAGGCTCGGGTGTTTCCCGGGTTTTTGTTTTGTTGAACCTGAAGGTCGTTACCATCGCTGTTCCATTTGCGTTTGTGGGTTCCAGAGTCGCCCGCATCAGTACGGGTAGGTTCAGTTTTCCCTGTGATAGCTTTCAGGGTTCCAATCTCGACCGCGTCGTCGGTTAAGCTGTGAGCCAGATCCACTGCGCTCCTAAAAGTGGCGGGTTTGGAGGACATAACCATGCCTCGGATTTGTGGTGCCAAACCCCTGTTGTAACGCTCAATGCGTTTGCTCTCGGGGGTTACCATGTGAGGCACCAGACGTGCAAGCTCCTGGAATCTAGTTGTATAACCGGAAATATCAGCGCCGATCATTTGGATGTTCCAGAATTCGGTTTCAAGTTTCTGCATCTCGTTGGGAGGGCAAAATTCCTCCATCAGCATTCGTTTCAGTGTCTCCCATGAGATGGAGTAAGCAGCTGGGCGTCCCATGATTTGTACCTGAGCGTTCCACCATGTTAGCGCTTTGTCGGCTAAAGTGCAGGTGGCATATTTCACAATTTTGTCGGTGGCGCAGTCGCTGATGTCGATGACTGATTCCGTTTTCTCAATCCAGTGGACCAGGCCGATGGCCCCTTCGGTCCCGGTGAAGGTGCTGGGTTTACAAGACTGGAAGGTTTTGTAGGAACACCCCTGTTGGGTATTGTTTGGGGTTTCGCTAATGACTGGAGTGGCTCCGCTATTGTTGGTCAAATTTTCACGATTGCGGCTGGCCTCGTACTGAGCAATAGCCTCAGCCGCGCGGCGTTCGATTATTTGTTCGGTTGTTTCTGGAGGCGGAGGTGGAGGAGGAACATTTCGTCGACTGTTTCGAGTATTTCTTTGTTTAGGCGGCATGCTGACGTTCTGCGATGAAAAGATGCAGAAGTCAATGCCAATGTAAAGTATGTGAGGAATGAAGTTTCACATATTTCAAGTTTTCGAGTATCAGAAAAATTGTCGAATCCCCATCACGTATCTTACGACTATGAAACACCCATATGTACTCAGTATAATATAATCACGTTGGCCAGGCGTCATTATATGATACTAAATACGTACTTCTTCTCATCAGCCGTTTAATACGATCAAGTTCATTTGAGATCTGAGTAAAATGAACGAGTCGAATGTGGTGAACAGTTCACGCATATCGAGGTATCGCAGCGATAGTTTAGATGTATGCAAATGTATGTATGCATGTACGTTCTAGCCAAGGCTATAGTCTAGGTCTCTAGGTTTCTAAGTCACCTAAAGTTTCCTAGTTCGCTATAACCAATGGCTCTGATACCAATCTGTAACACCCCCAAATTCGTTGAGCGGAAGCATTTAGTTTAAGTACTGGGGTGTCACAATAATAAAGCATGCATACGTATCAGAGCTTATGATTACAACAGAACATAATATATTAAGATGCCAAAAGTATTAATTACAAAGTTACGATTCATCAAATCGTATAAGTTAAAAGTAATATGTATACAAAAGTGGATTTCTAGAATATGACAAAAACGGTTTCAGTTATACTAGAGAAATCCATGTGTTTTTCCAAAAATGTTGGCATCCTAAAGCTTCACGGGTCGCCTAATTCTCCAAGTATTGGCGATTCTTACATGCGCAGCTAATTCCCTGAAAAACATAGTAAAAGTCAACAACTAGGTTGAGTGAATCCACAGGTTTTATTGTACAATGTTGTGTTCAAGTTTTGTAGTCACATTTGTTGGACCAAATACGTTCATAGATAGTAATTGCCATAATAGTCGAGTAATGTTTAGTGGAACGTCATCCAAAGTATAAGTTTAGTGGGTTATTCGCCCAAGAGTTTCGGTTTATGTGGGATGTTGCCCAAAATAGTTGTGTTGGGACGTTACCCAAAATCATATGTTTGAAAACGTGTTGCTGGTCGTTCTCCAGTAGTTTTAAAGTTTGAGTCGGTCGTTCTCCGACTAGTTACCAAATGTACCGGTCGTTCTCCGGTAAGATACCAAGTTTGCACCGGTCGTTCTCCGGTGAGATACATTGTTAGTACCGGTCGTTCTCCGGTAAGATGCACTGTTAGTACCGGTCGTTCTCCGGTAAGATACCATGTTAGTGTCGGTCGTTCTCCGACAAGTTACCAATATGTACCGGTCGTTCTCCGATAGGATACCAAATAAGTTTAATAGTTTTCAGTCGTTTGCAAAACAGTTTACCGACTAAGTTATCCCATTTGTTCAGTGTATCAGTATGAAAATGTTATTTCATAAACAGAGTTCGCACAATAGTTCAAGTACTCTAAATGTTCGAGTAAACAGTATGATAAATAATCATATAGTAAAAGCAGTTATGGCAATCAGTAAATCAGTAAAGCAGTTGTCTATGTTTTCCACCCCAAAAGTAATTACAAACAGTAAAAGTAGGGGCTGTGAACTCACCTGTTGAGTTAAGTAGTTGTGCGAGTGCTAGCAAACCTAAGCCCAAGTACAGTCCGAGTTCTCCTAACGTCCTAAACGTACGAGATTTAATAAGTATGTGGATGTCTAACTAATCATCCATGCTAGTGTTTGTACAACCAAGTCACATCCAAATCGTTTGTTAAACGTTTACCTTTGTATTTCGTTGTTTGTGAAAATGTATACGACTCGTTGGTGATAGTTTGAAATCATAACTTCATTAAAATAGCGTGTTTGTACTGTTTGTAAAGTTCACATATAGCATTGTATGTAAGTATTCGTTATCGGTTAAGCTCGACACTTAGTGTAAAAATAGTTTGTGAAGTTTCTGTTTTCTGCGACACAGTATGCGACACTAATGTGGTTATGCGACACAATGATTGTGTCGCATAAGAGTGCGACACAAGGGTTGTGTCGCATAGGCGATCGATGCTAATTCAATAGCGACACTAGCGTTGTGTCGTATGAAGTTTACGACACAAGGATGCGACACATGATACGACATAAGATGCGACATAATATGGTTTATACGACACCACATGCGACACAAGGGTTGTGTCGCATGGATGGTTTATGCGACACAATATGCGACACAGTCGTTGTGTCGCAAAGATGAACACCCAGACAGAACCCAGCGACTGTCGCGATTTTCCGACCAAAAACCCGATTTTAACCCGTTTTCCAGCCATAAAACCTTGATTTCTTCCATTATATAGTTAAAACAAAGTTGTATGTTCAATATTACACCCATATAACACATAAAAACGAGTAAATCTAAGTTTTTAGAAATTTCTTACAATTGCGAATCGGGACCGATTGAGGAAGAAGATGATGATACGGCTTTTGTTAATGTTGTTCCTTGCGTAATGGTGATTCCGAAAATGTAGATTTCGTGGGTTGATTTGCGAATCCGAATTTTTGGTGTGGATTTGGTTGAGAGAGAAGTGTGTGTTTTTGGTGAGGATGAAATTGAAATGAGAGGAAGAATGGAGATGGGAGGTGGTTTTGTCCCACTTTTCATCTCCTGTGTTTTTGTCTCGTGTTTGTTTACTCGATCGTTAAATACAAATCTTTTTAACATGTATATTTTCAAATACGTATTTTGTTATCTTTTTAATTATGATATTTTATAAGACCATTTTAATTTAATTATAAGATTTTTAATCTTTGTTTTATTTTAAATTATACGTTATGACGTTTTGCGTTATAAAATAAATTGTAAATATTTTTGACAAAATATTTATTCGCTACCACGTTATTTAATAATTTCGTTTTATTAAATAATTTTGCTCACCAACAGTCGTATGTTTTTGTCGCGTTTGTTTTCAATTTGTTCAGTACGTAATTACAACTAATTACGAATACGTAATACTACGCGTATTATCTAGTTGGGCTATGCTAGACTTACCTCTAAAATATGTTGTGAATTCACTCAAATAGGGAATTAGCCTAATAATGCAAGTGATTAAAGTAATTAATCGCGTTTAAATTTGCGAGGTGTTACATTCTCCCCATGTTAGAGAAATCTCGTCCCGAGATTTAAAATCAAGTCGGATCGCCCGCGGCGTATGTTCCCCGATGAGTCATGTTGTTAACAATAGTAATAGTTTGCGTGGCGTTCAATTGTTGCCATAGAAGTTCGATCAGTTTAAGTATGCTCGCGGCATAGTTCAATATGTTGTGTGTTTCGTTTCGTGGTCAGAGTTTACCAAGTGTTGTGTTCAAATCGACATTCGAATAAAACGTATGTTAAATCGTTGCAATAGTCGCTAAAACGTACCGTGCTAGTTGAGATCTGCAACAGTTTCTGGTGCACGGAGGATGTATGCGCGGCTTGGAGTGTAGCCTTTGTTAACGGTGCGGTTGTTGTCGTTTTGATTGTTGCGGTTGTTGTTCGGTTGTTGGCATTGGTTTTGGTGATGTCCAGGATCACCACACCTAAAGCAGCCGGTGTTTTGTACCTCGGGGGCAGCTTGAGGAGGTAGGTTTGTCCTACAGTTCTGTGCTAAGTGACCGGGACGTCTGCAGTTTTGAAAAAATGTACAATCACCATCGTGGTGTCTACCGCACTTGTCACACCTCGGTTTGTTGCCAAGGTAGGTTTTGGGTCCAGGGTTGGTGATTGCAGCGTAGGCTCGGGTGTTTCCCGGGTTTTTGTTTTGTTGAACCTGACGGTCGTTACCATCGCTGTTCCATTTGCGTTTGTGGGTTCCAGAGTCGCCCGCATCAGTACGGGTAGGTTCAGTTTTCCCTGTGATAGCTTTCAGGGTTCCAATCTCGACCGCATCGTCGGTTAAGCTGTGAGCCAGATCCACTGCGCTCCTAAAAGTGGCGGGTTTGGAGGACATAACCATGCCTCGGATTTGTGGTGCCAAACCCCTGTTGTAACGCTCAATGCGTTTGCTCTCGGGGGTTACCATGTGAGGCACCAGACGTGCAAGCTCCTGGAATCTAGTTGTATAACCGGAAATATCAGCGCCGATCATTTGGATGTTCCAGAATTCGGTTTCAAGTTTCTGCATCTCGTTGGGAGGGCAAAATTCCTCCATCAGCATTCGTTTCAGTGTCTCCCATGAGATGGAGTAAGCAGCTGGGCGTCCCATGATTTGTACCTGAGCGTTCCACCATGTTAGCGCTTTGTCGGCTAAAGTGCAGGTGGCATATTTCACAATTTTGTCGGTGGCGCAGTCGCTGATGTCGATGACTGATTCCGTTTTCTCAATCCAGTGGACCAGGCCAATGGCCCCTTCGGTCCCGGTGAAGGTGCTGGGTTTACAAGACTGGAAGGTTTTGTAGGAACACCCCTGTTGGGTATTGTTTGGGGTTTCGCTAATGACTGGAGTGGCTCCGCTATTGTTGGTCAAATTTTCACGATTGCGGCTGGCCTCGTACTGAGCAATAGCCTCAGCCGCGCGGCGTTCGATTATTTGTTCGGTTGTTTCTGGAGGCGGAGGTGGAGGAGGAACATTTCATCGACTGTTTCGAGTATTTCTTTGTTTAGGCGGCATGCTGACGTTCTGCGATGAAAAGATGCATAAGTCAATGCCAATGTAAAGTATGTGAGGAATGAAGTTTCACATATTTCAAGTTTTCGAGTATCAGAAAAATTGTCGAATCCCCATCACGTATCTTACGACTATGAAACACCCATATGTACTCAGTATAATATAATCACGTTGGCCAGGCGTCATTATATGATACTAAATACGTACTTCTTCTCATCAGCCGTTTAAGACGATCAAGTTCATTTGAGATCTGAGTAAAATGAACGAGTCGAATGTGGTGAACAGTTCACGCGTATCGAGGTATCGCAGCGATAGTTTAGATGTATGCAAATGTATGTATGCATGTACGTTCTAGCCAAGGCTATAGTCTAGGTCTCTAGGTTTCTAAGTCACCTAAAGTTTCCTAGTTCGCTATAACCAATGGCTCTGATACCAATCTGTAACACCCCCAAATTCGTTGAGCGGAAGCATTTAGTTTAAGTACTGGGGTGTCACAATAATAAAGCATGCATACATATCAGAGCTTATGATTACAACAGAACATAATATATTAAGATGCCAAAAGTATTAATTACAAAGTTACGATTCATCAAATCGTATAAGTTAAAAGTAATATGTATACAAAAGTGGATTTCTAGAATATGACAAAAACGGTTTCAGTTATACTAGAGAAATCCATGTGTTTTTCCAAAAATGTTGGCATCCTAAAGCTTCACGGGTCGCCTAATTCTCCAAGTATTGACGATTCTTACATGCGCAGCTAATTCCCTGAAAAACATAGTAAAAGTCAACAACTAGGTTGAGTGAATCCACAGGTTTTATTGTACAATGTTGTGTTCAAGTTTTGTAGTCACATTTGTTGGACCAAATACGTTCATAGATAGTAATTGCCATAATAGTCGAGTAATGTTTAGTGGAACGTCATCCAAAGTATAAGTTTAGTGGGTTATTCGCCCAAGAGTTTCGGTTTATGTGGGATGTTGCCCAAAATAGTTGTGTTGGGACGTTACCCAAAATCATATGTTTGAAAACGTGTTGCTGGTCGTTCTCCAGTAGTTTTAAAGTTTGAGTCGGTCGTTCTCCGACTAGTTACCAAATGTACCGGTCGTTCTCCGGTAAGATACCAAGTTTGCACCGGTCGTTCTCCGGTGAGATACATTGTTAGTACCGGTCGTTCTCCGGTAAGATGCACTGTTAGTACCGGTCGTTCTCCGGTAAGATACCATGTTAGTGTCGGTCGTTCTCCGACAAGTTACCAATATGTACCGGTCGTTCTCCGGTAGGATACCAAATAAGTTTAATAGTTTTCAGTCGTTTGCAAAACAGTTTACCGACTAAGTTATCCCATTTGTTCAGTGTATCAGTATGAAAATGTTATTTCATAAACAGAGTTCGCACAATAGTTCAAGTACTCTAAATGTTCGAGTAAACAGTATGATAAATAATCATATAGTAAAAGCAGTTATGGCAATCAGTAAATCAGTAAAGCAGTTGTCTATGTTTTCCACCCCAAAAGTAATTACAAACAGTAAAAGTAGGGGCTGTGAACTCACCTGTTGAGTTAAGTAGTTGTGCGAGTGCTAGCAAACCTAAGCCCAAGTACAGTCCGAGATCTCCTAACGTCCTAAACGTACGAGATTTAATAAGTATGTGGATGTCTAACTAATCATCCATGCTAGTGTTTGTACAACCAAGTCACATCCAAATCGTTTGTTAAACGTTTACCTTTGTATTTCGTTGTTTGTGAAAATGTATACGACTCGTTGGTGATAGTTTGAAATCATAACTTCATTAAAATAGCGTGTTTGTACTGTTTGTAAAGTTCACATATAGCATTGTATGTAAGTATTCGTTATCGGTTAAGCTCGACACTTAGTGTAAAAATAGTTTGTGAAGTTTCTGTTTTCTGCGACACAGTATGCGACACTAATGTGGTTATGCGACACAATGATTGTGTCGCATAAGAGTGCGACACAAGGGTTGTGTCGCATAGGCGATCGATGCTAATTCAATAGCGACACTAGCGTTGTGTCGTATGAAGTTTACGACACAAGGATGCGACACATGATAAGACATAAGATGCGACATAATATGGTTTATACGACACCACATGCGACACAAGGGTTGTGTCGCATGGATGGTTTATGCGACACAATATGCGACACAGTCGTTGTGTCGCAAAGATGAACACCCAGACAGAACCCAGCGACTGTCACGATTTTCCGACCAAAAACCCGATTTTAACCCGTTTTCCGGCCATAAAACCTTGATTTCTTCCATTATATAGTTAAAACAAAGTTGTAGGTTCAATATTACACCCATATAACACATAAAAACGAGTAAATCTAAGTTTTTAGAAATTTCTTACAATTGCGAATCGGGACCGATTGAGGAAGAAGATGATGATACGGCTTTTGTTAATGTTGTTCCTTGCGTAATGGTGATTCCGAAAATGTAGATTTCGTGGGTTGATTTGCGAATCCGAATTTTTGGTGTGGATTTGGTTGAGAGAGAAGTGTGTGTTTTTGGTGAGGATGAAATTGAAATGAGAGGAAGAATGGAGATGGGAGGTGGTTTTGTCCCACTTTTCATCTCCTGTGTTTTTGTCCCGTGTTTGTTTACTCGATCGTTAAATACAAATCTTTTTAACATGTATATTTTCAAATACGTATTTTGTTATCTTTTTAATTATGATATTTTATAAGACCATTTTAATTTAATTATAAGATTTTTAATCTTTGTTTTATTTTAAATTATACGTTTTGACGTTTTGCGTTATAAAATAAATTGTAAATATTTTTGACAAAATATTTATTCGCTACCACGTTATTTAATAATTTCGTTTTATTAAATAATTTTGTTCACCAACAGTCGTATGTTTTTGTCGCGTTTGTTTTTAATTTGTTCAGTACGTAATTACAACTAATTACGAATACGTAATACTACGCGTATTATCTAGTTCGGCTATGCTAGACTTACCTCTAAAATATGTTGTGAATTCACTCAAGTAGGGAATTAGCCTAATAATGCAAGTGATTAAAGTAATTAATCGCGTTTAAATTTGCGAGGTGTTACATAATATGGTAATCACGACCAAACTTCACTATCTATTTTTGAAAGTGGATAATTAATTATTTAGACGTCCGAAAAAGGAAACATTGACTATAATTTCCATGTTTCCTTTTTCGGACGTCCAAAATTAATTGTTCACTTTCAAAAATACATGTTTTCTTTTTCGGACGTCTCTAATTAATTGTCCACTTTCAAAAATAGATAGTGAACTTTTACGGCATAAAATTGAAATATGAATAATTTTTTAATTATGTTAATGTTCATGGTCACCCAATTGTTAATTTTGGACACTTATATTTCCTTTTTGAGCTTTATATATTGGTGAATGATTAGAGGAGAATGTCTCAAATGAGGGGAAGGCGGGACATGCCGAATTCACTACATTTTTAGGAATAAATCGGTAGGTGTAAATTGCAGTATTATTAAAGCGTTGTAGTCAAATTTTGTAGGTGTAAAATGTAGTGAATTCGGCATGCCCCTCGTTACCCCGTATTCTTACCCTTCTATATTTACGTTGTAATTATTTCTTATTTAATTTAAAAAATGACGAGAAGTGTTTGGAATATTGATGTGAACAATTTAGGTAGATCAAGTATCAACAAATGATGAAGTACCATGATAACGATATCTTTAATACAGTTTGTGTTCTCTCACCCTGTTGCTTCTGACGGTCACAACTCGCATAGTCGCATGTATGATTCTCCCCTAAATGAAATGTTGTTCTCCATTGTTGGTAGCTAATTTCACTATAAAACGATTAATTAGGTATGACCTTTTTGTTGGTATATATGTACACGACTTAAGCATGTCCGGAAATTAATGAGCATATGGGGTCACACACGTTAACACATAGATACCGCTTATTTAACCAAGTTAAGTTAACTGTAATAACTAGTTGAGTTATTAGTTAATTTGAAATCATTTAATAAATGTTATTAAATTATAAAGTTCAAGGTGAAAGTTATTAGGACTAAAATGTTACTTCTAATTACTTAAAGGGTTTATAATTAATTAATAATAATAAAATGTTATTATTATTTAATTATAAAAGAATTATGTTAATATATTAATATATTAATATAAAAACTATACATAAAGAGATATAACCTTGAAAATCAATATAGATTCAATCCCTTCCTTGGATATACGTACGAAACAAGAATAACCCCAAACCGACAATTCTTTTGTTCCTTGGATTTTTTATTCGTACGGACGAAAGAAATTAAACCCCAAGGGTTTTGGTTTTTCGTAAAACACAAAAGCAAAACAAAGGGCTTTAACTTGGTTTATCGAACTAGCATTCGGGTGGTGATCGACAACGTGTTGTGTGTGCGATCGTAGAGGGTTTTACCATTAGTAAAACCTATTCGTTTATTAAACGATTTTTATTGGAGCTAGCTAAAAGGTACACAACTATTAACCCTTGTTAATTATACGTATACATGTTTAATATTCCGCTGCGTGCTCATGTATTTGATTGTCAACTGTGATGTTATATTCTAACAGTGGTATCAGAGCCTACATGCAATATATATAGTTACTTGGGAATTCAAAACTTGGTGGGGGGGTTTTTGGGTTGGGATTAAAATCTATTAAAAAGGAAAAATTTATGTTTTTTTTTATTGGTTTGGCCAAAAGAAAGAAAATGAGGAATTTTTATCTTTTTATTTATATAAATTATCTACCCATTATTAATGGCTAATTGTAAACCCTCATAGCAAGTTTTGAGTTATTAGATGTATATTGAACATGGTTTATATGATAATTGCATGTTATATATGTGTTGTACTTTTATTGTTTAATTGTTAAAAGGGAATATCCATGAATAATTCATGCAAGGTTATTCATGGATATAACCCTAATAATGTCATATAGATGCATGTGAATTAGGGTAATAAAATTTGGCTAATTAACTTTGTTGATTATGTGTTTATATGCAATTTTCGTGTGTATTTGCTGCTTGACACAAGTTCACTATAAAAATCATATAAAATCAACCGTTAAGAGTTAGAAGCTCAAATTTTTACACAAGATGCACGACACATAGGACTACAACTTTGTAGTTCTGTGCTAAGGCTATAGATGACTTTATCTCAGCCTGATAAGGCCTTGAACACAACTGATTTTCTGGATCAGTTTACACTATTTGCAATGTGATTCTATTATATGTGAATTTAAATGTGGCTTACGCAACCAAGTTACCTTGGTGTATGTGGTCCTACTTCCTTTATAGAGGGAGCCTAGTTTAAATTACACATACTAAAACATAGTGGTCATAGGATCAATGCCCCTTAAGATAGTCGATTGTAGTTTAGTTTAATTATTATTTGCCAATTGTTGACTTGTGACGCAAAATTGTTTTTAGAAAATAAAATTAAACTTGACTAAATGGCTATGAAATAAGATTTATTATTTCCTTGCAAATCTTATGTCAACTCGGGTTGGGCTCACATACCGTAATTTTCTCCCACGACGAGATTTGCAAGTTAATAATTTGTTTTAAACCACGACTAGGAACTTGTATACGAGAGGTATCTTCGGCTTGGTGTCTAAGTCGACGGGTTGGATAAAACAATGTAAAGATCCTAGCCCCTCGACTGGCCTCTTCATGGCCTCTCTTGTACATGGCCGAAAAGGTTTAAAACATGTTGAATCGTCAATTTTAATAAAAGTGCAATCTCTAATTTAATATGAATATTAAATTGGACATCTTGACGCACATAACTTAATTGAAGAATGTTTTTTTATTTAAACCTATGATATGAATATGGTGCATGCATATTCATACATATTTGATAACACATCAAATTGCGTTACCCTAAAACTTAAGTCATTGCCATCCAATCGTAAGAACACTTGCAGTTGCTTTTTACTCTGCGTGAGACGTAGGTAAATTGCAATCCCAAGGTAAATTACCACTCATCGTGAGACGGTGGTGGACTATTTACAGTTCTTAATTGGACGACTTAAAACGAGTTAAGCGGTGAGATCCTTAAGCCATTGGCAAAAGATGGGATGAAACATGTTTTCAAAATTACTTATGCTTGCTTCATATGTATTATTTGTAAGTCCCATAATTTCTAGGAATTGCACTAGTAATGCAATTATTGATTGTCACTTACCTTTTGAGTAACATCATTACTAGCAGATCAACTGATGTAATGGTGCTATGTCAATAGGATCCTAGTCTTTTAAAAAATTAATAGTTTACGTGGTTAAACTTGGGTAAATTATTTATTCTATAAGAGTTAATTATCGAAAATACTGATTTTTGAACTTTATCTGTTTTGTAGATGGCAACTAATCCTGCCCAAAACCAAAACACTTCGTCTTTCAGGCAACAATTTCAGAGAGAGAAACTTACTGGTTCTAATTTCAATGACTGGTATCGTTCATTGAGGATTGTCCTCCGATCTGAAAAGAAAGCTGATGTTCTTGAACAACAGCTTATGAACGCCCCTACTGCAATTGCTTCTAATGAAGAAAAGGCAGCGTATTCTGCTGCTTATGATCGTTACAATGATGTTACTTGCTTGATGCTCGCAAGCATGTCGCCCGAGCTGAAAGAGCAATTTGAGTTCCATGGCCCATTTGATATGATAAATGAGTTAAGGTCATTGTACGAAAAGCAAGCTGGAGTGGAGTTGTTTGACATTGTTCAAAAACTACATTCTTGTAAGCATGAATCAGGGAAACCAGTTAGTCCACATGTTCTTAAAATGAAGAGCTATTTGGAGCACTTAGCAAGGCTTAACTATGCTTATCATTAGCCTGTTGCAATTGGACTAATCCTTTATTCTCTTTCCAAGGAGTTTGAGGGATTTGTGCGCAATTACAACATGCATAGTATGAATAAGACCGTAGTTGAACTTCATTCTATGCTCATTGAGTATGAGAAAAATCTTCCCAAGAAAGCTGAAACTCCCGCTGTGATGATGATCAAAGGGGGTAGAATCCAGAAGAAGCCGCAAGCTGCTAAAGGAAATCCAAAAGGGAAAGGCAAGAATAAGCAAACTGTTGCTCGTATTCCCAAACCCAAGAAGAATCCTCCAGCTAAGAAAGAGCATCCGGCAAAAGATGAGGTATGCCACCACTGTGGTGAAGTGGGGCATTGGAGAAGGAACTGTCCTGACTATCTTGCCGAGTTGATGAAGAAGAGGAAGCAAGCGGCTGGTAATACTGCCAGTACTTCAGGTATCTTCACCATAGAATTATATTCTTTTTCTAAACATGACTCTTGGGTATATGACACTGGTTGTGGTACTCACATCTGTAATACCTTACAGGGTCTTAGAGGAAGAAGGAAACTGAAGCCAGGAGCTTTGCAACTAAAAGTGGGCAATGGTCTGCCAGCAGCTGTTGAAGCAATTGGAAGTTATGACTTAATTTTACCTTCTAGTTTAGTAATTTGTTTAGACAATTGTCATTACGCATCTTCTATTACTAGAGGTGTTGTTTCAGTTTCTCTTTCGAAAGACAACGGTTATGTAAACTCGTTTACTGATAATGGTATTTCTGTTTCTAAAAATGATGTTCATTGTTTTGATGCTATTCCTTGCAATGGTATTTATGAAATAGATATGCGTGGTTGTGTTTCAAATTGTAATTCTATGTATCATGTTAGCAATAAAAGAGCCAAGCCTAACTTGGACTCTACTTATCTATGGCACTGTCGTCTTGCTCACATAGGCAAGGATCGTATTAAAAGACTTCAACGTGAAGGTCTTTTAAAATCAAGTGATGATGAATTATTTGATAAATGCGAGTCTTGTATATCTGGCAAAATGACAAAGAAACCTTTTTCACATCATGTGGAAAGGGCTTCTGATCTTCTTGGGATAATACATACTGATGTTTGTGGCCCACTTAGACATGTGTCTAGAAAAGGTGCTAGCTACTTCATAACCTTTACGGATGATTTCAGTCGTTATGGTTATGTTTACTTGTTGAAACATAAACATGAAGTCTTTAAAACATTCAAAGAGTTTAAAAATGAAGTAGAAAATCAACTCGGAAAAACCATCAAGATCCTTCGTTCGGATCGAGGTGGTGAATACTTAAGCCAAGAGTTTAAGGATTATCTAAAGGCGTGTGGAATCGTCCAACAGCTTACTCCTCCATATACACCACAACATAATGGGGTGTCGGAGAGGAGGAATCGAACCTTGTTAGACATGGTTAGATCGATGATGAACCTTACAACTCTACCTCTATCATTTTGGGATTATGCTCTAGAGACTGCTGTATGCATTCTCAATATGGTTCCAACCAAGAAGGTTGATAAGACACCACATGAATTGTGGCATGGAACGGTCCCTAATTTGTCTTACTTAAAGGTCTGGGGATGTGAGGCGATGGTAAAGAGAGACACGCCTGACAAACTCGAGCAAAGATCTATTAAGTGTATCTTTGTAGGATACCCAAAGGAAACGATGGGTTACTACGTCTATATCCCTTCTGAACACACTGTCAAAGTTGTGAGATATGCGGAATTCCTTGAAAAGGATCTCGTACTTCAAAAAGACAGTGGGAGGGCGGTAGAACTTGAAGAAATTCAAGAAGATGCATCACCTTCTAAAGACACTAGTAGTCATCAAATAGAACAAGAAAGTCTTGATGTTCAAAATGATGATGAGGTTCCACTTCGTAGGTCCAATAGGACTATACGTGCCCCCGAGAAGTTATGTCTAAATGTAAAAACTGAGGAGCATGTATTAGGGGATTTAAATGAACCTAAAAACTTCAAAGCTGCATTATCAGATCCAGAATCTGAAAAATGGCTTGAAGCTACGAAAGTGGAAATGAAATCCATGAAAGATAATCAAGTTTGGAGCTTGGTTGATCTTCCACCCGATGCTCAAACCGTTGGGTGTAAATGGATCTTCAAGAAGAAGACCGACATGGATGGAAATGTACACACCTACAAAGCTCGTCTTGTAGCGAAGGGTTATACTCAAGTCTACGGAATTGACTATGAAGAAACCTTCTCTCCTGTGGCTGACATTCGAGCGATTAGGATTCTTATAGCCATAGCTGCATACTATGACTATGAGATTTGGCAAATGAATGTCAAAACTGCCTTCTTAAATGGTTATCTAGACGAAGAGGTCTATATGGATCAACCTGAAGGTTTTATTGACCCATCTCATCCCAACAAAGTATGTAAGCTTCAAAGGTCCATTTATGGACTTAAGCAAGCATCTAGAAGTTGGAATAAACGGTTTGACGAAGAGATCAAAAAGTTTGGTTTTCTTCAAAACCATGATGAGCCATGTGTATACCTCAAGGCTAGTGGGAGAAATGTTACTTTTCTGATCTTGTATGTCGATGACATATTAATCATGGGAAACAACGTTCCAATGTTACAAGATGTAAAATCCTATCTTGGAACATGTTTCGCTATGAAAGATTTAGGAGAAGCGGCATTTATACTTGGAATCAAGATCTATAGAGATAGGTCAAAGCGGATGATTAGTTTAAGTCAAAAAGCTTATATTGATAAAATTCTAAGGAGATTTAGGATGGAAAATTCTAAGAGAGGGAATATTCCAATGCTAGAAAAGCTTGACTTAAGTAATAAACAAGGTACGTCTACACCTGATGAGGTGAAGCAAATGCAAAATGTTTCTTATGCTTCGGCTGTAGGATCCATTATGTATGCTGTGAGATGCACTAGGCCTGATGTTGCGTTCGCGCAAAATATTGTAAGTCGTTTTCAACAGAATCCAGGAGTAAGACACTAGACTGCTGTTAAGAACATTCTTAAGTACTTGAGATCTACTAAAGATATGGTTCTGGTTTATGGGGGAAATCCTGCAGCTGAGCTTAAAGTAACTGGTTATTGCGATGCTGGGTTTCAGACTGACAAAGATGATATGAAATCTCAGTCAGGATACGTCTTTACCTTAAATGGAGGCGCAGGAGATTGGAAAAGCAAGAAGCAAACTACTACTGCCATGTCTGCAACAGAATCTGAGTACATTGCTGCCTCGGAAGCCGCCATGGAAGCTGTTTGGATTAGAAAGTTTATTTCTGGGCTCAGCGTGGTTCCCTTAAATAAATCACCTATAGTATTATATTGTGATAATTCAGGTGCAATCATAATTGCCAATGAACCTGGAGTTCAGAAAGGTGCCAGACACTACCAAAGGATAGTTCACTATGTTCGAGAACAAATCGAACTAGGTGAAATCAAGTTACTCAAAGTTCGCACAGAACATAACTTAACTGATCCGTTCACTAAAGCTTTATCGAGAGCAAAGCTTACGGAACATGCTGAAGGCATAGGACTTCGTCTAGCTAGTTATCCCATGTAATTCTGTGATTAGTATTTGGATATGAGATGTAAAACATTTTATTTATTAATGAAATAAAGTACTAGCTATGTTTATTTTATTTAAATATTATTGTATCTTTTTTTTTGCATGTTTAATCCTTGAATAACTTATTATTATTCTAAACTATCCAATGTCGATTGACTCTATGGGAATATAGTCAAACTAAGACATATCTGAGTGATTGGTCAGAAAGGGTCTCACTAAACTCACATGATATTCATACAAGATGCGTATCGGATTCCCCAAATTATCGAATTATTACTTTATGGATTGTCGTCATTGAGAAGTATTCGAAAATGATTATTTACTGAATCCTTAGACTTGAGATGCAAGTAGGTTCAGCGTGTATGGATTGCATCTTCTTGATATGGTTCTAACTATTCGTAAATAGTAGTTACACAGGACTATTTTCAGAAGTGTAGTGAAATGCATGACTGACACGTGCAGTCAATACAGAATTTGTTCCTTCAATATGTTTTTGAAGAATGATACTTCTAGGCCGCTCATTAGGTATTAATCAGATGTGTGTATGGCCATACCGAAATGAAATCTAGATGTGTCTCGATTCATTTTGTAATCTTGATTAATTACATGAAATGAGAAATAGAATAGTTAAATCATGAAATGACATTGATCCATATTCATGATTAACACTAGTATCTGAAACAAAGGGATTGTAAATGATGAAATCATTATCTGAGACTTTATGAAACGAAACTCAGAAATTTCTGGGAACATTGAAGTGTTGCTAGACGCTAACATATGTTATTGCTTAAGACATGTCCAAGTGGGAGCTGTTGGTATATATGTACACGACTTAAGCATGTCCGGAAATTAATGAGCCTATGGGGTCACACGCGTTAACACATAGATACCGCTTATTTAACCAAGTTAAGTTAACTGTAATAACTAGTTGAGTTATTAGTTAATTTGAAATCATTTAATAAATGTTATTAAATTATAAAGTTCAAGGTGAAAGTTATTAGGATTAAAATGTTACTTCTAATTATTTAAAGGGTTTATAATTAATTAATAATAATAAAATGTTATTATTTTTTAATTATAAAAGAATTATGTTAATATATTAATATATTAATATAAAAACTATATATAAAGAGATATAACCTTGAAAATCAATATAGATTCAATCCCTTCCTTGGATATACGTACGAAACAAGAATAACCCCAAACCGACAATTCTTTTGTTCCTTGGTTTTTTTATTCGTACGGACGAAAGAAATTAAACCCCAAGGGTTTTGGTTTTTCGTAAAACACAAAATCAAAACAAAGGGCTTTAACTTGGTTTATCGAACTAGCATTCGGGTGGTGATCGACAACGTGTTGTGTGTGCGATCGTAAAGAGTTTTACCATTAGTGAAACCTATTCGTTTATTAAACGATTTTTATTGGAGCTAGCTAAAAGGTACACAACTATTAACCCTTGTTAATTATACGTATACATGTTTAATATTCCGCTGCGTGCTCATGTATTTGATTGTCAACTGTGATGTTATATTCTAACACTTTTCAACTCCGACTTTGTATTATTAAACTTTGCCAAACTATACATTTCCCAATCTTAAAGTTTTTGAGTTTTTCTTGAAAGTGATATTCTAACCGAGGCTAATAAATCAATTGAACTTTATGTAGACGTTGCTATTTTAGTTATTAGGTGGTGATTAAAAAGTGCCCATAATCTGTTTGATAAATTATCCAAGTGAAAGTTGGCTGCACAGTATTAGTAAGTAGTAAATAATTATTACACCCTAAGTCTTGGATGAACGGGGTTGCCACTACTGTACGTGTTTCGTGGTGGTTTAATTTGGAGTTCAGCATGTTTTAATGTTTAGGTTATTAGGTATTTGGTTGTTTTACACATGATGCAATGATTTTCTTGAGACTATGTTATGTTAATTTGAGACAATAATTGAACATAAGTGCTAATGGGCCACTCTTTGGATAATGGGAGCTATCCATGTGTTATCATCCTTACATCCTCAATCCTTAGGTAGGTGGTTTCATCTCATTTTTAGGAAGTGTAACACCCTCAGATTTCGGGTTGCAGAAGCGGTCGGGTCGGGTGTTACCAAATCAAATATCACAAGCACAAAGATAAATAATGAACGACTCTAAATGAGACGTTTGAAAATAGTTATACATTTCCCAAAAGAATAAAAATGTATACAAGTTGCGAGTTCGCAAAATAATTTCAATACATAATTTGTAATACAAAAGTTATGCAGAGAAATCCAGATGTTTGAAAACGTGTGACTCGAACTAGCATATCTTGTAGCAATCCTAATCCTGCTGGGCACCTGAGAACACATGCTAAAACGGGTCAGCTATAAAGCTGGTGAGTTCATAGGATTGTTAGTTGAAAACATAAAGTATAAACCTTGTATGTTTTGAAAAGTAGTTCAAAATCTACGATTTTGATATGTATTGTATTAAGGTTGTAACACCAGTGTGTATGCATCTAGCGAGGTATCTCATACCTAAGTAATGGTGGTGTGTACCTAAGTACATAAAGTAAGAGGCATTCCATGCCTAGATACCTATCAGGTATAAGTAAGTCTACAAACGTGAGGCACTACATGCCTAAGAATTATCGAGTAAGTGTATGACCGCATCATAACGAGGGTGTGGCAATCCATGCCTAGATACCTATCAGGTATGAGTAAATCTTCCAATGTGAGGCAATACTTGCCTAAGTACAAATCGAGTCAATGTATGACCAAGTCATATGATAACAAGTAATAGACTAGTATGCCACCTGGCATAGTGTGTTGCCTCCAGCAACATGTAATTTGTAGTCCCGCAGAACTATGATTGAGTATTTAGCCAAATACTGAATTAACGATCTCGAGTGTAAGCTCGCCGATCCGTTAATGAGTGCGAGTATCAACTCGTGTGTTTATGATTTATATCACCAACTGTGATATGGATTTGTATCACCAACTGCGATAGGGATTTGTATCACCAACCGTGATATGGATTTGTATCACCGACAGTGATAGGGATTTGTATCACCAACCGTGATATGGATTTGTATTGCATCACAGCAATATCGAGTTGTATCGCTTTACCACGATATCGTTTTGAATCACTTTACCGTGATCTCATTTTGTGCCCACTTTACCGTGGCATCGTACAGCGTTGCTCGCAAGCAATGTTTGTAATTGAGCCGGCAGTACTACGACATGCCCGACTTGAGTAATTGAGAGCTGACAGTACTACGACATGCCCGACTTGAGTAATTGAGAGCCGACAGTATTACGACATGTCCGACTGGTGTAAATGAGAGTCGGTAGTACAATGACATGCCTGACTAAGTAATCGTGTTTGTGTAAGTGTATGTATATCTAAATACATAAGTAAGTTGTAGGTAGCACCAAGTGCTCGAGATGGGGTATGAGTATGTATATATATATCTATATATATGTATATGTATCAAATCAGCAAACACATCTAATAGGGTATCATGTAACACATGAAAATGATTCGTGGTATCTAAATATGTATATATACAATATTTAGATATTAGTTGTAACACAATGAGCCTAGGTATGAATAATCATCACCTAGTGGTTTTATATTAGTATAAGGAACTATTCTAACGTACGATACTAACGTATACTCCTAGCCTCAGCCTAGCAAGTATATTGAGGTCCGTGGTTAATGTTTACTTACGTACAATCCAATATAGAAGTCCTGAAATGTATAGGCAGTCTTAGTTTCTAAAAGAAAACTAATCCTGTAAGAGTCTAGATGTTGTCCAGTATAGGTAGAACTAACCAGTTCTAATGTATTCAATGATATTGTCCCGCGACAATATGGCCCAAGTAAAATGATAACCTAAGCAGGTTATGTAATGGTAGTTGTGTTTCGACAACAAGGTAGTGTAGAGTGGTAACCTATCCAGGTTAAGCTATGGTATTGTCCTACAACAATACAGTGGGTGTAATTCCTACGTATTACACATTTTGCATTACATAACAGTAGTATAGTCAAGTATGAATTATAAAAGTTTATCATTATAATTCGAAAATAGTAATTGTGCATGCGTCTCACTCTGAAAACAATAAAACAGTTGAAAGAGTGGGGCTATGAACTCACCTGTGAGTTGTCAGCGATCCCACGATACGTGTGTTGTCACAATAGTAACCTCCTAGCGTCCTAAACACGTAAGGTTATATAAGTACGAGACAAATTAGTTTGTCTAAGCGAGTCGTGTAAATATTCCTTCGTCATTCAGGTTTGGAAACCATGTACGGGGGTTCGGGGGCAGCGCCCCTGGTAGCGGGGTCCAAGGGGTGGCAACCCCTGGCGGGGTCCAAGGGGCAGAGCCCCTGGCTGGGGTTGAGCTGCCAGGTCAGCTTGGAAAATTTTTATTTCTACTATGTTGCTGTAGTGAAAACGCTTTCTAAAATTTCATACTTCTGTTTGTAGCGACATTTAACTAGTGTCGCTATAAGCGACACTTAGTTATATTTGGCGACACTGGGATAGTGTCGCTGTTTCCAAAAAGTTAAGAAATCTGGCGACACTCTGTTAGTATCGCCTAAAATTGATTTTATTTAGTTGGCGACACTCTAAAGAGTGTCGCTGGCAGCGACACTTAGATTTGTAGCGACACTTGACGAGTGTCGCTAACACTGTATTTGGCCCTCTAGCGACACTCTCGTCTGTTACGGGATTTCAAGCTTCAAACGAGTTTTGGTTCGATTTTTGGGCATTTTGATGTTATAGGAAGCTTCTAACATGTATAAACATAAAATCTAAGTAATTTCTAGTGAGAGAAATGGATTCTAGAGAGAGAGAGAGAGAGAGCATAAAACCTTATTTTTTTAAAAAATGGAGATGAATGAAGATGATGAAGATCTTGGTGAAGAAGATGATGATCACGATGATGATGGCGATGATGATGATATCCGATTATGATGATGCTGATATTGTTGTTGTTATTGTTGTTGTTGTTGGTGATGGTAGAAGTAGAGAGAAAAGATAGATGAAAAAGAAGAAAAAGATGATGAAATGAGGTGGGGGTTTGGGTTTTGTCAAAACTCAGATCCCCAATTTGGGGACTGTGGTCTCCAACCACAGTACAAATACCCGTGTTTTTGAACCCGATCATAATATAAATTTAATATTTTAAATTTATAATTTTGTTTATATAATTTCGTAAATATTTTTAATAAAAATATTTTACTTGAATTCCAAAAATGTATCTTGGTTTTTGCGTGCTTTCAGATAATTAGAACACGTTTTAAACTCAAAACGGATGGCATTTTCGAATGTTTAATATTTTTCTCCAAATATATAATGTTCATTCTAACTAATAAAACATTATAAGATTTGTCACCGAAATTCGGACGCGATATTTTGCGTTCTATCAGATTTGCTTCTTAGTGATTATGAAATAATCATTTTGCAATATATATATATATATATATATATATATATATATATATATATATATATATATATATAGTTATACACACATAAAGTTTTCGAATACTTTGTTATAATTGCGTACTAAGTACGATTATTTGAAGTTTAAATTTGGCGCGAAAATTGGTCTTTTTGAGCGGTTGTTACAGGAAGTTCTCGTTATGTTTCATTACTGATAACAAATTTGTAGTTCGAGTTTCGTTTTTGACCGCATGTTCGTGATGGAATTTGCTACAGCTGGATGAGTATTATTCATAAAGATTACAATAATTGATGGGTGGGCTCCGAAGTGTAATCCACGTCACGTGACACACAGCAGGAGCGGTTTTTATCATCGAAATGATGTCAGGTATACAACTAATGTCTTGGCAAGTCAGCTATTTTTTTTTTTTTTTGCTTTACTTGAGTTGTGGGTCGGGTTAATGTTTGTAATGCATTTAGGAAGTTTCACCCGTTCTTTAGAAATTTTGTTTTAGTATATTTTAGTTGTGGCTGTTTGCTTCGTTATGCTTGGCCCTTTAACCACATTAACATTTAGTTGATTGTAGTTGTTCATATTCTTCTTTCATGTGTGTATCTAAATGTTTTACTCTGCCTCTGAAGTACAATAAACACTACATATACATATCACATTTTTGAAGCAATTTAATGATGCTTAAAAAAAAATTATGTCAAGTGTTCATTTGTGCTACTATGTTGCATGTTATTAAGAAACTTCAACTTACCTAATTTAACTGCAGAGATCTCTTAAGCACAACCTTCACATTGAATAGGAAATCAGTAAATGAAAATACACAAGCATACCGCATCTTTTTTGTTACATCTTACATAAAAGCCTTAAAATTTAGTAATGAAGCTAATCCACTTCATCATATCCACTTGGGTGATGTCAATTATTGAACTACTCACGAAATTTGAGAGATATAACTAGCGGTTCTTTCTTATGCATCGCTAGACCAAACTCCTCGTCCATGTTAAGATCGTCGGGATTCATGTTGTTTGGGAGAAACCAGTCGAAATTTAGAATCAAAGAAGCGATAGTTAGGAGCACCATCTTGGATGCCAATGGTTGTCCGGGACACATTCTTCTTCCTGACCCAAATGGCAAGTACTCAAAGTCGTTTCCTTTGTAACTCAACTTTGATCCCATGAATCTTTCAGGCTTGAAGCTCAAAGGTTCGTCCCAAATCTTGGGGTCTCGATGGATCGCCCAAATGTTGACCAATACTTGACTATCTTTAGGAATAGTGTATCCCATCACTTCACATGTTTCTATAGCTTTATGAGGTACAAGAAGTGGTCCTGGAGGGTGCAACCTTAGTGTTTCTTTAAAACATGCTTCTAGGAAAGAAAGATGAACCAGATCTGACTCTTTTACCACCTTTCCAACTATGTGTTTGGTAACTTCTTCTTTAGCCCTTTGCATCACTTCTTGGTTTTTGAGAAGCTCTGCAATTAGACACTCAATAGTAAAACTGGTACTATCAGTGCCTGCCGCAAATAACTCCTATTTAGAAATAAAATAAACAAAAAATTAGTTAAGTGGTTTATTATGTCATTTTTCCAAATATTTATGTGGAAAAGTCGGATAATAACTGAAAGAGGAAATAATATTCAAAGGTGTAACATTTAATGAAAAAAATGTCATAAACACCCTTCATTGACATAATTTAAGTAACTGATTTTTATAGAAAGGGTGCGTTTAGTTGCAGAATTTTTTTCCATTTTTCATTCTTTGAACGAGTAAGGAGTGTTTTACTTCTTTGTAAAGGTAATGAAAATTTGAAAAATACTTTCAAATGTGAGGGGTAGAGTTTTCATTTTCTTATGTTTCAACTTTTTAAGTATGAAAAAGAAAATGAGAATTTTCCTTTTTTTAAGAGTTTTTTAGAAAACTTTTATTTGAATACGTTTTCTTAGAGAAGTATTTTTGAAAAAGTAGAGTAGTTTTCCGTAACTAAACGCGACCCTAGCTATTCTATGAAAAGTTACGACCTGAGTGAACTTCTGTCTAATACAATCTCAGTTGACCGTTGATTTTGCAGAGTCAAATTATTTTGAACCAACAAATAGTTAAAGAAATCACAAACATAAAATAATCAAATTATTGTATATACAATGATTGTATATACAACAGTAGCATCATCTCATTGACGATACGTGACGAAGTTAATTATTGGGCAAAAATAGTGCTGTAGCTTGACTTAGTAATAGTAATTTTAAGCTACTTGGGAGTAGTAATTTTCCACAGATTGAATTGCCTTAAGCCTAGAATATAAATTTGATTGAGATTCTCGAACCATCAACCTGCCGACAGGTTTAAGAATTTTTTTCATCTTCGAGTTGAGATTTGGATTTACGAGTCTACCAGCCAACCCAAAAAACTTTCTTCCCTCTTTACTATTAGAATCGCCAACCCGAAACTAACCCATCAAATTTGACCCGTTTGACCCAAAGCTAACCCATCAACTCAATACTAACCCGTCAAATTTAACCCATTTGACTCGAAATTGACTCGCCAACCCATCAACCCGTTTGACCAACAAGTTATGTGGTTCGGGTCTGTGTTTAGTACTTTTGATAGGAAAACTCGAATCCGATAACATGTTTATAAAATTAGATTGAGTTTGGGTTGGATACCTCGACCCGCCAACCCACCAACCAAACCAAACCCCAAATTGGCCTCTAGCTAAAATAGACAATTTTAGTAAATAGTAAAGCTTGTTGTGTATGTGAGTGAGTGAGCGAGAAATACCTCCATCAAAGAATTAATCTGTTGATTTGTAAACCCTTTCTCGATCAATATATCAGTAAAATCTTTGAGACTTGAGAAAACATTGCCTTCATCTCTTTTCATTTGGAGGCTATCTTTCCAAATACTTCCAAGCTCGTGTTCTATGATATGCATGACTTGCTTATACCAACCTGGTATGTCCCACTGACCCAATACGGGATACATATCTGCTAATAGTGGCTTTGCCAACGAAGCCATTCTATTCAGTGAATCCCTAATGCTGGCACCAATCCCATTGCCCTTGTAGTCCACAAGATCGATCGATAATGATGTATTTCCTATAATGTTTACACTAGTCGTAAATGCAACATCTCTTATAACTACATCTTCACCTTCCTTTGAGACCAAATACTCCATCATATCCTTAACTTTACTCTCCCTCATATTCGCACGAGATTCCAAAGCTTTGTTTGAAAAAATCTCCGATTTATAAATATTCCGAAATAACCTCCATCTATCATCACACTCGGATGAGAAAGAGAGATTCATATTGTGAGCATTTGGTTGTTTGCCATGAATAAAATGTGATACATCTCGACCCGAAAGAACATGATCATGTGTCTTGAGAATCTCTGAAGCTACGATTGACGACGAGCCGATAATTAGGATTTGTTGGCCTAACTGAAGTGACATAAGTGGTCCGTGCACTTTGGCCATCTCAGCTAGACAAACATGAAGATCTTTTCTGATTTGAAAAAGATTACCGAATATTGGCCACGGATATGGACCTGGTGGAAGTGGGGGATCTTTTGAAGAAGTACGTTTAACAATCGAACGAAAAAGGAAGAAAAGAAGCGGCTAAGAAACCACGAAAACTATGATCATATCTCCCATTGTAAGTGTTCTCAAACTCATGGTCTTCTTTCTTCTAACTACATAACACTTGTGCTAAAAAATGTTAACAAATTAAGTGATATGCAATTTGCATTACTCTAAAAATTAATAAGTGAAGTGTTAGGATTTTACCTTCTCTAATCAGTATTGGCAATTTTTATTTGCTCGAGTCGTTGAAAATATCCTTTGTTGTCGTCCAAAAACATAAGGGATATATAGAAAGGTTAAAAAAACGGTAGAACATCAATTATTGATTCAATTAAAAAATAAAATAAAAACTGCAGAACATCAATTATTGATTCAAATTTTCAACCAAATGAAAGGGAAACAAACAATAAAAATTTTCATGTAAATAAAGAGTTGTTATAAGGTATCCATGAGGTTTTATGTGATTGATACGTTAGGCTAACAAGATGCTCAACATATAAGTCAAGTTTCAATTATTAATTCAATTTAAAAAAAAAAAAAAAACTGTAGAACAATAATTATTGACACAAATTTTCAACCTAATGAAAGGGAAACAAACAATAAAATTTTTCGTGTAAATAAGAATTGTTATAAGGTATCCATGAGGTTTTATGTGATTGATACGTTAGCCTAACAAGATGCTCAACATATAAGTCAAGTTGGAATTTCATTTTAAAATCAATTGATGATAAATGGAGTAGTTGATTAACTTATATGCATACGTTATTTTCTTTCGATTACCAATATGAGACATGAGTTTGCATTCAACAATATTTTTGTATAAATGTAATTTGAACTTAGTATATATTACTCTATTATTACTGTATAAATTTTTATAAAGAGAAATACTCACACCCGCAACAATTACCAACTAGTGTTATATCCGAGCGGTGCCCGGGAATACAGTTTCTATCATATGAAACAGATACATTATAGTCGAATATATAACGTTTGATACATTTCTAACAAAGAACTTATCGGTCAAAATTGTTACTTGAATGTAGATAGTTTATCACATAAAGATGAGTTGTAGTCTGTTTATTTTTTAATCTAGAGCTTACTGCCTTTTAGTCTATCATAGAGACATACCAATTATAGAGCTACATCCAAAGCTATTTGAACCCTAATCACAGCTTCAGGATTCATGATATAACACCCCCTGTTTCAATATAAACAATAATATAATAATTGCGACTCGGAAGCGTATATTTCAAAACATACTATCAATGTTTTACATTACTTAAAATGTCACTAAACTTTTTTTCAAATCCAAACACATGACATTTTAACCAACTCGGTGTTATATAATTTAAAACATATATTTAGTTATCAAAATAACATCAGAGTAACAGTCTGTCAAACATTCCATCCAGTCCAACAACCTCCTGCCCAATATGTCCCATCTATTTAACCTGCAGGAAGAACTGTGGTGGGGTTAGCATAAAGCTAAGTGAATGAAACTATAAGTAACAGTATAACCTAGCATAACAATCTGTTTACATCAAATAACAATAAACAGAAAATCAATCATTCACTCGACATCCAATCAATGTCAAGCTACACCTATCAATCATTATCAATCGTCATGAGGACCGGTGGCTCCTGAGATACCCTAATACCGGTTTGGTACTCAGGGAACCCTTATCAATCATCTGTATTGGCCTATACAGATTTACCGGTAACCAGTTGTTAATCACACACGACCTAGATCTCCAAACCAACATTTCAAGTTTCAAGATCTCCTGTCGTCTACAATAACAACCAAGTCCAACTGTCAAGTCAAGTTGACCTCAGAATCTTACATACTAACTCAAACAGCCAAGTAAGCAAACCACCTAACTAACATGGCAAGTTATCTTAACAGATGCATCATATCAAAGTAATACTATAAATTACTTATTGTAAATCAAATCATTACAACTAAATCACACTGAGGTTACAGATCCACTCACCGACTACCTCAGGCCTCCACTCAGTAATCTAATATCACTGAGCCTTCTCCACATCTGAGAATCAATATCAAATATAAGTTAGTAATCCAGATCATCAATACATAACTTATATCAATCTTTAACATTTAGGAACTTAACATAATTAACATTACAATTACTAGTTCCTAATTGTGTATTAATGATTTACAATATAATCATTATCATATATTATCCTATAACATATATCAAGCACATTACTATCGAAATCAAACAAGTAATGCTGAAACAGCTCTTTAAGCCGCCGGCTTCCTCCTAGAAGCCGCCGGCTTCAATCCATCACCCGCCGGCTCCCCTTCCCAAACCGCCGGGTAATTTACCAATTGTGGTAACAGAACCAAAACATGTTTTAAAGCTTCTACCAGCCGCCGGGTCGGGTTTATACCCGCCGGGTCCCTACACCACAACACAAGCCGCCGGCTAGGCTCAGAAGCCGCCGGCTTCTATTGACTCGGGACAAGCCGCCGGCTTCGGCATGAAGCCGCCGGCTTCAGGCTTCGTCCCAGCACAGTTTCGAGCTGTAAAACCCTAACCCACGGGTTTATAATCCAAAACCTCAAAAACAAGGTTTCTAACCGTTTAAAACCACAATTATTATCACATAATCAATATGTAACACTTATAACATGATTTCTAACATCCAAATCTCTCAAATCATCAATTTACCCAAATTCAATCAAAAATCAAATTCTTAAATACTCAAGAATACTTACTGATTGAAGAATCTAACGATGGTAATATGATGATTAGGAAGTTTCACGAGAATCACCACTTCCTGCTTTGATTTCTGGATTGATTTGGAGGTTTTCAGAGAGTTTCTGTGAGTTTTGGAATAAAAATGAATAACTTTCCTAAATAGGAAAGGATATATATAAGTCGGCTCATCCAACCGCCTTCAATATACGGGTCTAATTTAATACCCCATCTCAATCTATTGTCTGGAACCCGAAAACCATTTGCGAGTCCAAACATTTTATTGCACCGTCAACTATATTAATTTACAACAATTAATAATTTCCTTATCACATTGGAATATTCGACTCCTATTCCAATTATTTCAACTATTTCAAACAATATTATTTCCAAACACATTTAAATCAAGAAATAATATAAAACAACTAGGTCCAATTCGAGGATGTTACAACTCTCCCCCCCTTAAAGAGATTTCGTCCCCGAAATCTAACCTCATTCGATCTGTCTAATGTGAGATAATCACATATATCTTAACATACATTTGTCCTCAATAGCAACTTACAACTATACTTAGACTGTTTGAATTCTTTCCACATGCACATATCCAAATGTACATGCTTCTATCTTTTCCTATGCACACTTACAGTGCACCAAATCAATATCATCAATCAGATATATCTTATAAACAAACACCTACTTTAACAAGTGAAACTTATAATCACTTAATCAACAAGTAAGACTTAACATTACTTAATAGGTCTATGCAACCAGAAATTAGCAATGTGCTAAAATCTTTAACCTATTACCACTATTCATCTCTGTTAACAACAACACAGAAACAATAACAATAACAGTGGTTATAGAATCACAACACACTTAACAACACTGAAAATTAATTTCAGTTCACGACTAACAACCAGTCTAGTATACAGATAACAATTTCAAATCTCTACTATCAAGGATTCAAAACTAGGTCAACTTTTCATCCAAAAGTTTCATACCTATATTATTGTGAATAACCAATCATATTCACATATCATTACAATCATATGAAATCTTTTACTTAAAAGTAATCCAGATTCATATCATCTTAATAAGCAAGGCAGAGGTCAAACTCAGTAGGTAAAATCACAATCAACAAGTACTTTGCTCAATCAACAAAAGTACTACAATCAATCTTACCTACAATCAACCAACCTCTACATTGACTTATTTCCACTTGTAATTCCTTTCATTACTACCTATCAATTGTCAACAACATCAAAGTTGACAACAACTACTGCTCAAACAATAATCACAACACTAATGATTATACTCTACAGTACATCTATCAATACTTACTATTTATTCCCAAAGTCTAACTAACCATCAAGTTAGAACTTATTTATTACTTAAACTGGTAAGATATCAATAATCTTCTCTTAGCAACCAGTTATTTCAATTCAATTTTGCAATCTTAAACTACTAATCACTAGCAACTAGAAGTTTTTACAACTTTAACTACACAATTACTTAATACTATATCCCATTAGTATAGCAACTAAGTCAACCTTAATCAACATATTATGATACTACAAATCAAGCATCACAATATCACAATGTGCTACTTTCCAACACATTTCCTATAATATCTACATTAAGTTAATCACAATTAACTAGCCTCCACACAACTGATGGCATATTTTAATTCATTCTATTAAAACTTATCATGCCATCTATTATCATGTATACTATACATACATACACAATTTCAGTAACTCTTTAAAATGGACATATACATCTCAATTCCATTTTATTTTACCTAATAGGCCATTCAGACTGTTAAAGTCTTTATCACGCTTTTACTTTACTACTAGTCATCACATATCCATACCACAGGACATGGAACAATTAAAATTAACAACTCCATGTTTCACTTATATACATACCAATTCGTATATAACTTAAACAATTCAATCTAAACTTACAAGAAAAGTTTGGTGAATACAATCATCACCTATCAATCTCAAGGTTTCTCTTACCCTCCAACACTTTACAATTATACACATCAGGTTTTCAACCCCAAATGTCAAACAATCATTATTCTTAAACTATCAAAATAATGATCATTACACTTAATTTCATACCTGATTTCTTAAAATATGACCAACTATTCAATTCATATTTCCTCAATTATTAACCAAGGTTAAGCTAAACCTTTAGCACAATTCACTTTCAGATATCCTTTCATATCCTTTCTTATTTGGATCTAATCCCATTTTATCACTTTATCACTTATTTCATTTGTATACTATCAACAAATAACAAAAGAATCCATTCAATTCTTTCCATACCTAAGTAATTCACCATGAGGTACCAGTCAATCTAGGCAACCATTAATAATAACTTTCAATTATTTCTTATCTCACATTCTTATCCAATCAAAGCTATCATCACAAGCTTCATACACTGGTAAGATTTTCTTATCACAATTCTAATCAATGTGACTTAATTTGCACCTTTCAACAATTTACAACTGTCATATCATTCAATGACTTCATATCTGTATAATTTTCTAACACATATTCAGTTCAAATATCATATGTTTCCTAACTGAATACTTAATTATACTTAACACTATTTCAATTACTTAATACTAGCTTTAAGTAATTACTCAAGTTTTCACAACTTAATACAATTTAGGAATTCAATCATATTCCACACAATCATAACATTACAATCTATGTTATACTATTTCACACACATAGTTAACTACATGTCAACTCTGGTTTCAATCAACCAATCAATAAAATTCTCTAATTGCTTTTATCAAGCTTGACCCAAACTCAAACCAATCACAAGCAATTAATTTTATACACAATTCTCTATTCATGGTTTGACTTTCAAAGTTAACATACTATCAATATTAACTCATAACAAACCATATCATCTTATATGTTCACTTTCAAACATATATTTCAAATTATTACTTTCAATAATTTTATCAATCCTTTACAAGGACAAGGTCAACCTACAACAATCTTGGCTCCATACAAGCCATTTCATATTATATGTTTACTTTCAAACATAGACTTCAAATTATTACATTCAATAATACTAGAAATTCCTCAAGCAAAACAATATCAACCTATCTCAACTTTGGCTTCATACAAGCCAGATACAAAATAGTGATTCATTTAAACACTATCAAATCCACCTAAGGTCAATGTAACACAATCAATTACAATTACATATTCAACAAAATCAATTAATCACTTAGGTTTATCATCAAAACCTCTATCAATGACTATTATCATTTACACTAGCACCTTTACAGTCTAATTATCACAGTCCTATCAACTGTTTGTTTTCTTATCAAAACAAATACTAAACCACTTAGCATACTTTCATGCTCAATTTTCAAAATCACATTACATTTCTTTTATACCAAGTAGCCTCAACAAATTCATGTGACACAACATAATATAACAACGGTGATCAGGCGTTGCAAGATTATGTTCTTCACAATCCATTCTCAGGCTACTCCACATTATAATTATCAATGTGATTTACTCTTATCTCATAAATATTAAATATTTCATGATTTCAAATCAATCATACTCTATTTAATAGTTTCTATTAACTGATACATACTCAAATCAGTTTACTACTTACATATTCAACCTTACATATGCAAGCCATTTCACATACACACAATGTTCAAATTTTCAACAACTGAATCACTCAGTATATCACTTATCTAAAACCTCAAACATATGATAACCCATCATCATAGTTTCAATACTTAACATTAATCAATGTCCCTATTTTCCTCAAAATTCAGGACACATCTTAATTAATTATCATTACTTTGACATATGCTATACTATCAAGCATCACTGTCACAACCAGCCTACTCAACCCTGTTACTATAAACATTTCATCTATTAATTTACAATTGACCAAAAAGATCCATCACTTCCCAAATCAATTTAGCTTTATCATAAGCCATATTTCTTATAAACCTATCAGTCTTGGTTTAGCTCAAAGGTTTAGCTATAGTCAAAACATATCATATAACCACATAAACACATATTTCCTCAAATAGCAGTCATTCTCAAATCAGATGACACAACAATCCTTACACAGAATTCAAATCACACCCTGTAACCAATCTACTAATATAATACTATCAATTATTTTGTCTCACCAATAAAGACACTCCTCCTTAGGTTCCAACATCAATCATGTTAAACCTTAATCACCTCTTTATCTACTCATTTAATCACATTTCTGCATTTTCAATTCAAACAGAAATAACCACCATAATGAGTATCCCATTCAATACCTCTATCCTCATGTCAACCTATAACAATCATTAGTTGACTCAAAACTAGGGAATCATATCAGTCTGACTCAATTAACTTCACAACAATGCTTTCTTAACATAACAAAGTAAACAGTTCAAGTTAATGTAAATTAACAAAGGCTTATCAAAGATTACCTGACAAATCTTAAGCCAGCAATGTTGAGGAAACATGAAATATACCAATCAGATACTCATGTTCCTCCGTCTCTGTAATCAAACAACAACTTCACAACTTGTTAAGGGTTAGTACATATTCAGCTAATCACTTTCTCACACATTCACTAATCAACTAAACCCGCACCCACTGGAATGTTTGACTCAACTCAATCAAAGTTTAGGATTGAACAATCTATCATGCTCAACTCGCCCAAACTATCGCTCTGATACCAACTTATAACACCCCCTGTTTCAATATAAACAATAATATAATAATTGCGACTCGGAAGCGTATATTTCAAAACATACTATCAATGTTTTACATTACTTAAAATGTCACTAAACTTTTTTTCAAATCCAAACACATGACATTTCAACCAACTCGGTGTTATATAATTTAAAACATATATTTAGTTATCAAAATAACATCAGAGTAACAGTCTGTCAAACATTCCATCCAGTCCAACAACCTCCTGCCCAATATGTCCCATCTATTTAACCTGCAGGAAGAACTGTGGTGGGGTTAGCATAAAGCTAAGTGAATGAAACTATAAGTAACAGTATAACCTAGCATAACAATCTGTTTACATCAAATAACAATAAACAGAAAATCAATCATTCACTCGACATCCAATCAATGTCAAGCTACACCTATCAATCATTATCAATCGTCATGAGGACCGGTGGCTCCTGAGATACCCTAATACCGGTTTGGTACTCAGGGAACCCTTATCAATCATCTGTATTGGCCTATACAGATTTACCGGTAACCAGTTGTTAATCACACACGACCTAGATCTCCAAACCAACATTTCAAGTTTCAAGATCTCCTGTCGTCTACAATAACAACCAAGTCCAACTGTCAAGTCAAGTTGACCTCAGAATCTTACATACTAACTCAAACAGCCAAGTAAGCAAACCACCTAACTAACATGGCAAGTTATCTTAACAGATGCATCATATCAAAGTAATACTATAAATTACTTATTGTAAATCAAATCATTACAACTAAATCACACTGAGGTTACAGATCCACTCACCGACTACCTCAGGCCTCCACTCAGTAATCTAATATCACTGAGCCTTCTCCACATCTGAGAATCAATATCAAATATAAGTTAGTAATCCAGATCATCAATACATAACTTATATCAATCTTTAACATTTAGGAACTTAACATAATTAACATTACAATTACTAGTTCCTAATTGTGTATTAATGATTTACAATATAATCATTATCATATATTATCCTATAACATATATCAAGCACATTACTATCGAAATCAAACAAGTAATGCTGAAACAGCTCTTTAAGCCGCCGGCTTCCTCCTAGAAGCCGCCGGCTTCAATCCATCACCCGCCGGCTCCCCTTCCCAAACCGCCGGGTAATTTACCAATTGTGGTAACAGAACCAAAACATGTTTTAAAGCTTCTACCAGCCGCCGGGTCGGGTTTATACCCGCCGGGTCCCTACACCACAACACAAGCCGCCGGCTAGGCTCAGAAGCCGCCGGCTTCTATTGACTCGGGACAAGCCGCCGGCTTCGGCATGAAGCCGCCGGCTTCAGGCTTCGTCCCAGCACAGTTTCGAGCTGTAAAACCCTAACCCACGGGTTTATAATCCAAAACCTCAAAAACAAGGTTTCTAACCGTTTAAAACCACAATTATTATCACATAATCAATATGTAACACTTATAACATGATTTCTAACATCCAAATCTCTCAAATCATCAATTTACCCAAATTCAATCAAAAATCAAATTCTTAAATACTCAAGAATACTTACTGATTGAAGAATCTAACGATGGTAATCTGATGATTAGGAAGTTTCACGAGAATCACCACTTCCTGCTTTGATTTCTGGATTGATTTGGAGGTTTTCAGAGAGTTTCTGTGAGTTTTGGAATAAAAATGAATAACTTTCCTAAATAGGAAAGGATATATATAAGTCGGCTCATCCAACCGCCTTCAATATACGGGTCTAATTTAATACCCCATCTCAATCTATTGTCTGGAACCCGAAAACCATTTGCGAGTCCAAACATTTTATTGCACCGTCAACTATATTAATTTACAACAATTAATAATTTCCTTATCACATTGGAATATTCGACTCCTATTCCAATTATTTCAACTATTTCAAACAATATTATTTCCAAACACATTTAAATCAAGAAATAATATAAAACAACTAGTTCCAATTCGAGGATGTTACACATGATGTCCGTCTAAATTTTGGAAGTAACAACATTTTGTAACACTGTAATTTACTACTATTAGTCATGACATAAATCAACATCACATTCATATATAAATAGGTCAAATTTGCCACCTCAATCACTTTCAGAACATATCTATGGAGGGGTTAATAGAACGATAAAGCATGAACATCTTTTCTGATTTGAAAAAGATTACCTGTTATTGGCAACGGATATGGACCTGGTGAAAGTGGGAGATCTTTTGAAGAAGTACATTTAACACTACAACAAATATTGCATTCGTACGCACTTTATAAAAAGTGTGTAAATTTTACACATTTATACGCACTTTTTTTTCGTGTACAAGCACTTTACACTTACAAGTATGTAAAATGTCAATAATTTTCGCACTTAAAAGTGTAAAAAAATATATATCCACACTTATAAGTGCGTACACATTATATATTCTACGCACTTATAGTTGTATAGATCAATTTTACACATGTGAAATCTTAGCACCATTAAACAATCACATGCGCGAAGAAATCGCGTGTGTAGAAATTATTTACACACTTATAAGTGCGTAGAAAATATAATTTGTACGCACTTATAAGTGTGGACGTTTTTCTTTACATTTTTAAGTGCGAAAATCGTTTTCATTTTACACATTTATTAGTGTAGAGAGCTTGTACATGATTTTAAGTGTGTAGACATGAGTAAATTTTACGCACTTTTTAAAAAGTGCGTAGAACAAAACGATTATAATTGCAACAGTTGTTGTAGTGTATAACAATCGAACGAAAAAGGGAGAAAAGAAGCGGCCAAGAAACCACGAAAACTATGATCACATCTCTCACTGTAAGTGTTCTCAAACTCATGGTCACATGTGCTAGAAAACGTTAACAAAGTGAGATGCAATTTGCATTACTTCAAAGATTAATAAGTGAAGTGTTAGGAATTTAAGTTATTAAAAATATCTCCTTTAATTTGTTATCTTCCCAAACACAAGGGATATGAAGAACAAAAACGTGCTGTAGACTATCAATTATTGATCCAGATTTTCAACCCAGCTGAAAGGGATATTCATGTCCTCCAGCTGTAACTTTTAAAACAAAGTTAATTTTAATTAGGATAAGTCCACCGAAATGCTACCAACTTTGGCCAAAAAGCTATTGTGTGTAACCAACTAACACATGGGTGTAAGAATGCAACCAACTTTAAAAAAGAGTGTTTTAATGTAATTTGCTGACATGTCGATGAGTTGTCAAACTCTCCGGAAGCCACGTGGCACATCCGTACGCCACATGTCACCTTCAACGAGCGACACGTCGGCAAATTACATAAAACACTCATTTTTGAAAGTTGGTCGCATTCTTACACCATGTGTTGGTTACACACAATAGCTTTTGGGCCAAAGTTAGTTGCATTTCGGGGGACTTTTCCCATTTTAATTTGTCATCATCACTCCATTATAAAGAAATCTTATAAAGTGATGAAAGAATATCATTTCATTATTAACGAAGTTAAAAATCTAGTAAAGTTTATGATAAAATACCATACCGTTTTATCCTTAAAATGATAGAAGTTATCTTTAAACACCGAACTCGTAAGGGAATAATTAACCTATAACAATAAGAGTGCAGGGTATGTTGACAATGTTTTTACAATATCCTCACGGGAATGTTATTGTTGAAAAAGTAGGGACAGGGCCAGCCCTGGGGCTGGGCAGCATGTGCGACCGCCCAAGGCATTGTCCAAATAGGGGCATCAAGTTTTCTAGGGTTGGGTTTGAGTATGTGCCGATCTGAAATTTTTTTGGTACATAAAAATCAATTTTTAAACAACTTATAGCTAAGTGTAAGAAATTTGACATTGTTGAACTTTTGAAGCAGATTAACAATTATACAAGTGTCTTCCTCGTCTGCATACAAAATAGATATATAGATTCACCTTCTCCAAATAAGGCAAACTGTCGACGTCTATAAACAACTCAGAATATCTGCTTTTATATATCAAGGAGGTAAGGACAGGTGCAGATATCATAAGTTGTGCGCGCATCGCAATATATAACAGTGAGATTCTTGAGTTGAGGTGCAACCACTTTGACAGTATCCGCGATGTAATCGTCTATATTGAGCGTTAGATTAGAAAGTTGAGGATGAAAGATAGTGAAATGACTCGATTGCCATACGTCGTAGTGATTTAAGGTTAGACTCTTTAAGTTTGTGCACTTTGAGAAAATACCAGCACACTTGTCAGTATCGTCGTTGAATGAATAATGATTTCATATATTGATAAGTGAGGAGAACAAATATATATACAAAAACAAGTTACATGATACACCCTCACACTAATACAAATGATACATAATATTACTTATGTCTAATAGTCGTCATATAATATGAACCATCTAGTTGCAACGTTGTTAAAGCTGGGAGTTCCAATGTTGATAAGGGTTGGAAATGTCCACGAGGTGTAGTTAAAGTGAGATACTTGATAGACTGAGAATTGAAGAGTGAAAGAGGTAATTCAATGGTGGCGTTGACATGAATGGCTATGAAAGTTGTTGGACGTTGTGGGAGAATGTGTAGTTGAGAACCTCTTTGACATTTTCTTTCTGGCTAAGCTCTCCGTGATAATTAAGTGACATTTCTACTTGTTTATTACAAGAAGATAAAACATGGGTTAAAAATTCGTAGAATTTGCGTGAGATAGAGAGATCATCCTTATAACTTGAAATATTGACGTAAGGGATTGAAGTCCACATATATCTCCATCTTGACGACAAAACACTCATTTTTATAGCTTCTTTGATGTCAACAGAAGAGAAGATTTTATAGATAAGATCATCTGGTAAGCTACTAAGTCTATCTTCGTCTACATTCATTCTCTTTGAGAATCCATTCTCTGTTTTTAGCTCCAAGACTGCCTGCAATTTACGCCTTCTCTATTCTGTCAAATAAATATACACAGTATTTAACTAAACAGAATAATACTTACTAAAACGAAAACTCTATAATTCACCATGGAAGGGACTCAGGTTAGGAATTTTTCTTAGTGAAATGTACCTTTTTAATGGAGACTAAACCTAGGGAATATGTTAACTTAACCTTACATGATACATGATAGATTGCAGATCGTTTGAGAATGAGTTAATATTAATGCTAACATAACAAATTTATAAGAGGTTGAATATTATTTCAGCAGATCCAACATAGTTATGATTAAGATTAGGGTTCTGTTTAAGAAAAAAATAGGTGATGGTCATGACACATCGTTTTGGGAAGATACATGGATAGGTGGGGAGCCATTAAAAGACTACTACCCTAATCTCTTTAAAATTGATTTATTGTCAAGCATCTCTGTGAAAGAGAGATTCGATCAGCAAGTTGGCCCTCCTATTCCAAAGTGGGCATGGCGTAGAAACTTCATCAACAATTCGGAAATTGAAGCATTTGGCGAGCTTGATGATTTAATAAGAAATATTCACTTCGTACATGGAAAGAAGGATACATGGGAATGTGTGATTGATGATTCTAGGAAATACACTGTTCGAGCTCTTACTAAAGCAATCGAGAAGACTCACGTGATTGACGAAACAAAAGTGAGATGGAACAGTTTGGTTCCAAAAAAAAAAAATCAATATTCTTTCGTGGAGAGTGGCCAACAATCGACTTCCAACTAGAGTTAATCTTGACAAACGTGGCATCGACCTTCACTCGACTAGATGCCCGGTATGTGATGACGATCAAGAAATAGAACATCACCTTTTCTTGAATTGCAAAATTGCTACAGATCTTTGAAAAATTATTTTTGCATGGTGGAAACTACCCTTTCCTAATCTAATCAACATTCATAATATTCTTCATATGGCGGATCAAACTTATGGAAAAGTCTTACAACGGAAGCATTTGGATGTAGTGATTCAAACCACTATTTGGATGCTTTGGAGATATAGAAACGAGGTGACCTTCCACAAGAAAAAACTGGGAAAAGAATTGCTCAGGGATGACGTGAAGCGCTTCACATTAACTTGGATTAAACATAGAAGTAGGAGTAGTAATCTTAATTGGTTCGAATGGTCATGCGATCCATTTTCTGCTAGTTCAAATTCCCTCTAAATGTAATTCTGTTTTGACACTAGTTCCTTACTAGTGTTTATTTTAATGAAAGTTCATGCAGTTAAAAAAAAAAGTAGTCTAATAAAAATACTTTTTTATTACAGAGTATTTGTTGAACGCTATTTTGAACATAATCGAGTTACTAGGCCACTGCCAATCATAACCTTATCTTTGTAAACACAAAGAATATTTTCAATACTTATGTGTTTCTATAGGGTTAATGTACAAATTTGTTTATGTACTTTGCGAAAATGTTCATGCGGGTTACTAAACTTTAAAAATGTTCAATTTCATACTGTACTTTCAAAAAGTGTCACCACGCCTATTTTTGCTTAATTTTGGTTAAAAGTTTAGTGACCCAATTGCACATTGTTATGTACATTTTTACAAGTACAGTAACCTAATTGAACTATGGCAAAAATTTGGTAACCTAATTGAACATTTTTACAAGTACAGTAATCCAATTGCATATTTTAAAAGTACAGTAACCCACATAAATATTTTCGCAAAGTACAGTAACGAATTTGTACATTAACCCGTTTATATAAGAAAGCAGCTTTAGTTCGTAATATTCATATAAACATTTGATCGAACACTTATTATGCACATGTCACAACCACGTCCAAAAGTAACAAACAAAATATTATGAGTAGCATATTGTTAGAATGTTGTACTAAAGTATATATATATATATATATATATATATATATATATGGGTTGGTTCGTATGACTATTTGAGAACCACTCAAAAATTAAAAACCGAAAGAACTCATTTTAATCAAAATAATAACAAGGGTATACTAGTCTTTTTAACTGTATGGCAATAAATTAGGCCGTTAAATTCAAATAAGATTGTTATATTTCTTTTCTACCAATTCACGTGACCTCTTTTTCTCTGTTGTTCCACTTTTAACGGCACAATTAATGCACCACTACCCCCCATATCATCAGAGATTTCAGTTGCAGCCATATGAATATATGATAAAGAAAATATGGAGTATGAGATTAAGTGCATATGTATCAATGTAGGTGTGTATGTGTGAATTGATACAATCCTTGTATTAACTTTACAATGGTTATATACAAAATACAGAACGTGTTCTCCAAGAACTTTCCTAATTCTAATAAGGAAATACAATAATTTAGTGCTAATTACAATCCTATATAAATAAAAAATGTTTGTATTAATTACAATTGATCTCAGAGGATATTTTGCTAATACGCCCCCCGCAAGGTGGAGGCTAACATATCTGCGAGTTGGTCATTAGAGTTGATGTGGCGGACTTTGAGTGACCCATTTGTTACTTGTTCACGAACAAAATGATAGTCCAGAACAATATGCTTCATACGGGAATGAAAGACAGGATTAAGACATATGTAAGTGGCACCTACGTTGTCACAGTGAAGGACTGGTGCAGAGTGTAGAGTCACACCTAACTCCTTAAGTAGTTGTTGTATCCACATTGTCTCAGCAGCCGCATTTGCTGCTGCCTTGTATTCGGCTTCTGTCGATGAGTGAGAAACTGACTTTTGTCTAACCGAGCGCCAAGAGATCACATTAGATCCAAGATAAAGAATATAGGCTGTGGTTGACCTGCCATTATCCATAGAACCTCCCCAATCAGAGCCCGAAAAGGCTGTTAAAGTGAGAGGAGAGCCTCGACGGAGAAAAAGACCGTGATGAAGTGTGCCTTTGAGATAGCAAAGTACTCATTTTAAAGCTTTCCAGTGTATTTCCGTAGGAGCATGCATATACTGAGATAACTTGTTGACCGCAAATGAAACATCAGGTCTTGTGAATGCAAGATATTGGAGTGAACCAGCAAACTTTCGAAACGGAGTTGGATCAACTAAGGGGCTTTTGTCGGATAACGAGAGAGGCGTATTTGGAAATTATAATCCATTAATCTTTTGGGTTAACATAAGGGTTAATAGATGGGTCAAAATAAATCCCGTTGAAGGTTTCGTGTTTGGGTCGAAGGCCAACAAACACAACCCACGCAGGAAGTTATTAAGGTCGTGATGGTTGGAATGAAACGGTACATCTGTTAGTATGTATCTGTTAGTACGTATCTGTTAGAAAGGGTATAACTACCCTATAACCGAACCATTGTATTGGTTCAAAGCATCTGTTAGTTTAGTATATATACATGTATGTATCGATTGAAAGATTGTAACCCCAGAATTCAGAAAATAAAGTATATTTATATTTGGGTTCATCCCTTTTGTTATTGTGTTTATTGATTATGGATTGGCATCAATGATTTCTGGGACAACAATTGGTATCAGAGACACGAGGGTTCACTGAAGATCGAAAATCATTGTTGCAATCCAAGGAAGAAGAAGGCGAGAGGATTGTTTGTTTGTGATAAACAACAATCAGAAAACGGTTATAAAGATCGAGTGAGTTGATCAATAAATTGAGTGAATCGATTACGAAGAAGAAACAGAGAGATAAAGAGACGATTCGATTGTGTAAATATCGAATCAGAGAAAGATAAAGGGAGAAATAGACACACCGGTTGCGTGAAGCCGCCGTATAGTTACCGGAGAAGGAGCGAGAAGAACCACCACCGCTGTTGTAGATTGAAAAGAAACAAAATAGAAACCAACCATCGATTAGGGACTACAATCGATTGAAGAAGAAAGAAATAAGGAAGAGGAAGGCATCCATTGATAGGAATCAGTAAGTGTTCTTTTCTCTTAGAAGGCATCGATTGATAGGAATCAGTAAGTGTTCTTTTCTGTTTTGTGTTCGGCGAATTGGCTGAAAGAAAAAAAAAGGCCAGTCGCATTTGTACAAGGAAGAAAAGAAAAACATGTGTTTTCTTGTTGGTTCGTACAAGAAGAAAAAAAAAAGGAGGTGTTTTGTCTGGGTTTGTGGGACTCGATAAAGACAAATTAAAGGCACATACAAAGATTTTGTATTTTGGCAAAGCTTATAATTAGAAGAAGATCAATAGAGACAGATTGCATGTTATGAACAAGAGTAGAACTAGGAATGTTCTTGAGTTTTTTGGCAATGCAAAGAAAAGACAGAGACCGATTCAGAGGAATCGATTAAGAGATAGAAGAAAATTGATCGGGATTAGATCATTTTCAAGAGAAAGAGAAGAACCAATCGGGATTAGATTGTTCCTCAAAACGGGTTAGAGAAACCCAAATTCGATTAAGGAAAATCGAATAGAGAGAGACAAGGAGTTGTGTGAGGCAACCGACAAAGGAGTTGTGTGAGGCAACCGCAAAGGAGTTGTGTGAGGTAACCAAAAGGACAATCTGTGATAGATTGAATAGGAACAAGTTATAGAAGAAAGGTCATGTGATATGATCAAGTTGAAGGAGATTGGTGTGATGCCAAGTTATGTGAAACAAAATGTTTGTATGAAGCAAAGTTCGTGAGGAACAAGTTAAATTGAAGAATGAAGATGGAGTGAAGTCATCAAAGATTTATTCAAGACAACCGTGAAGGTTGAAAGGGGAAGGAAACTTGATGAAGCAAGAAGATTGAAGAAACAAAAGATTAATAGATTAAGGGGGAGAATGTTGGAAATTATAATCCATTAATCTTTTGGGTTAACATAAGGGTTAATAGATGGGTCAAAATAAATCCCGTTGAAGGTTTCGTGTTTGGGCCGAAGGCCAACAAACACAACCCACGCAGGAAGTGTTGACATGTTTAATGTCTTGGATGCCAAAGAAGACTATAAACCGAAGACTTTAGGACATGATTTATATTAGTGTGTAATTAGAAGGTATTATTATGTAACTAGATTAAAGTTAAGAGGTGCAATGGTTGATCAAAGGATACAACCGTTGACCACCATATGAAGGGTGGCGGTTACCACCAAACACCACCACCGAACCATTGCAACCTTTCATAGGTGTCATTTCGTTATGTATATATATGTATACGTAGAACATGTAACAACAGTAATAATAACAATTCGATTTACGGTTTCATAGTTTTCTTTTGTTCTTTATTCCCCTGGGACAACAGTGGTATCAGAGCACAGATTAAGATACATACCGATTGCCGTTTACAATCGCCGTTTCCAGTGTTCATACGATTGCCGTTTACAATCGCCGTTATACGATTGCCATTTACAATCGCCGTTTCAGTATTTACGATTGCCGTTTACAATCGCCGTTATCAGTGCTTACGATTGCCGTTACAATCGCCGTTTGAAAAGCCGTTCCAGAAACTTGTTTTCCGATTCCAAACAACAGAAAAATTCAGAAGTTATTATTTGATCAAGAGATTTAGTTTTTGTTTGCCGTTACCAAACAAAGGAAAGAAAAAAGGAGGAGATATAAACATACCGGCCACCGCCGCCACCGTATATTGACCGGAGAAGACAACCGGAGAAGAAACCCAAAATTGTGAAACCCTAACTTTCGCAATTCAGAAAAATTAAGGGAATCAAAGAGGATTCCAACGGTTGAAGAAGAACAGCCGCCGCCATCATCGCAAAGATTTCAACAGTAAAGAAAAAAAACCCATCACCGATTGAAAGTTAGATAACAATAAAGAATAGGGAAAGGTTACACCACCAAGATCGGCGGTTAACCACAGGAGCAGAAGTAGCAGATCTTCAAGAAGTAGAAGATAAAGAGGGCATCGTAGGAAGAACAGAGAAGAAAGGGTTTTGTGAACAGGGATATTAAAAAGGCACATGCTTCTATCCTTTCTTTTTTAAGACTTACTTTTTATCATCAGTATCAATAAACTAATTACTCCATTCATATTCATATACGGAGCATTTGTTTGTTTTTTCAAATAAATTGAACAGTTTTTATTTTTTTTAAAAAGATTATATTCAAAGTCAGTGTATAAGTTCAATTTAAAGTTGTATAAAAGATTTTAATACTTTCAGATTTTTTATTCTGACTTAACAGTAAATATATTTATTATTTTCATAATAAATTATTAGATATTTTTTAGTAAAAGGAAATTGTAAAGATTCATAAATTATTTTATATAGTTTAGAATTAAGTTTGGTTAAACACTTTTCAAAATGACTGTTGAAAAAGAAGGAGAACAAGGTGATAGTTCAAATAATAACATGATTAAGGGGATAGGATCGACACCCTATTTTCAATGTCCGTTGTTGAATGCAACAAATTATACGATATGGTCGATAAGAATGAAGATTATTTTACAAGCAAATGGATTATGGGATATGATTGAGCCTACGCTTGGGACTCAAATCGATGAAAAGCGAGACAAGACTGCAATTGCATATCTATTTCAAGGACTATCCGAAGATATGACATTGCAAGTGGCAAATAGCAAAAGTGCAAAAGAAGTTTGGGATACATTAAAGACTAGAAATGTTGGAGTGGATCGAGTACAAAAAGCAAAACTACAAACCCTCAAATCCGAATTTGAGAGGTTGCAAATGGAGGAAGATGACAACATTGATTCATTCACCGCAAAGATGACAAGTATTACTTCAAAGATGACAAGCCTTGGATCAACACTTGATGAATCAACCCGTGTACAAAAATGCTAAATTCCGTGCCCGAAAGGTTTATTCAAATAGTCGCATCCATAGAGAAATACTCCGATCTAGATAACATGACTCTAGACGAAGCTATTGGTAGATTGAAAATCTTCGAAGAAAGAGTAAAGGTTAAGAAGGGAAAAGAATTCGAACATCAAGATAAGTTATTATTGGCAAGGCACTACAACAATAATGGTCGAGGACGTTACTATGATAATCAAGGGAGAGGAAAATATGTTCCACCACTTAATCGAGGTCGTTACAATACTAGACAGCATGATAGAGATGAGAATAATTTGAAATATACATTTAAAAGCTACAATAAAGAAAGGAAATTCCCTCGAGATGAAGAAGAATTTTCAAGGAACGCAAGTGAAGTGAGATGTTATAATTGCAACAAATTTGGATATTATGCCTCACATTGTCGACAAAGATCTCGAACACATCAAAGACAAGAAGCATCGAACCTTGTGGAAGAAGATTTAGAACCAACATTATTAATGGCATCCACGAGCTTCAACAAGATACAAAGAAAACTTAGCAAGGATACGCCAACAAATGAAAGCAAGTCGTTTGCAAAAATTTTTGATGATGAAGGCACAAAGTTTGGAAAAATATTGCTAGATGAAGATGAAGGAAGATACAATCAAGAAGAAAAAGAAGACTATGATGAACCAAGTATGGAAGAAGAACAAGTCAAAGAGAACGACGTTTATGAAAAAGGAAGAAAGCCTAAAGTCAAGACATACTTTTGGAGCACTATAATTTCAAAGGCACTTCAAAAGATCAAACATAAGATGAAAGGAAATCTAAAGCCAAAATGAAGATTGAAGATTTTGGCATCACGACATTAGGGGGGAACTGTTGACATGTTTAATGTCTTGGATGCCAAAGAAGACTACAAACCGAAGACTTTAGGACATGATTTATATTAGTGTGTAATTAGAAGGTATTATTATGTAATTAGATTAAAGTTAAGAGGTGCAATGGTTGATCAAAGGATACAACCATTGACCACCATATGAAGGGTGGCGGTTACCACCAAACACCACCACCGAACCATTGCAACCTTTCATAGGTGTCATTTCATTATGTATATATATGTATCTGTAGAACATGTAACAACAGTAATAATAACAATTCGATTTACGGTTCATAGTTTTCTTTTGTTCTTGATTCCCCTGGGACAACAGGAAGTTATTAAGGTCGTGATGGTTGAAATGAAACGGTACATCTGTTAGTATGTATCTGTTAGTACGTATCTGTTAGAAAGGGTATAACTACCCTATAACCGAACCATTGTATTGGTTCAAAGCATCTGTTAGTTTAGTATATATACATGTATGTATCGATTGAAAGATTGTAACCCAGAATTCAGAAAATAAAGTATATTTATATTTGGGTTCATCCCTTTTGTTATTGTGTTTATTGATTATGGATTGGCATCAATGATTTCTGGGACAACAGCGTAGAGTTGCTCATTGGTGTGACTACTTCTTTGGCCCCTGTCATATTATATTGTTCCAGTAGATCAACTGTGTACCTGTGTTGGGAAAGAAATAATCTAGTTTGAGTGTTGATGACTTCCACTCCCAAAAAGTGATGAAGAGGCCCCAAGTCTTTAAGTGAGAAGCGGTTGGACAGTTGCATCACAAACTGTTCAAGGAATTGTGCATTGTTGCCTGTTAATATTATTTCATCAACATATACCAGAAAATAAGCAACAACCCCCTGTTTATTGTAGATAAATAATGATGCATCTGCACGAGAATTGGTGAACCCAACTTGAATAAGAAAATCTTTTAGTTCATGGTACCAAGCTCAAGGCGCTTGTTTGAGACCATATATCGCTTTTCGAAGTCGACATACGTAGTGGGGTTATTCTGGATTAGTGAAGCCGGGTGGTTGATTCATATATACATCTTCATGAAGTGTACCATGAAGGAAGGCATTGTTAACATCGAGTTGGCGGATTGGCCAATTGTGAGATAGAGAAAGACTTAAGACTAATCGAACACTTGCAGGTTTTGTAACCGGGCTAAACGTTTCAAAATAATCCAAACCAGGGCGTTGTAAGAAACCTTTGGCAACTAGTCGTGCCTTATATTTATCAATGTCACCATTTGGTTTTCGTTTGACGCGAAAAATCCACTTACATCCAATGGGAGTATGATTTGATTGTGGAACAAGGTCCCATGTGCCATTGTGAAGTAATGCATTAAGCTCATCATCCATTGCAGCACGCCACTCAGGAATTTTTAAGGCTTGAACAACAGTAGTTGGTTCTTGAGAAATTGGCATGGGATGACATGTTGTGACATTGACAAACTTATCATTGAAGTATCGAGGGTTTTTAGTTTTTGTACGTATCGGTCGTGGTGTTGCATTAGAAGGTGCAGATGATGAAATATGTGGTGGTGTTATATGAGTTGTATGGTTTGTAGCTGTTGGATTATTAGGAGTTGATGTGTGGGGAGAGCAGAAGGTGTAGAGGAAGATGTGTCAACATTATGAGTGCGGTTGGAAGGACATGGTGAAGTGTTGGGTGTAGTTGATGGATGTAAAGATACCGAAGAATTACTAGCTGGTTGTGGTTGGGTGCTTTCTACTGTTGGAATGGGACTAGAAATGGGTGCCGTGATATTACTTGATTGATCAGATGACCCGTCAAGTTGTTGAGAGGGAGTTTCATGGCAGGCCGTACGTACTAAATCGGAGAACAGATGACGTGTACTTTGCGCTTGTAATGGAAAATGATCTTCAACAAACTTCACATATCTAGACAGATATAAACGATGAGTTGTTGGATCAAGACATTTATAGGCAGATTTAGAGGTAGAGTAGCCTAGAAAGATCCACGGAGTAGATCAAGCATGTAATTTGGATGGTGAGTATGGACGTAACCATGGGTAACACAAGCAACCGAATGTTTTGAGACGCGTGTAGTTGGGCATACTGTTAAATAACATTTGAAATGGTGATTTGTTATCAAGTACGGGTGTTGGAAGACGGTTGATCAGATATACTGCAGTTTCAAACGCATATGACCAATAGGACAAAGGAAGATATGCGTAATGAAGTAAGGAATTGAAAGGCCTGTTTCAACAATGTGACGATGGCGTCGTTCAGCCGTGCCATTGTGTTCTGGGGTGTGAGGTGGGGTAGTAAAGTGTGAAATACCACATGTCGTGAAAATGATTTTTAATTTTTTATACTCCCCACCATTGTCTGAATAGACTGAAATTAACGGTAGTTGAAAATATTTCTCAACGAGGGTTTTGAAGTGTGGGAATAGAGTATATACATCTGATTTTCTTTTCATCGGATACAACCAAATGTACTTTGTGAAGTGATCTACAAATATCACATAGTAAGAGAAACCATCTATTGACTTTTGAGAAGGTCCCCAAACATCAGTATAAATAAGTTGCAATGGTTTGGTACTAGCAAGAGAACTTTCAGCAAATGGCATTTTATGACTTTTATGACAAGAACATGAATTGTACGAATAATTGAAATTACTAGAAAATTTAGGAAATGAACTATCTCTATTGAATATTTGTCGAAGCACTTGATTTGAAGGATGACCAAGACGGTGGTGCCACCCTGAAATGGAGGATTTTGTGGTTACGTTGACTTGATGAGGTGCTACTGATGGCGCATAGTACACATCACCGTAACTTCTCCCTCGAAGTACTGGCGCCCCCGTGAGAAGATCCTTCACAAGAAAATACAATGGAAAAAATTCAACAGAAACGTTATTAGATCGACAAAGTTTAGCAACATAGAGTAAATTTTTCTTAATTGACGGAACACATAGGACATTATGCATTGCAAGGGGTTTGTGAGGTGTGTTCAATGTTGTGTTACCAATATGAGAAACATGTAAACAGTTACCGTCACCGAGCACGATTTCATCAGGGCCACCATAGTCAGAGAACTGTTGTAAATTAGCAGGATCCAATGTCACATGATTGGAGGCCCCGGTGTCAAACAACCATGGGCTAGAAGGCCGAGTATTCATGGATGTTGCATTGACCGTTGGTTGGTCAGTAGAGTTTGATGAAATTTGGATATCATTCTCTCGAAGAAAGCGAGCCAACTTTCTACACTCTTTAGTTGAATGCCCTTCGAAATCACAAAAATGACAATACTTATTAGAGACGGGTGAGTTGGGCCGCCATTGAGAGCGTGAATTGTTGTACCCTTGTCGATTAACGGGATTTCGAGTGTTTTGCTGCGAGTTTGATCTGAATGAGTTTTTGTTGTTTTGGTTGAAGTTTGAGCGTGATCTTGATGGTTGACGACTGGTGTAGTTTACTGTTTGGATCACAGGAGTCACATCTTTTGCACGCTTTTTGACCTGCATCTCGAAGTCAACTAGTTTGTCGTGAAGTTCAGCAAAGCTTATGGCCGTGTCTCTTGCTCGAATGGCAGCACATATTTCATTGAAGTCTCTGTCCAGATTCTTTAGGATTTGAATCACCAGATCGTCTTCGTCAACGGGGCTATTTGCAAGGGCTAAGTCATCTGCAATTGCCCTCATATCTTGCAAATATTCTGAGATGGAACGTGTACCTTTTGGATTGTCGAACAATCGTTCCTTTAACAATATAACTCGTGTTCGCGATTTGTTTGCATATAGTGCACAGAGGAGATCCCATGCTTCTTTGAATGTTTCAACCGTTGATATCTGAGGCTGAATGGTTTCCACACAACTGCCTAGCATGGCATTGATAATAATTTGGTCTTGACGATACCAAAGAGCGTATTTGTGGATTTGGTTTCTTCCCATCATTATCAATCAACTTGGAAGGGGCTTGTTTGGTGCCATCTATGAATCCGAGAAGATCAAATCCAATTAGTGTAGAAAATAGTTGTCCGTGCCATTAAATGAAGTTCGTTTGATTAAGTTTTGTTGGGAGATGTGTGGGTGCATTGAGTTGAATGATAGAGTTGTTTGCCATTGTAGGATCGATGAGGGTTGAATGCACTTTTAAACAAGATGGTGCTCTGATTAGGGCTGTTAACGAACCGAGCAATTAACGAGCTACTCGAGTTCGAACTCGTTTATCTCGAATTCGAGCATAATACTATTCGCGCTCGAGTCGAGTTCGAACATAAAAAGACTGCTCGATTAGTTGCACGAGCTGAGCTTCAAAACAATAAATTTGGTTTGGTTCGTTCGAAAGCTCGTAAAATAATCTCGAGCCGAACGAACTACTCGAGTCGAACGAGCTAAACGAACAAACCTGTTATCATAATAATAACATATTCTAAAACTTAACAAATATATATGATAGTAATAAGATTTTTAAAAAATATTATATCTAGAATGTAGAAACGCAAATATTGTACTAACACCATACTTATAGTGTAACGAACACATAAGTTGGTTCCACATTCTCATCTATGAGACTTTAATTTTATAGTACTTTTATTTCTTTAACTTTGATTCTTTCTCCTATGTGGGAAAAAATCCTTTTTCTTTTTGCATTCCACATTGGATGTGTGAAACATATAGGATGAAATGACCACACTATGAATATCAAGATCAAAAATCTAATTACATACTTGCTTATTAGTGTTTGATGATAATTAATTAAACTTACACACTTTACGTTTAATTAAGAGTAAATGTATTTTAATAGCTTTATTTCAAGTTTTATAAAATAGTTAGTATACTTTTTAATGAGTTTATTTGAGCTTATAAACAAGTTTATCGAGCTTGAGCTTAAAATAAACATTTTGAGCTCAAATAACTAATTTTTTTTTGTAAATTGTCAAAAACTTAAACGAGTATCGGTGAAATGTGTCTTCAAATACGTTTACAAGGGTCATGACAAACAGGCTATCCATATCGATCCTGACGCAGAAAATGTGACAGTTAACGAGATAAATAATTTTCAAGATGCACGTTAAGTTTCATCTCCTGAGGCAATGTGGAGGATTTTTGGCTTTCCCCTTTCTCAAATTCACCCTTATGTCATGGCATTACATCTTCATCTCCCGAATAAGCAGTTGGTTAGATTCAGAGATAGTGATTCAATGACCGATATTGTTGACAGAGAGAGGGACAAAAGATCAATGTTGACTGCATTTTTCGATATGAATAAAGTGAATGTCGTTGCGAGGGAATGTCTATATAAAGATTTTCCAAGACAATTCATGTGGGATGCTGGGAAACGTCGTTGGCATCTTCGTGGAGGTCAGAAAATGAAGGGGCGCCTGGTTTCTGCAAACCCGGCTGAAGGAGAGCGGTACTATCTACACGTACTTTTGTCACATGTTAAAGGGCCTACATATTTTGAAGATCTTTACACAGTCAATGGAGTATTGTACTCCACGTTTAGAAAAGCAGCTCTTGAGAGAGGGTTAATAGAGAATGACGATAGCATCTCGCAGTGTCTAACGGATGCTTCTGTTTTCCAGTTTCCAAGTGCTCTGAGAAGTCTATTTGCAACTATACTCATTTTTTGCGAGCCCGGAGATGTTAGAAAGTTATGGAATGATCATTTCGATTCACTGTCTGAAGACTATAGGCGGCATTGCGGTAGCCTAGATCGAGTTCAAAATATGGTACTTACGGACATCGGGGTATTTCTTCAGTCTATGAGCAAGAGTCTTGATGATTTTGATCTTCCAAAAATAACCGCAGCAATCAATTCAGAATATGCAGGTTATCGTGAGGTGCAAGAGGAACACTCTATAGTTGTGGATGAGGATCACCTTCGTGATCGAGATTACCTCAATTCTGATCAAAAAGCGGCATATGATATCATCATGAAACACATAGACGAAAATTGTCCAGGAGTTTTTTTCGTAGACGGTCCGGGTGGAACTGGGAAAACATTTGTGTACAAAGTTTTACTTGCAGTGGTACGTTCACGTGGTCATGTTGCACTCGCAACCGCTTCATCGGGTGCTGCAGCGAATAACATGCCAGGAGGACGAACAGCTCACTCGCGATTCAAGATTCCCATAAATCTTGCTAATAACTCTGTTTGCAACATTAAAAAACAAAGCGGGACTGCTCAACTACTTAGGTCCGCCAAATTAATCATATGGGATGAAGTATCTATGGCTAAGAGGCAAGCTGTGGAGGCCGTAGATCGAACAATGCAAGATATTACAGGGGTAAGACTCCCCTTTGGTGGGAAGATAATGGTATTGGGAGGTGATTTTAGACAGGTGTTGCCAGTTGTGAGACGCGGAACAAGAGCACAAATTGTTGACTCAAGCTTACGAATGTTGCCACTTTGGTCGATCATTAAAAAGATGCGCTTAACAATAAATATGAGAGCTCGGACCGATCCATGGTTTTCAGGTTATCTTTTGCGAGTCGGGGATGGAGCTCAAGAGGCGATTGAAGAAAGCTTTATTCGCATACCTGATGGCATGGCCATTCCGTACACTAAAGAGGATGAATCAAAAGATGCTTTGGTTAATGTAGTCTTCCCTTCCTTGCAACTCAACGTAAATTCCTCGGGTTATATAACTTCCAGGGCAATATTATCGACAAAAAATGAGAATGTAGACCAGATTAATGATAAGATGATCGATAGATTTTGTGGAGAGGAAAAAGTTTACTACAGTTTTGATGTAGCCGAAGATGACCGAAACAATTTCTATCCTATGGAATTCCTAAACTCTCTAAATGTTAGTGGCTTACCCCCTCATTCCCTTCGACTGAAAATTGGATGTCCGATTATATTGTTAAGGAATATCAATCCTTCAATTGGATTATGCAATGGCACAAGATTAATTTGTCGAGCCTTTCAACCTGGCTCCATTGATGCAGAAATAGCTGTTGGTCAGCATGCTAGAAAAAGAGTGTTTTTGACAAGAATTCCTCTATATCCTTCAGAAGATGACATGTTCCCGTCCAAATTGAAGAGAAAACAGTTTCCCGTTTGGCTTAGTTTTGCGATGACAATTAATAAAGCTCAGGGTCAAACGATACCTAATGTCGGTGTTTATTTACCGGAATCAGTGTTCTCGCATGGACAAATTTACGTTGCACTATCTAGGGGGACATCACGTGACAATACAAAGGTATTGGTTAAGCCTGCCAAAAAATTTACCCAAGAAAGAGTTTACACCTCAAATGTGGTGTATCGAGAAGTGTTACACGATGCATAAAGCGTACGAATGTGAATGTAAATGATTATGATTTACATCTTTCGAAAGACAAATTTAATATACTCTTTTAGCTTTTTTCTTGCAATGAATTTTCTATTTGTGTCATTAAGTGAATCATATTCAACGACATAGTGTGAGAGTTACCTCTATTATTACTGGATTTTCTTTTCTATAATTGTTCCTACGCTACTTTAACTTTCAAAGAAAAATGTTTCTATAGTATATCTTTATGATGACAATAAAATTGGACACTATGTTTGTAAATTACATCATATATGCATTCTCAGTTTAACATGTTGGCTACTAATATCCCCGTCATGAATTAATGTTGTTTTATATATTTTGATACCGCCACATCGCGCGGGTACTCTACTAGTAGTGTAAAGAACATATAAGTTGGTTCCACATTCTCATCAATGAGACTTTAATTTTATAGTACTTTTATTTCTTTAACTTTGATTCTTTCTCCTATGTGGGAAAAAAATCCTTTTTCTTTTTGCATTCCACATTGGATGTGTGAAACATATAGGATGAAATGACCACACTATGAATATCAAGATCAAAAATCTAATTACATACTTGCTTATTAGTGTTTGATGATAATTAATTAAACTTACACACTTTAAGTTTAATTAAGAGGAAATGTATTTTAATAGCTTTATTTCAAGTTTTATAAAATAGTTAGTATACTTTTTAATGAGTTTATTTGAGCTTATAAACAAGTTTATCGAGCTTGAGCTTAAAATAAACATTTTGAGCTCAAATAACTAATTTTTTTTTGTAAATTGTCAAAAACTTAAACGAGTATCGAGCTCGAGCTCGAACACTAAATTATTATCCGAGCTCGAACTCGAATATGGTTTTAAAAAATGAATCGAGTTCGAGTCGAACTCGAACATAAATATTTTTTAAACGAGTGGAGTCGAGCATCAGGATATTCGAATCAACTCTGTTCGTCAACAGCCCTAGCTGTGATACCATATCAAGGTAGGTGTGTATGTGTGAATTGATACAATCCTTGTATTAACTTTACAATGGTTATCTACAAAATACAGAACGTGTTCTCCAAGAACTTTCCTAATTCTAATAAGGAAATACAATAATTTAGTGCTGATTACAATCCTATATAAATAAAGAATGTTTGTATTAATTACAATTGATCTCAAAGGATATTTTGCTAATATTATATACTGTAATTATATTATATGTTTTTTAGTTGTTGCTACAAAAATAATTATTTAACATTAATTCAGTTAAAAGGATAAAATGGTAAATTCCGATATTAAGATCGCTCATTCAGAACCGAAAAGAAACAACTATACACTGGTTGTAAACAGACAAATATACTCAAACAGACCATATATTCAAACAACACTTGATACAAAAATAAAGTAAACATGCCCTTAAACTCTAAAACGAAACTAAAAATTGTGATGGTGAGTTATTTTAATTAGGTGTTTCATCTATTATTTAATTTTTACAGTTCTAAAGTTATTTTCAAATTAAGTTGAAAATTGTTTATTTGCATATAGTCCATGGATTGTAAGTTTTGCTGAGTAATAGGAAACCTAAGGTCCAATTCAAAGAGATAGGATGTGGTCAAAATTTTAATGGTAAGATGCAGTGTGGTTATGATGTTGTCGTGTACGTTTATAAAGTAGTGCATTTATGATGCGATGAATCTGAACTGTAGTTTAAAAAATAAAGGTCTAAGAGTGTCTACCCCTCATTCTCTCTCTATGCCCCTGCCCCTCTGACCCCAAACCGAAACTTATTAAAATTGGTAAATTATGTTTAATTTATTTTTCAGAAAACCAGGACAACTGGTTAAACCTTGACTTGGTTAACAGCCGAGTAACTCAAACTCGAGTTATAAAATTTTGCTTCTTGATCGGTGTTCTTTATGTTCATTTAACATACATAGATGCTTTTTTGTTCGTTTATCCCTTCATAGAACCTATCATCAAACGATTAAGTTAACATAAATGAATTGACACGAATATTTTTCGTGTTCATTCGATTCGTTTATTTACACGTCTAGATACCAAATGTAAAATTTATCATAAATTATTTTTGTACATCCCCAACTTTTTTATAATGAAAGGAAAATTAATAAAAAAAATGATATTACGGAAACTCTGACGTATGGAAGATTCGAAATCATATTGAAAACTAATACTCCGTATATAGTAATTTTATGTTTGTCCATTTGAAAAGGCAAAGGTTGTTATGCATGAACAAGTTATCAATTTACTCCGTATTTATATTCACCGGCCACCTGAGGAGGGTCACATCACTTCTCATAATAATTGAAATCTAAATATTATTATAATTATAATTTTATTACAATTTGTTGCCAAATGCTAGCTAAATGATTAAATACCTTTTTTCATGTGATGTGAAAATATCTATCTACTCCTTTATTAAGCATTTCAAGATTTTGGTTTAATTGACTTAGTAGAGGGATATGGGAATTCCCCATATTACCCCTCACTTTAAATTTAGACTCAATTTAAATTTCGTGTGCAACCAGCCATTTCTTGTGTGGTACCTTTTTTACAAAGCAGATTATGACCGACAAATTCTTTCATTCTCTTTCTTTGTTTTACATAGTACATGCTTTTAATTATCTTTTTCATTATCACTTTAGACTCAATTTAAATTTCTTGTGGAACCATATGTTTCTTTTGTTTAGTTTCTTTTTTAATTTCCGATGATTTTTTGTTGTTGTTAGTGTTGTTCATCATATATTATTATTATTTGTTTTGATTTAAGCTGTATATCTTAAATCAATTTTCAAATGCTATTTCACTACGTTTTTTTAGGGGATTTCAAATACGTTCCCGCCGCATTACGCGGGTTAACGGCTAGTTACATGAAAAGAATGTGGAATCTAACAAAAGGTTAATGTTAATGTACGTACCTTTTTAAATCATAATGCAGCTATACTAAACCTTGGAGAGACGTTAATTAACATTACGTACATGAACGCTAAGGTTACGAAATTAATTTGTAAGATGATTCGGGCCTGTTTGGCATGAAGCTTTTGAGAGCTTTTAGGAGCTGTAGCTTTTATTTTTAATTTTTAAAGCTTCACTTGTGCAAAAAGCTCTGTTTGTTAGTTGCAAGCTTTAGGCTTTTATTTTAAATTAAAAGCTCCAAATCAAACGCCGTATAAAGTAGCGTTTCAAAAGTTGCAGAAGCTTTTTATATCCAAAATTACTCTAATGCCCTTGATCCATACCTAATTTTTTTTCATGGTCTCACAGAGTCACAGGCACACGTGTATATATCCCTTCTTTATCGATATTTAATAATTAATTTAATAATTTGATTTAATATTAATTTTGTTGTTCACGTGCAAAACAACCAGATGTTTTTTTTCCTTCTTTACTCCAACTTCCTATTTTCTTCTTTTCTTTCTTTAATTGTAATATAATATATACAGTATATGATATGATATGATATTTATAATGTGTATGAAGAAAATCCAAATTAAATATCACACAATAATAATTTTAATTTTTCTAGTATATAAAAAAATGACTATTATATTATTACTTGATAAAGTTTGTTCCATATAAAACAAATATTATTTGTTAAATTTGTTATTTAGCCAGTTTTATCATTATTTTTATTTTGATGTCTTTTTATGTCATTTTACACTTCTAAGTTACAGCTACAGCTAGTTTACCAAACAGTTTTATACAAATAAAGCTACAGCTTACAGCTCTAGTTTACAGCTACAGCCTACAGCTTGAAGCTACAGCCTACAGCTACAGCTTACAGCTACAGCCTACAGCTATTTTGCCAAACATACCCGAAGAATATAATACAATAAACACATTTAAACGTAAACATATATATCACATGCCACGGACATATATAGTCAATACACACTTTAATTCAAAGGGTGGTAATATTTCCACCATTGAAATTGATAAATTCACCATAATTGTGCATTAAGTATTTGTACTGTACAAATACTTAATGTACAGTTATAATGGACCTATCAATTTCAATGGTGAAAATATTAATACCCTAATTCAAAACATCCATCAGGAATAGAAATTAAATATGCAAACACACCACATCAATCTTGTACTCCCTCCGTCCCAATTTTATTGTCCCCAGACAAAAAACACACGCTTTAAGAAAAATGTACTGGTTGTACCCTACAACCAATAAGATTTAATCTCTCACCACGTTCCAATGTTTTGATTGGCTGAAAGGTACAACTAGACAATAAATTTGGGACATCCCAAAATAGAAAAATGGACAATAAATTCGGGACGGAGGGAGTATGTTACATCATCTTACATACCATTAAAGCCTTGAAATTTAATTTAATAATATATGAAGCTTATCTTCATTAGGGGTGTTTACAGTTCGGATACAACCGAATTATTCAAATGGTCTAATTGGATTAGACCGTTCAGATTGGACAATTTGATTTTTTAGATCGGATCGGGCAAAAACCAAAATAGTAATTTGGTTTTTGGATTGGTTTTGGTTACTATTATTAGAACCGGATTATCCAAATAAACCAAATAGTAATAATTGTATATGTAATACTCATTTGTAATACTCTTGTTTATCTATCAAAGTGAATGTAAAATATATGTTTGGTTATTTTTATACATGAAACCTTATTATATTATTGGTATTGTTAATATATATATCATTGAATATAACTTAAAATCTTAAGATATAAAACACTAACTCCACATTTATATAAACCCTCAACGTAACATGACAATAGGTAACCGTTGATATCGCTCATGACATTACCCTTTCACGAGTCAAAACCATACACTCATGCAGTCCACGAAAAACCAAACAGTTAAAACCGATCCATCCAAATAGTAATTTGGTTCGGTTCAATTCGAATTCGATATTTATTTGGATGGATCGGATTCACATTTTAAGAATCAAAATCCAAATGGATTTATATAAATGGATCGGATTTGATCCAATCCATCCAAACGAACACCCCTGATCTTTCATAGTATATAGTCGAGTGATATGATATCAAATACTGAACTACTCACGAAACTTGAGAGATATGAGTAATTTTGGGAAAATTACTCAATTTATCAAATAATTTGGGAAATTGAAATCTTACCCATAAAATTTTGTAACGCGTGTGTAACTTTTTAAGGAATTTTTTTTTTAGAAGTTGTTCTTTTCTTTAAAAAAAATGACATAAAAGCTGTTTTTATTTCTAAACTAGCTATTCATATATTTTATAGGGAAAGATTACCTTCAATTTTTTTCATATGGGTGGATGGTATTGTATTATTTATAGTTGTATTAGTTTATATATTTTCGATTTCAACAACTAAAAGGTAGTATAAGTAAGTTTTTGTTTACATCATGTAAACCCAAATAATGTAGCATTTAAAATATCTTATTAATTAGTTAAACATTATCATTGTCATAAAATTATTCTTTCATTTTACTGATTTCTTGTAAGATATATCTGATTATGTAGATCAATCAAGAAATCTTTTCAAATTTAAGTCTTTAGTTGTGGAAGGTTCATGGTCGATGAATTAGAACAACTATTATGACATAACTAATAGCTAATTTAAAATGTCCCTATATGCTCCATGAAAAAGTGTAATGAAGAGTCAAAGAGCTTTTGAAACATTATCTAACACTTCAAGTAAAGATAACAAAAACTCATCATCACCTTAAACTTTAATCTCTTTCTTTACTCAATATTTTTTAAAATTAATCGATGAATATTAATCAATTTAGTATATATGTTAGTTATAAAGAAAAAAAATTCGATGACAACTCGTCATTTGTGAAATTTGCATTCCTAACTTGCTAACAAATTAAAATTTCGATGCCTTAAATTAAAAAAAAATATATAAAGTTTAGTACCTTAAATAGAAATATGCACTACAAGAAAAAATGACTTTAGTGACATGTCAACTTTCGTCACTAAACGCTAAATAATCGTCACTAACGTACTTTAGTGATGAAAATCATTTCGTCACTTTTTATCACTATAGGTCCGTCACAAATTCAAATTAGTGACGAAATTTGAAATTCATCACTAATTAATCACGGGACACGAGACGTCACTATATTTGTGACAACCAGAGTTGTCACTAGAATTTCGTCACTAATTACAAAAATTCATCACTAATTGATCAGATTAGTGACGACATCTACAAAGCACAAAATACGTGACTAATTGAAAAGATTAGTGACAAAAACCACCGAGCCCTAAATCTGTCACTAGCCAGACGTGTCCAAAAATATCCGTCACTAGTGACAAGATACACCAAGCATAAATGCTTAAGTTAACATAAATCTATTTCGCTATTATATTAGGAGACCAAATGACAATTGATATAATAAATATTGATTTCATTAACACAAGGCAAATTGAATCAAACTCGTTCTCACAAATTTACCAACAAATGTCACAATTCTAGTCTTTCATATTTACACTTAAGACAAAAACATGACTACACTTCCTGATTTAAAAAGGCTTGAATGTTGACAACAAAGAAATCATTGACAATCCTACATGTACTCCGTCTTTATCTTAAACCCGGTTATGCTAAAAATCACCAACTTTCAAGATGAATCCAAGATATCTTCTCCTCCCATGTAACTTTCAAGCACCTTCACCTATCAATGACCAATACCAAGCTTAGTCTTACTATTATTATGGTATATAAAGGATTGTACTTGACAACCCATAATGAACTTTATAAGAAGCTTTTAGTATTTAAGATGAAGGGACAGCTTTTTAATGAGATTTTCAGTTTGAAACAAGAATAACTACTTACGGTGCTGCATGTTATCACGAATAACAGAGGCTAGGCTGTTAACCGAGCAAAAGATAATCCTTCCCCATAAGTATTACTGCTACATGAGCCGTCTTCTTCACAAATTTCAAAAACTACACACATTTGATTATAAGGAAAAATACTCATGTTAATAATAATGAGCAATGAATTAAGCAACCATTAGACTTTTAACATCCATGAATCCCGAAAGAAACAAGAGTTTAATATGTCATGTGTTTTGCTGTACAAAATCAAAACATTAATATCACCTCTCAATTTTACACCATGTGGCACTACAAGAAAAAAGCTTATTAGTGACGAATGCAATATGGTCACTAACATGTAAAATCGGTCACTAATGTCACTCAGAGACCAAAATTTGAGTGGTCACCATCCGTCACTAAAGGTCCGTCGCTAATTTTGACTAGAGACCAAAATTTACAATTCGTCACTGACTAGTGACGAGACTAAAGTCGTCACCAATTATGCGACAACTTATTTTGGTCACCAGATCTGGTCACTACAGCATAAAAAATCGTCACTAACTTTGATACATATTGACCAAACTAAAAGTGGTCACTCCAACATCCTAGCAGTGACCAACAATATGGTCACCTGTTAGGAGACTTTCCAGCTAGTTTTTCACATATTTCTTGCTATTGTAATACGATAAAACCTACGAATGCATACCAATACATGACAGGCTAAAGAATATACTCAATTATATAGATGCTTGATAAATATCAGATTCAATAAAGGTAAAATTCATGGATCCAAATAAAACCAATAAGATCCCTTTTAAGTCAGCTAATTATCAATTACATAACTTGATATAACTACAAAACAATAAGTAAACGTAGCACTCTAAATGTTTAAATTGTACATTTGATGCAATCACAAGCTATGAACATCCATATCTCGAATTGTATTCCCCTCAAATATTCCCATCAAAACTTCTTCAATCACAAATTTCCCTTCAAATGAATCACTAAAAAACACCAAAGGAGAAAAAATAGAATAATATCCCGATCACAAAAATAAGAGTTATTAAATTGATTAAGTAACATATAAGATGTTTACATATGCAAAAGAAATTATATGTTTAAGCTTTACAATGCTACTCACCTTATCAACTATTCTTGCGATTGAAACAGTGCCAACAACAGGTGGTATTTCATTATATGATCGGCTGTCCTGCTTTTAATGCTTGTGTACCTTGAGGTAAATAAGGTAAATAAGTGAAATTAATCATTTCTTATACATAATGAGAAAAATATGTAAAGTTAAAATTTGAAAATTTGATTGCTTTTAATGCTTGTATACCATTTCAACCTATTCAACTCATTTGTCTTGCTCTTGCAGCTCGTTTGACCCAATTCTGTTTTACCTAAACTTGCAAGAATTTACCTATTTGACAAAACAAAGAACATATAGTCCATACAAGTCAATTAGACATTACATCCACTAAGCTTCCAAACAACATATTATCTTACTCACTAAAAATATTCATGGGTTACCTCCAGATTGCAGTGAGCAGCCCACATTTCATCACCGCAATACTAGCTGTTGGTTCAATTAGAGATTCGCACTGCATAAAAAAATGTATTTAAAAGATTTAACCAAAACAGGTGAAATTCAAAGTGTAATGATTTTTACAAGTCCGGGCCTAACCTCAACGGTAATGCCACTTATGTTAATACCAACATAGAGACAAGCTTTGTAATGGGCATCCACGATCTCACTCCCAAAAGCCTTATCATCACCAATACCACAGTAGTAAGATCCCTAAGTTGCAATTAAAACAGACACACTTGTTATTACAAGAACCCTTTACTCTCAAAATTTAAGTAACTGAATGGAACAGTTGAAAAATTGATATTTTAATAAAGGCTGAATGTTGTTAATGGAAATTCAAACACGATAAAGGGGGAGTTATTGTTATGTAACAGATAGTTGTTTCACACCTCTCTGATATTCCTATAATCGCATATTCTTCAATTGATTGAGCCTTCTAACATCGAATGTTCTTTAGCAAAGCATCGTATAAATCTGCAAAAAACAAAACTGCTGCTTCATGATGTTTATTTGGTGAAAGTGTGAAACTAATCGAATAAGATGAACAGTTCAGTCAAAAGGGTGTAAAAATTTAATTAAAAGTGATATATTGCCCAATATATAGTGGTGACTGTAGTATCATACTGTATAACTGTATAAGGACTACAAAAACATTCATATTTACAACATTGAGCAATGACAACTCACCATATATATTCATTGCGTTTTTCAAACCATTATATGCTAAGTGCTTGTACTCTTCGTTATTCAAGAATTATCCATCTGAGGCAACAAAGTGTCAGTTTATCATGAGTATAACGAGCATTAGAAGACACCATTTTCAATCATTATTTTACTCAAAGTTATATATAATACTTGACCATAAATCATCTTTAGTGAAAGCTCAAATCATCTAACCAAGCCATAAAGATCTTGTTCAAACTCCCCCTCTTCAAAATCTATCAGATTAATAGCAATCCAATACTCGTACTTCATGAGTGCCATGTTTGTTAAATATCCCTAGGTTTATCTATATCTATAATTGTTGATTTTTTTATAAAGCATTATTATCGTCAATTATTTTTTCTCCTAAGCTTTTCACCAAACATGTAGTAGGTAATCTAAGAGGCGTATCACAATTAAACATAACTAACCATTTTTCATGAGAAACATCGTTAGCAACACATTTTTAACACAAATTAACGATAAAATATCATATGGAAGCACACAATCGAATTACATTTAATCATAAATACAAAGCTAGAGCAAATAATGGAAACAAAAAACATGAAAGTAGTAGAAGCTAAGCTCCGATTTCTGAATCTGAATAATTAATATACGCACATAAAAAAAGTTACAGATTTCGAGCAATTTACCATTGAATCGTGGACGAATCTAAAGGAAACTCGAGCCGTAACTGTTTACTTTACATGTGAGGCACTCGAGCATGAATCTATTCAAAATCTTAAATCGTACGAGTGAGTTGATGTAATGAAACTATAGATATTCGATCACAATTATGCGTTGTTCCTATTCTACGTCTTCGATTAAGAAACGCTACATCATGAGAGATGCTCGATGATTTAGAGAAACCTAGGGTTTAATTTGGGGAAATGTGATCGGTGGTAACTGTAGAGAAGATATATCTTTGGTAAATTTATAAATAGTATCTCTCATGTTTACATAGTTGTTAAATTAGATGATCTGATAAACATAAATGTTACGTTTAGATACCTTTATTGATATTGAGTGTTTATTATTTATAAATAATACTATATGTTACTATAATCAATTATTTCTATATATTTTATTGTGTAAATAAGAAGCTCGATTTGTACGTAAGTATTTAACAATTTGAGTATTTGATTTGTACAGTGTGCTATGTAAGTTGTACCTTTCCTTAATAATACAATATATTTGTATTCTTAAACCAAGGTCTATTGTGCTGAATTGCTGATGATTAAATTTAATTATTTATAAATCATTGAATAATTAGTTTTATTATAAGTGAGCATTAGTTTTAGATATTTAGTTTTCAAATTAAGTGACCACTTTTTTTTAGTCTCTCTCATTTAAGCTAAGTGACCATTATTTTTTGGTCTCCGACTTTCAAATTCAAACTAGGTGACCACAACCTTTTTTGGTCTCTAACCATTCCAAATTTTGTATGTTTAATGTTAACGAGTGACGACAAACCAGCATTGGTCACTATATTAGCAGCATTAATCAAAATGAGTGACCATTTATTTTATGGTAATTAAATTGAGATATTAGTGACCATATTATAAGTCGTCACTGTGAAATTGGTCACTAATGGGCATTTTTCTTGTAAATAATGTAATACTAACATACTAGGAATTTGATAGATTAACAAATGACTAGTCTAACCATATGGCTAGTGCCTAGTGATTAGTGATAACTTATAACTGTGAAATAAAAAATTGAAAATCATTAAGAAGCTGGAATGCAAAAGATAGAACAATTCTGAATCAACTCATCGAGTGCTAAGGAGGAACCCTTTGAGCGAATGGTTTGATAAAACGGTTTAAAGAGTCTATAATTTATCTAAAACTTAAATTTAAGGAGAAATATTCCGTGCAGCAAAACTGCACGGATTGAATGGTGCTGCTAAAAGGGACTAAATATGTATATTTACAAAGTTGAAAGATTACATATGTAAATTATAAATTATTTTTCTCTTTTCTATTGGTCAACAGCACAAAAATTTTGTGCATTTTACAACACAATTACTTTCCATTAAATTTAAATATAAAACCATTTAAACTTGGTTTTTGAAGCTAGATGAATAAAAAACTCTATTTAAATATCATTAAAACGGATTAAAGATCAAACATATAAGAGCAAAGTGAGAATTTTAAAATTCCAGTCGATCAGACTCTGCATCTAGAAACAAAAGCTTAGTTTTCATTTGTATATATGTTTTCATATCATAGAATGTAGTATTCATCATTCTAAGATTAAGTTTATAATCTCAAGTATTCACAAGCATTATAAGAAGATAATGAGCATTGAATTCCTTAATCGAAGAAGAAGTAAAAGACAAAGCTAAGTCAGAATTATAAAATGGAAAAAGACTCTTTAAATTAAGGTTGTTCTCAACATTCAAGCATATTAGATATACAAGATTCGAAGACAAAGAAGATCTAATCCTAGATTGCCATTACGTAGGGAGAGATTGTTGGGTCAAATAATGTAATAATAGACTAGTGATCTAATGATAGACTATGAATGATTGAATGAATAGTCTAGGCATTTGGCTAGTGGTTAGTATTAATTAATTAATAGATCATTAAGAAATTAATCATTGTAACTTACATTTCCTATGTCCCCGTTAAAGCGTCCACGTTATTCAAGCAGTTTTAAAAATTTTCATCAATTATATTTTTCACTAATCAAATATATCCCTACCTACTAAATGTTATTTTGATTAGTTGTTATATAAAAGTTGACACTTATTTGAGGGAAGTGACAAATACAACAAAAAGAGTTATTCATACACCAATTTATGCTATAGTGTAGTTGTACTATAAGCAGAAAAAGTTGTACAGTTTGGTGTATGATTAACTTTTTTTGTTGTATATATTAACTCCCTTATTTGAGACATTTTAAAATAATAATTAATCAAGACATTTGAAATAAGATGGAGGGAGTAACACAAATATACACTCGATAGAGAAGTACATTCAAAGAAAACGTTCTCTAATTTTGCATATTATTCATACATGATTGCTTGAATTCGAACTAACATATTTTTGGGTGAAAACCGGTGGCTCGGCCCCTATTATCGGGGATTTTTGCCTGATTATGTCAGGTTTTTTTCATCCCTTTTAGAGCCCTTGCAGTTCGGTTTTAGTACTAGGCATATCCAAAAACCTGGAGTGTTTTATTGGTGTATGTATACCTTTGTCTATCTAGCGTCTTGCTAATAGACTTTTTATAATATATTTAGCCTTCAAAAAAAAAAAAACATATTTTTGTTAGTCGAGTTTTATAAATGACAACTATTTTTTCAAAAGGTTCAAGCGTCCATAAATATGTACATGTTTAATCAATTATTATCACGGAATCAATTGTCTTTGTTGTAAGGGAGTAAGTAGTGGATCAAATCCGGATCAAACACGTATATATGTAGGGCTGTCGATTGTTTAATTAAGTGTTTTGTTAACGAAAGCTCTGAGGGTTTTCATTAAGATGTTTGGACATCCATAAAACATTTGTATTTTAACTAAAATATAGGGGGACAAACTAAAATTCAGGGGACTATAATATTTTATTTTTTAAAGTACAAATTTTTATGCATGTCCTAACGTCTCGGCTCTCGTTATCAATTTCCTTTATTAAAAAAAAAAGACTTTAATTTCACTTTATTTTATTAAAATAGAATGAATTAATTGATTAATTAGTCTGATTTTAACAGATGATGTCATTCGTTATCTATATTATATTTATTTAAGATTTAACATTTAAGATTAAGGTGTATTTATATGTTCATGTTTTGATGACATGAGTTAATTAGGACTCGCATTATCTTTTTCGTTTAAGATTTATGAAAAACTTGACTATTAGCGTATTTTAATACTAACAAGACTACATATTTTTAATCCAATAGTCGCACATAAATAATGCTACAATAATATTGAAGAAAATTAATTTTTTCTATTTTCTACTTATTGGACTCTAAAGTCTAAAACATTTGTCTCTAGAATATTTAAATTTTAAATTAAATACCAGAATAAAATGGCCTCCAGTTTGTGGAATCCATGACTCATTGACTCACCTATCAAAAAATTTCTAACAGAAAACTGTTCCACGTCATCACCGGCCGTCAAAATATGATATCCCGGCCAAGTTACCCTACCGTCGGTGATCGAACCCTTACCTTTGTTAAAATACTCCGCATAATACAATCTATCAGATGCAGAGTTCCCTTGATATGGCATCCAACCCGCGGGATCAATCGATATTTCGAAATCACATTTTATATATACAACCCTCGAGTATTCCCTCCAGGGTCGCCCCAGATACGTCACTACTGACCCATCAGTCAAGGTCGAGTCAGGGGCGACCCGAGAATTGTGTATCACAAATCCCGGATTTGAATACGGATTGCTTCTTCCTTGAGCTGTTATTGTGTTTTGTTGACCATGTAATGGGGTTCGCATATATATATATATTGCAATTCTAGAGAACGGCTGAAGCGTTGCCAAAAATGAAATCCACGGTTCCGTAAATGTCACATTCACGTAAAAATTGTCGGTAATTGAGTAGTGACAAAGTGTCTTGGTACCCTTTGAAGCTACATTTGTAAAAGACCGCTAGATCCGAGGACGAGAGGAGTGCAAGGGCTTGTCCATACTCTGGACCAGCAGTGTTCTCGAACGTAATCCCAACCGCAACAAAACCCGAACCCCATACCTCTGCACAAAAGTTTGTGAATCAAAATAAACATCTACATTATGTTCGACTTTAACATGACAAGTTATGTTTCCTCACACTTGCTGACTGGCACATTTGGGTCTCACAATTTTAGGCGTACTTTAGGTGTAGCTAATCAGAAAAATCTATCTTTTTAGTATTAAATTATTTAAAATATTTAACTTTATCCAAAAATGTAAAGATAGTAAATAAATAATTATCAGATAAGAAAAATCAAATAACTTACGAACAGTTGAAGTGTTGTAAGTTAACAATCCCTGTCTATCATTTTTGTCGTTAGTTATAACAGTCGCATCAATGCCATCTCCTACAAGCGTTAAATTGGTTATGGATCGTTCGATAATGACATTTTCTCTGTAAATCAGCTTTCACGTATATAACAAATCTATCCGTTCCAATTCTTTGATTTTCGGATGCTTGTATCGCTTCACTAACAGTACTAAAATCACCATAGCCATCTTGAGCAACAACTAAATTCACTTGTGTTTTCCCACCTTTTTCGGCTAATTGAATTAGTCCATGATCGTTTGTCGTGGAGAGCTTATAACTAGCCGAGGGCTTAGTGTGAACCATATTTAAGAAGTGCGAGAGGTCTTCTCGAGCTTGACTCATTGACGTTTTAATGCCAAATCCACGAGACTCGAATTCATGAAGAATGATCGAATTGCATAACTTGGGAATAGGGATTTGGTTGCAAAATGAGATATAGGAACAAAAAATGGGACTTGAAATTACAAGTGTTGCTTTGCAGAAAAACTGTATAAGATATGATTTTGACATTTTAAAAGGATACAGTGTTACTGTGCTTTTGTTTATCTCATTTTTGTTATTTCCTAGTCATATATTCTGTCCTGCATTATCTGTCAAACCTTTTTAATACTAACAAAACTACATATTTTTAATCCAATAGTCACACATAAATAATGCTACAATAATATTGAAGAAAATTAATTTTTTTCTATTTTCTACTTATTGGACTCTAAAGACACATTTGTCTCTAGAATATTTAAATTAGATACCAGAATAAAATGGCACTCCAGTTTGTGGAATTCATGACTCCCCTATCAAAAAATTTCTAACAGAAAACTGTTCCATGTCATCACCGGCAGTCAAAAGATGATATCCCGGCCAAGTTACCCTACCGTCGGTGATCGAACCTTACCTTTGTTCAAATACTCCGCATAATACAATCTATCAAATGCAGAGTTCCCTTGATATGGCATCCATCCCGCAGGATCGATTGATATTCCAAAATCACATTTTATATATACAACCCTCGAGTATTCCCTCCAGGGTCTCCCCAGATACGTCATTACCGACCCATCAGTTAAGGTCGAGTCAGGGGCGACCCGGGAATTGTGTATCACAAATCCCGAATTTGAATTCGGATTGCTTCTTCCTTGAGCTGTTATTGTGTTTTGTTGACCATGTAATGGGGTTCGCACATATATATTGCAATTCTGGAGAACGGATGAAGCGTCGCCAAAAATGAAATCCACGGTTCCGTAAATGTCACATTCTCGTAAAAATTGTCGGTAATTGAGTAGTGACAAAGTGTCTTGGTACCCTTTGAAGCTACATTTGTAAAAGACCGAGAGATCCGAGGACGAGAGGAGTGCGAGGGCTTGTCCATACTCTGGACCAGCAGTGTTCTCGAACGTAATCCCAACCGCGACAAAACCCGGACCCCATACCTCTGCACAAAAGTTTGTGAATCAAAATAAACATCTACATTATGTTCGACTTTAACATGACAAGTTATGTTTCCTCACACTTGCTAACTTGCACATTTCGGTCTCACAATTTTAGGCCTACGTTAGGTGTACCTAATCAGAGAAATCTATCTTTTTCCTATTAAATTACTAAAAATATTTAACTTAATCCAAAAATGTAACGATAGTAAATTAATAATTATCAGATAAGAAAAATCAAATAACTTACGGACAGTTGAAGTGTTGTAAGTTAACAATCCCTCTCTATTATTTTTGTCGTTAGTTATAACAGTCGCATCAATGCCATCTCCTACAAGCGTTAAATTGGTTATGGATCGTTCGATAATGACATTTTCTCTGTAAATACCAGCTTTCACGTATATAACAAATCTATCCGTTCCAATTCTTTGATTTTCGGATGCTTGTATCGCTTCACTAACAGTACTAAAATCACCATAGCCATCTTGAGCAACAACTAAATTCGCTTGTGTTTTCCCACCTTTTTCGGCTAATTGAATTAGTCCACGATCGTTTGTTGTGGAGAACTTACTAGCCGAGGGCTTGATGTGAGCCATATTTAAGAAGTGCGAGAGGTCTTCTCGAGCTTGACTCATTGACGTTTTAATGCCAAATCCACGAGACTCGAATTCACGACGAATTATCGAATTGCATAACTTGGGAATAGGGATTTGGTTGCAAAATGAGATATAGGAACAAAAAATGGGACTTGAAATTACAAGTGTTGCTATGCTGAAAAACGGTATAAGATATAATTTTGACATCTTAAATTGATACCGTGTTACTGTGCTTTTGTGTCTATTTATTTATATGATTTTATTAATAAAATGTGGATTTTCTTTTAATTAATCCGTGCGTTATGCTCAAACAGTAACATCAAATGAAATGCCAAATTGCCTCTTGGTATGGAAATGTTCAACGACTGTTTTAAGTATTTGTGTGCGGCAATTAGGTAACTAATAACCGTATATTAATAGGACTTTACTAGATTATAACCCGCGAATTCGCGGGCTACCACATGATTTTATTTTATATATAGTTAAATTTTTATATATATTGATATGGTTCTAAGTTTATCAAGTATGATAAAGTCTAAGTAATCGAACCATGTCTTTTGTTATTTAATAATTATACCATACGTACATCTTGTAGATATCCACACAATTAAGTAAATTAATCAGTTTGATTTTGCACACAGTTTTAGGATATCCTACTAAGTACACTTTTCACCAATCAATTTAACATATCTACCCATTAAAGTCTCTTTCGATTATGCAACTAATGTTGAGTTTGTGAATATCGAACAAAAGAAAAAAAAAAGAACAAAAATTAAAAGTGGTCTAGCTTGGTCACGTGCAACAAAATCAATTGTTTTTGAGGTCGGTGGCTTCTCACGTGACCTCAACAGAATTATATGGCGGCTAGGAATTTTTTGTGTCGTTTGTTTCTTTTTTACGTGGGGTTATATATTATAACCTATTATTGTATAAACCCTAAGCCACCAAAATAATAAAGAAAACTCTCTCGGTTTGGCCCCATGGACTAAACCAATCTCCAAGTTGGAGATTGGACATAACCACGTTAAATCCTTGTGTCGTTTACATTCTCGTATCGTATTTATTTAACTTGTTTTGCTTGTTTGATTGCTTTGTTAGCAATTGATTATTCGTTTATTGTTGTGGGTATAATTGTGTTCAATTATGCGCGTTGTTTGGGTCCTAAATTCCTAACAACTGGTATCAGAGCTCAAGGTTGAGCGATTGAGAACAATAGCAGATGAAAGTACGATCAAGATGGATTGTTGATGGTTAGGGTTTTACTGAAGGATGGAAAGCTAGGGTTATTGTGGCCAGATAATCATAGTGGATCTAGATTCGGTTGAAGATAATCATTGGGGGAACGTTTGAAAACGATGCGGTTTTTGGATTTGTTTGCAACATGTGATCGAGATCGATAGACTCGTTTTTTTTATGTTAGATCGCGACGAACTTGAAGAGTTGTTTTCCGGATTGAACAAGATTAGGGTTTTGTCTGGTGGGTTGTAAAGTGACGACACGGCAGGAGGCCGGTTACGTTATGACAGTGATTGTTTGCGGTGGTAATGGAGTCGGTGATCGGGTTTCGATTGGCGGTTTGTTGCGGAGAGAGATTTTGGGATCCAGGTTTCGGATTCGAGTTTATCATTCTTTGCGATCCCGTGCAAAAGAATAGATAAATGTTATCAAACCTAGGGTTTGATATTGCGAGTGTAGGGATGTGATGTCTCGGGAACTTCATTGATACAGACTAGGTTATTCAAAGATGTGAGATTTGTTACGGTGCTCAAGAGGATGGTTTTCTCGGTTGAGTAGACGGGTAAGAAGCGGTACCACATCCGTTTTGGTAATCGACAGTGATGGGTGTCAGAGGGAGTTTTGTTATCGCTCGTGGGTTGAAACGGGAGACCATGATTTTGATCGAGTATTCCATGTTCTTGGAATGATTAGGCGGGTTAGAGTTACTACTCTTGAAGATATTGGTTGTAGAAGATGTCGGATAGAACGCGTTCGGCTGGGCTCGGTTATTGGTTGATGTTTGGTTCAACAATAGAGCGATTCTTCTTGAGGAATCAATTGGAAATCTTCAAGTGGGTTAGAGGCGGATAACCGTGTAAGTCCTAATGTTTGAGCTTTCGGATATTGTTGAGAGTGTCGGAACTTTTGGGAGTTTGTTAACCGATAGAAGTATCGAAGCTAGTGGGGGTTTGGCAACTAGTGGGAGCTTTGGAGATTGGTGTGCAACTGTTGGATCTCAGTTTCTATGGGTTTGTGTGCGGATTCCGGATAACACTAGAGCATTCGCATCTTAGTTTTTTTTACTCTCCAATGGCAAAGAAATTTGCGACTGACCGTGGGTGATGAACTAGAGTCTTCTCAGATAGCCGCGATTGTTATTTTAATTCGTACAGTGGGAGCGGGCTGAGGGGGAGAAGATGTGTTCATAGAAATCATAGCTATGTATTTGGGTCGGTGTACCAGCGGGAAAGCGAAAGTTTGTAATGTAGGTTTTCAAGGTTGTGACTGCGTTCTCACTGGTAAATCTTGATGGTGATCTACGGGGGTTGTTCTATCGGTGATTTTCTGATCGCTGGGAAGGAAAATCGGATGGACGAAATTCTGTACGGGTTGGTCGTTGACATGTCGGTGGCAGGATCCGATGTGGCTGAAATCGATGGGTTGAGGAGATGGGTATCTCTTGAAAGAATCATGTGGTTGAAGTCGTTGCACACTTCAACGCATCTTCTTGGGCTAGAAGATGGTGGTGCGGATAACCGGAGAGTGGTCCCAGTTTAGTAGTGGTGTTCAGTTAGCTTTGTATATCTAAAGTCTTCCGACTCGGTGTGGTCGAGCAAGCGTGTCCCGGATGGTTTCCGGCGGTATAGGTTAAAGCTAAGAACGGGTGTTGCTAAAGGGGCGTTAATGATGTTGGGTTTAATTTAGTCCCAGTTTTCAACATGGTGTAGTTGAAGAGCCTTTTATCGAAAGTCTATCTAACTCGAGTTTAGTTAGTGTGCGTGTCCCAATTGGTATTGGCGGTATGGAGAGGCGGATTCGACTTAGTTGATAGGGAATTGTTAAGGGTTTAATAATTTTGGGTTTGTCCGATCTTCAAGTGGGAGATTGTTGAGTTTGTGAATATCGAACAAAAGAAAAAAAAAGAACAAAAATTAAAAGTGGTCTAGCTTGGTCACGTGCAACAAAATCAATTGTTTTTGAGGTCGGTGGCTTCTCACGTGACCTCAACAGAATTATATGGCGGATAGGAATTTTTTGTGTCGTTTGTTTCTTTTTTACGTGGGGTTATATATTATAACCTATTATTGTATAAACCCTAAGCCACCAAAATAATAAAGAAAACTCTCTCGGTTTGGCCCCGTAGACTAAACCAATCTCCAAGTTGGAGATTGGACATAACCACGTTAAATCCTTTTGTCGTTTACATTCTCGTATCGTATTTATTTATCTTGTTTTGCTTGTTTGATTGCTTTGTTAGCAATTGATTATTCGTTTATTGTTGTGGGTATAATTGTGTTCAATTATGCGCGTTGTTTAGGTCCTAAATTCCTAACTAAGATAATGAATATTCGTATGTGCTCGAATGAGTTTAACTATTTTTTCTTTCTAAAATTGAACATTAAAACAAAGAGGTAGTACTTTTTAGTTGTACATGATTTAGAAGATGACAAGTATTTGGACCCGTGAGTTGTGGGAATTTAGTCAAATAAAATGAATCAAAAACATGCTTTTAGATATATAAAATTAACATTATTTGATTAGTAATTGTGTAGGTATACGTAAATGTAAATCATAAAAACAATTCTCTTTCCCTGTCTTGGACTCATGTTGTAAAGTTCCCATGTATGACCTTCAAGAGTTGTGGCTAGTTTTTTTACTCATATACGATGTACAATATCCTAAAATATGATAGAAAAAACATAATCATAATATCTTTCATCATACTTAAAGCATCTACTACCAACACCATAAATCCAAACACAATGAGGAAACTAAAGTGATGGACTGAAATCAAAATCAAAGCCTAAGTTATAATGGGTTTGGCTAACTTGTGCCCTAAGGGCACAAGATAAGGTTCATTAAATGCACTACAACTTTCTAAATATATCACAAAATTTATTTATCAAACTCACTAATTTCCAATTATACATCATCATTAATTACAATTTATGTTATTTATGGAAAATTCAACTTTATTCAATGTCACTAACTTGTGCCCAAAAGGCACTTGTTAGATTTTCCCAATTATAATAGGATATCAATAATCAGAAAAGGGCTTAGTCTTCCAAAATGTATCAAACTATGTACAAATCTCTATAATAAGTATCCACCTTTAAATACCTCTATTGTGTGTATCTAACTTGTAAAAACATATTATTATATGTAGTTTACCTGCTATAGCAGGTCAACCCTTGCCACGTCACCAGTTTGATCTGCTTATAAACATGTCAATTGAATGGTAAAAGTAGGGGATGAATTAAATAACGATCTGTTGCATCAGCAGTTATGAGATTTTCTCGGATCGCAGGGAGTTTGAAATATTTATGGTTGATTGGACAAAGGATGCCAAATGATGATGATCGGTTCCAGTGGATTTAGCCAACTTAGAACAATGGGTTGCTAATATATGTCTAGCTGAAGCAACAACACTACTCATTCTTAAATCTTCCAACCAGTTGGCTGATGTTGCGCTAGTAGTAATGGAACCCAAAGCAGTGGCTAGCCCTGCAAACCACAAGGCAGTTTAAAGTGTGAGCTATTACTGTATGGACTTTGTCTTTCTTTCTCATACTACAACTACTATTACCTTCCTAGGTGTGATGAAGCCATTTCTCTCTTGGCCTAAGCACCCCTAGACCGTTTGATATGTTCATAATTGCAATCCACCTTTAATCGTTCCAGCTCGTGCGAGCTTTTAAAGGCCTTTACGATCTCTTCCTTCACACACTTCAAGAAGCATGTTCATGAAAACCTGTATGTACATCAAAAGATCATTATATTTTTTTTCCTACAAAAACACTTGTTCACAAAAAAGTACACACATAAAGATGTATTTCCTCAATAAAGTTTGCATCTGTCAACATTGCACCACACATCACGATCCTTTCGATAAGGAGATATCAGGCTAGCTATACATATGTAGCTAGTATCTCTAAACAACTTAGCTACTTCTCCTAATATGATTATAAAGAACTCCTACTCAGATCAACAACAGTCTTAATACAGAATGCCAATAACCGCTAATATAAACCTTTATAACCAACTAAGATAAGAAAATGGACCCAAAACCGTCTATATAGTGCATATTAGATAGATGATTGATTGATCAAAAAGCAAACCGGAATCGAATATTTGAGAACACTTATATCAAGTGCGGCTTAGCTCTGTATACAATACTTAGAAAGGAGTGGAGAGTTTAGTAACACATACCTCAACATGAACCGTGATGACAACTTGGAATAAACTGGTCCAAACGTATCAGATACTAAAGATATCTTGTCGTTTTTCTTCTTACTATGACTTTATAAGTAACGAATTCCCTACCTAGCATACATATATATTACAACTACAGTTAATCAAACAAAAAAAATAATACTTACGCATCATACAATAAGCAAAAAAACTAATACTTACGCACCATACAATAAGCTAAAGGACATCTTTTTAACCTATTCAAAATTCAATTAATCAAACAATTCGATTTGAAGAGAACCTGAGGATTTAGAAATCTCACATGCCCATTTTGCATGACAACAAACATATATACAATTAAATTGTATGAATTACTAATTAAATATTTTTCTTTTATACCTGTATCCACCAGCGAAGAAGTACGACAAAGGTAGAAATACTACGGCAAAGGTCGAAATACGTTTCCCTAATCGTTGTGTGTTGGTGAATCTACCCTTAAACTTTCTTGAAGGGCTTTGGCAAGCTGCTCACCTTCCTCAATGTTAGCATCATCATCATGTAATATTCAAAGCAATATATAAAACATATGTAACATTTTCAAATACCTTATTCTTTCTTGAATAATTATACGTTAACACATTTCTACTTACCAATTACTTGGTTGTCTTTATCGTCTTCTTCAGATGGGGAGTTTGATTATGTTCATCTCCTTCGATGGATAATCACTTGATTTTATTGTGGCATTTTTCACTGCAAAATTAAATAAACTAATTAGAAACTCAAAATCCAAGAACAAACGTGTTGTATAATTACATAATAAAACTATAATCCCCACAACAAAGAAAAAAATATCCTTAACTTAGCAATCAAGCATAATACAATAAAGTGATGAACATCATTTGTACATTTGTAGGGAAATCAAAATCATCATCAGTAACCTTAAAACTTAAGCAACAAATTGATCTACAAAATCAAAACCCTAAAATTGATGCTACTACAATATATGAGATTTTCTCATAATCAACAAACTTTCATTAAAAAAATAAAAATAGTATTAACAATTAGAACATTATAATGAAAAGTTGGGAGATAGTAACATACCCTCAAATTGTTGAAAAAGAAGAACGTGAAATTTGTATAACATGGAATTTTGACTTGTATACAAAAACCTGCAAATAAAACCAATCATTCTAAGCATAAAAATTTAATCATCAGTTCATCAATGAATTCGTATACCTAGATGTCAAATAGGGAATGGTTGTTACCTTAATCTACAATTGAACTCAAATAATATTAAAAGAAAGCTTACTGGCATTAGGATTCATAAAAAAACAATTCAAGAGGGTTCATTGAGAAGCCATAGAAGATTTTGTTACAAGTAAGGAGAAGCGATAGAAGATGTATATTGCATTTTTTATTTTTTTAATACTCCGTATAAACTAATTAAGGAGGTTATTGGATTTTTAAAAGTATCTTATATACTCTCATTAAAATTAAAATAGTCAAAACTATAATTGTTATGGATAATATTCACCAAAATAAGTTCCTAAAATGATGGTAAATATCCATATATTGATTTGTGATTGAAAAATTTAAACGGATGTTTACTAATAATTTTAAAATTGAATAGTTGTGTGGCATTTTAGTCTTTTAATTAATCATAATCCACTATTTAGGTTGTCATTATATCTTAATTTAATCAAGGGTCCTTAATTAAAAGTCTAATTATTGAAAGGTTAGGATTAATTTATAAGGAGCTATTTCACTAATGACAACCTAATAAACACTTTGTTATAATATATAAGAGAGAAGAGAGATGGGGCTTAAGAGCACAAGAAATGGTTGTTATTGTACTCGATGTGTTAAATAACTGAACACTAAAGTTTAATATCGGTGTGATCAAATGTTTAATGGTAATGATTCGTCCTTTTCCACTCCTTTTGCTTTAAGTAAATTTATATTTAATAAAATTATTTGCCGTTTCCAAAAAAAGTAAATTTATAAAATCTAAATTTGGACATATGATAAATTGATATTGCGTTTAAAGTGTGCATTTGATTATTAAATTAGAGTAAGGTTCAAATGAGTACACCAATTTTGAGTGAGAATGAGGGAACCAACAGATTTCTGTCATGTGTCACTTTATTCTCTCTCCTCCACACTTTATTCTCTCTCCTCCACATTTTTAAAAATTAAATATCTCACAAACGGTAAGTCGAAAAATCATGAAAATTGCACCATAAAATTCAGCGTTTTCTCCTCTTCGATTTGCCGTCCCTCAAGGCATACTTTTGACAACTTTTTTTTTCCTCATTTTTTGGTGGGTTTCACAAATTAGTAACACATGTGTTAGTGATTAGTTGTACATTTAATTTGTGATTAAGGTTAGGGTTTAGGGTTAGGTTTATGGTTTAGGGTTTATAAGGGTTTAGGGTTTAGAATGGGTTCAAGGTTTAGGGTTTAGAAAGATTTAGGGTTTAGCGTTTTGTAAAGCGTTTAGGGTTTAGGGTTTGGGGTTTAGGGGTTAGGGTTTAGGGTTTAGGGTTTGAGGTTTGGGGTTTCAGGGAGAAACCCCAAACCTCAAACCCTAACCCCTAAACCCCAAACCCTAAACCCTAAACGCAACACTTTAACACATGTGTTAGTAAATGTGAAACCCATCAAAAAAATGAAAAAAAAAAACTTTTCGAAAGTATGTCTTGAGGGACGGCAAATCGAAGAGGAGAAAACGACGAATTTAATGGTGCAATTTTCATAATTTTTCGATTTGTCGTTTGTGAGATAATTGATGTTGGGGGTAAATGGGTTTTGTACATGTGGAACATTCTCTTTGTACACATGGCTTGATATCATTGGTTCCCTCATTCTCACACAAATTCCTATTCTCATTTGAACCCTACCCTATTAAATTAATTAAATTATTGTAATATGATAAAGTAATGTAAAGTAATCAAAGGCTTTCCAAAGATGGGTGCTTAATTGTTGTTTAGCAAACACCACTACTTTACTTATATAGATTTTGTACATTTAGAAAATCAACCACACAACTTATAAATACACTAGTTTTCTGCCAAAAAAAAGAAGAAGGTAATGTTAGCATGGTTAATTTTATAGAATTTGATTACATTGGAACTTCAATTCTATTCCGTAAGGATGTTTGGTTGAAAAATAAATTAAATATAAAGTCATCAAATTTCCTCACCTAAAGAAATTCAAATTCCCTACCGTTTTAATTTCCTTAATGAACTACAATTTCATAAAAATATGTTGCGAATCAAATAAAGCCTAAAAGTTCGTTGCTCTAATTTTCCATATATGTTCAAAATAACTAAATAGGAGATCATTTATTATGTGAAAAGAATAATATTTTATTTTAAAGATTGACTAGCTTATGCTTTAAGTTAATTATGATTAACATTATTTCTGAAAATTTTACTTCATTAATTTCTCTTAACTTATGGGGATAATACACAAATCGGTCACTATACTTTATGAAAATGTACATCTGGGTTACTAAACTTTAAAAATGTTCAATTGGGTTACTGTGCTTGTAAAAAAGTTCAATTAGGTTACCAAACTTTAGACATAGTTGCTATAGCCAAAATGACGCTGTTTACTAAACTTAAAAATGTTCAATTGGGTCACTTTTTTTTTAACCGAAATTAAGCAAAATAGGCGGGATGACACCAATCAATAAATATAGTGATCTAATTGAACATTTTTAAAGTTTGATAACCCAGATGAACATTTTCGTTAAGTATAATCATCTATTTGTGTATACCTTATGCCCTAAGGGCAATAGTCACATAATTCCTTTATTTTAAGCCCAAAACAAAAACATACATTTTAAGTACACATTTAATTTTTGTGGTCAACACCATATTTATTGATTCGTCATTACATATATTAGTTCTTGTTCATGGTTAATAGCGTTTGTTTGAATAACTAGTTGACTTTCTAAGTTAGTTTGACTTTGCTGTACGCTAGCCATTTCATTTGCAAAACTGTTACCAGAAATTAATGGTGTTGATGAATGATGAATATACAGAGTAATAAAAATATAAATGCAAAAATCAATCAAATATCTACTTTTGGAAATACATTTAGAATCATCAATTTTACATGGGCAATACTTTACACCATCAAATATGTTTTGTGTTGTTGTACAACATAACGGTATGAAGCACAATTAGTAGTGTACAGATAAAACTAAGTGATGTATGAATTATCACGCTTTTTATATGTCTTCAAACCGTTCACATTTGACTATAGTTACATATACATTGATAATAGCTAGTGATGCATGGTGAAAACACAATGAATTATAAAATACTAACATTTGCATTTAATTTAATTAGATATATAAATCTGGAAAAAAGAAAATACTACTTATTTCGTACGTTTAATTTGACCAGTTGTAAGGAAAATATTCAATCTAAAATCTGTATGTTTGCTTTTAAATTAATTAATTTCAAAATGTAATTAACTAATGGCACGTTTCATATGTGTAGGAAGATATTTTACATACTTCCCTTGTCCATTTAGTTAGTTATATTTCCGTTTATAGTTAGTTAGAATTCTGTTTTTGTAACAGCTAGCCAAGCTTCATCTCCCAATGTATATATTTCTTTCATCTTGTTCATATCAAAGACAGTTGAGATAATAGAAGAATAATGACTTCTCCAATTTTTTCTTTCATTGTTATTTCTCTCAACACCAACATGGTATCAGATTAGGGTTTCAATAGATCCTACGATCAATTTTTTTTTTTATCAGTGAAGACTTATTACCATGTTCAAGGGCTTCCAAGTAATAATTATTAGTCGAGGGTCTTACTTGTAAATATTAGCGGTTAAGTTAATCTTTGTATATAACAAACGCTTTGTAATTTCATTTTTCAATTAATGAGAAAATAATGTTTTCTTCTCAAATTCGCTTCCGTTCATATGGTATCAGAGCTTGAGGCTCTTGAAACCCTAATTCCTAATTTTTTGAATTCGTGTGCGTATTTGATTGATTGATTCATAAATCAATCAAATTCTTGTTCGGTTAATTAGCTTCTGAATCTGAAATTGCTTAATCGATTGCAAGAATTCGTACTTAATCTCTTCGAAATTTCTAGGTTTACGGTGTTAATTCCTGAGTTGAAAACTTTCTGGTAGCAATGGCGATTCCGGCATCTGATTCGATTCCGACGAACAGTAACAATGCACAGAATGCTAATTACAACTCGATTAATGATCCTTTGTACGTAGCCAGTTCGGATCATCCAGGAATGATCTTGACAAATACGCCGTTTAGTGGTGGTAACTTCCATGGATGGAGCCGTACCATTAAAATGGCGTTAGGTGCAAAATTGAAATTAGGATTCATTGATGGTTCGTGTACTAAACTTGTTGATGATGTGGATAAACTGCAAAGGTGGATAAGGTGTGACTATATGGTGACCTGCTGGATACTCAATTCGATGGTAACAGATCTATCAGATGCATTTCTATATGCACAATCAGCTTTTGAACTATGGAAAGAAATTGAAGAACGCTATGGCCAAAGTAATGGTCCACTCATTTACCAGCTTGAAAGAGAATTGAATAAGGTAACACATGGAAATATCTATATAGCAGCTTACTTTAATAAATTGAAGAAGTGTTGGGATGAACTTCACAATTTGAATGGAGTTCCTGTATGTACTTGTGGTAAAATGAGTGAGTGTGGTTGTGGTGTTATTGATAAATATCTTAAAATAGATGGTCGTTCTAAGCTGGTACAATTTCTTATGAAGCTAAATGATGAATATGAGTATGTTAGGAATCAGATCTTGTCTATGGATCCGTTACCAAATGTAAACAAAGCCTATTACATTGTGCAACAAGTTGAAAAACAGAAACAAGTCACTAATCATACACCTGATCCTACTACATTCTTTGCAAACATGAATTCTAAAAGTGCTTATATAGGAAGAAAAGGAATTAAAACAGAGTATAAGATGGATGGGAAGAAACATTGCACTTTTTGTAATCAAGATGGGCATCTGGAGGAACAATGCTTTGAAAAATTGGGTTATCCAGATTGGTACAAAGGTAAAAGAGGGAAAAAAGGAGGTAAAATGGCTGCTAGGGTTGATACTTACTATGATCAAGAAACTCCCTTTGATTTGGCCAGTGAAAATGGTATTGGAATGGGGCAGAATGTTAATAATGGGGTGGATCAAAAATTAGTAGCTGCTGTTTGTCAAGAAATGATGAAGTTGTTCAGAGGGAAAGATGGTGGTCAGGATAGTGGTCATGCTAGTACTTCAATCAATCATGCAGGTAAATCATGTTATGCAACAACTTTTGCATTGTTTAGTCAAAATGTTTTACCTGCTAGTACAGAATGGATTATTGACACTGGTGCTTCAGATCACATGTCTCCTCACATTTCATTATTCCATTCCATTAGAACTCTTAAATATCCAATTACAGTGCATTTACCTGATGGCACAATCAAGAAAGTTAAGACTATTGGACAAGTTACACTAAGTTCATCTTTAACTCTTCTTAATGTGCTATATGTGCCTGAATTTCAATTCAATCTGCTTTCTGTGGGAAAACTTTTAATCACTCAAAACCTCTTTGCTCAATTTTTTCCCACTTTTTGCGTGTTTCAGGACCTTTCAACTAGCAATGTGGTGGCTATTGGAAAGGGTTCCAGATGCTTATACACAATTGTTCCAAGGAGTGATAGTCCTATCATTTCTAGCAATTCTTTTACTCTGCCTAAGTCTTTTGTTCCTTTCAATAAGCAAACTGTTTCTAACAATTGTGTTGTTTCTAATTCTGCTTTGAATTTAGCTACTTTTCATGCAAGACTTGGTCATATTTCTCTTTCCAAAATGTTGCATATTAAAGAATGTAAACATTTCAATCATGCAGATTTTTCTTGTGAAAGTTGCAGATTAGCTAAATTTCATAGATTACCTTTTCATAGGAGTTCTATTTCTTCTTCTACTTGTTTTGAAATGTTACATGTTGATATGTGGGGCCCATATAAGAGTCCTGCTTTAAATGGGGCACACTACTTTTTCACCATAGTAGATGATAAGAGCAGGGCCACTTGGACTTATTTGGTTCATACCAAAGATCAAATTCCTTTGATTTTGTCTAATTTTATAGCTTATGTTGGCAATCATTTTAAGACAAAACCAAAGTTTATAAGATCGGATAATGGGACTGAGATAGTCAACAAGCAATGTTCTACCTTTTTCCAATCAAATGGAATTATACATCAGAGATCTATGGTGTATACACCCCAGCAAAATGGAGTGGTAGAACGAAAACACAAGCATTTACTTGAAACTGCCAGGGCTCTCAAGTTGCATGCAGGGTTACCAAATGTATTTTGGGGAGACTGTGTCTTGGTTGCAACATACCTTACCAATAAGATGCCTATGCAAAATTTGGCTTGGAAATCTCCATTTGAGGTTCTTCATGGTTATATACCTACTTATGATAACCTGAAAACATTTGGGTGCTTATGTTATGCAGCAAATGCTAAACCTCACAAAGATAAGTTTGCAGCTAAAGGTGTTAAATGCATAATGATTGGTTATTCCCCTGGTCAAAAGGGATATAAACTGTACAATCTTGTTACAAAGGAGGTCTTTGCCAGTAGAGATGTTCTTTTTGAAGAACATGTTTTCCCTTTTAAACAAGATTTGGTACATCCTTCTACTGTATCTTCTTCAACACCTCATAATCATTTACCTTTTCCAGATGATGATTCTATAATTTCTTCACCAATTGATTCTACACCTGTTGTTGTTCCCTCTGATTCAATGTTTTCTAATGATGCACCCACTATTCCTGATGATGCACCCACTTTTCCTGATGATGCACCCACTATTCCTAATGATGCACCTACTTTTTCTAACGATGCACCCACTAATGATGCACCTGTATCATTAAGGAGGTCCAATAGAACTACTTCTACTCCTGCTTGGCTTAAAGATTTTGTGGTATCTAAACCTGGTGTTAAGCAGCAAACTGCTTATCCTTTATTTGCTTGTTCTGACTTTGCTCACCTACCACAATCTCACATATCCTTTTTAGCAAATGTCTTTTCTACTGTTGAACCAAAGACATATGCTCAAGCTTGTACTCATCAAGGGTGGATACAGGCCATGAATAAAGAACTGGATGCTTTGGAAAAGAATGAAACTTGGTTTCTTACTTCATTACATGTTGGTCATAAGGCCATTTCTTCTAAATGGGTATTCAAAACTAAGTTTAATCCAGATGGTACAGTGGAAAGGCTTAAAGCTCGTTTGGTAATTAAAGGATTTAACCAGCAAGAAGGGGTGGATTACAAGCACACTTTCTCACCAGTGGCTAAACTAGCTACTGTACGTGTTCTTATTGCTTTAGCTACTGCTAAAGGATGGCCATTGCATCAACTTGACATCAACAATGCCTTTTTACATGGCTTTATTGATGAAGATATATACATGTTGCCTCCTGAGGGTTATACAAAGGCTTTACCTGGTCAGGTATGTAAGCTCAATAAATCTCTTTATGGTTTAAAGCAGGCCTCAAGATAGTGGAATCATGAACTAACTAAGTTTTTAATTGCTCTTGGATTTGTACAATCCAAGCATGATTATTCACTATTTGTCAAGCATCAAAATGGTCATTTTACTGCTGCCTTAGTATATGTAGATGATGTCTTAGTTACTGGAGATTGTGATACTGATATTATGGCAACCAAAGCTGCTCTTGATGGCAAATTCACCATTAAAGATCTTGGTCTGGCCAAATATTTTCTGGGCATTGAAATATGCAGAACTGAGGCAGGCACTTATCTTAATCAAAGAAAATACATTTTGGATATTCTGCAAGATGCTGGACTTACTGCTGCTAAACCTATGCAAATGCCTCTTCCAGTCAATCTGAAATTATCTCTTACCAAAGGCATTCCTTTAAAAGATCCAGGTGCATACAGACGTTTAGTTGGTAGATTACTCTATCTTACTATGACACGTCCAGACATATCATATGCTGTGCAGCATTTAAGCCAATTTGTATCTGCTCCTAAAGATGTCCATATGCAGGCTGCTTTACATTTGCTCAAATACTTGAAAGGCACGGCTTCAAAAGGCTTGTTCTATCCTGTACAAACCCATTTAAAAATCACTGGGTTTACAGATGCAGATTGGGCATCTTGTCTCATGACTAGAAGATCATTAACAAGATATTGTATTTTTCTGGGTCATGCTTTGGTGTCATGGAAGACTAAAAAGCAAGTTACTGTTTCTCATTCTTCAACTGAGGCAGAATACAGGAGCATGGCTGCAACCACTTGTGAATTACTTTGGTTGAGTTACTTATTAAAGGATTTACATGTTCCTGTTCATGTACCTGTTACTCTCTTTTGTGACAACAAGTCTACACAACAGTTAGCAGCTAATCCATGTTTTCATGATCGTTCTAAACATTTAGATATCGATTGCCATTTCACACGTGAGAAGATACAAGATGGTTTTCTGCAGACTGCTTTTATTCCTTCTCATCTTCAACTTGCTGATCTCATGACTAAAGCCTTGAACAAATTTCAACATTCCAATTTGACGCACAAGTTGGGAATTTCAGATTTTCCAACTTGAGGGGGGGATGAAGACTTATTACCATGTTCAAGGGCTTCCAAGTAATAATTATTAGTCGAGGGTCTTACTTGTAAATATTAGCGGTTAAGTTAATCTTTGTATATAACAAACGCTTTGTAATTTCATTTTACAATTAATGAGAAAATAATGTTTTCTTCTCAAATTCGCTTCCGTTCATAATCAGTTTCTTGAATCAATATTTCATGATTTTGATCTTCTTCGATCATTATCTTCATATTATTGATCTTCTTTTGATCAATTTTTCATTTTAATTGACTTTAAGAGTGTGCACACAAGGTGTTCGATAAAATTCCCCAATCAATGGGACCACCAACAATCACTCCGTCTGATCCTCTTTACCTTCATCCATCTGATAGTCCTGGTATGAGTCTCGTTTCTAAAGTTTTTGATGGTTCTGGCTTTAATTCATGGAGGAAATCCATTATGATAGCTCTTTCGGTGAAAAATAAGACCGGTTTTATCAATGGCACCTTAGTTTGTCCAGATGCATCTTCTGACCTTCTACCTCAATGGATCCACTGCAATGATATGGTAATTTAATTTCTTGGTTATTGAATGCTTTAGTCAAAGAAATTGCAGAAAGTGTTTTGTATTGTGACTCTGCTTTTGCTATTTGGACCGAGCTCGGTGAAAGGTATGGTCAATCAAATGGAGCTCAACTTTTCAAAGTCCAAAAGGACATTTGCTCTCTTGATCAAGGTGATCTAAGTATTGCTGCTTGTTTCACATATGCAAAGAAATTATGGGATGAAATGAACAGCTTATACTCGTTGCCACCATGCACTTGTGCTGCTGCTTCTGGTTGGGAAAAGTTTCATCAAGATCTGAAACTTATTCAATTCTTAATGGGATTAAACACTTCTTATACTTCAATAAGAGGCAATCTTCTTATGATGAAGCCTCTGCCTACCATCAGTCAAGCTTACTCCATTCTTTTACAAGAAGAAAAGCAAAGAGAGATCCACTCTAGTTCGACATTCGTCTCTGATTCAGCTTCTTTTAATGTTGGAAGGCATATGCAACAGAAAATGGGAACCAATTCATCTTCTTATGATTCCAAAAATGATGGCAAGAAACCTGGTCTCTATGGCAAATATTGTAAAAAGAACGGCCATACAATCAGTCAATGTTACAAAGTGCCGAACAGAAGTAAGAAAATTGCTGCTATAGTTCATGGAGCTTCTGATGACAATGATCATTCTTGCACTACTTCATCTATTCCTGGTTTGACTCTGGAACAATGTAGCCAATTATTTGCTCTTCTCAACAGCTCTCGAGTTTCTAGTGATGGTGCAAGTATTTCTCATGGCTCTGCTCATTTTGCTGGTACGATTTCTCGCTCTTCATTTGACACTGGAATTTATTCATCATGCAATGTGTGTATAGTTGAGGCTTCTTCCTGGATTATTGACACAGGTGCTAGCGATCACATGTGTCATGATCCAAAGCTTTTTTTCAACATATATACCCTTCAAGTTCCATATATTATTGTTTTACCTAATGGTTCTACAATATCTGTTTCTGTCATTGGTTCAGTCACACTCTTCCAAAATTTCACTGCTTTTTGTTCCCGAATTTAAATGCCATTTGTTATCAGTTGCGAAATTGACCAAACAATTTCATGGGTGTGTTTTCTTTTCTGTTTCTCAATGTATTTTGCAGGTCCCTTCTCTGAAGAGGCCTCTGGTCATTGGTGAAGCTGCTAAGGGTCTGTATCTCTTGCGACCTACTCCTTCTCAAGCTGCTGCTGTTTTACACTCCAACAACTTCTCAAATACGTTTTTTCCTTTTTCCATAAGCTGCAATAAAGCTTCTGTTAATCAGAACTATCTTTTATGGCATGCTAGACTAGGTCATCTTCCTTTGTACAAACTCAAAACATTGTCTGTTGTTTCTCCTTTTGTATGTGACGCAACTAATTTTCATTGTGATGTTTGTCATCGAGCAAGACAACACAAACTACCGTTTCCAGTTAGTTCAATTAAAACTACTCGACCTTATGAGCTAATTCATGTTGATTTGTGGGGTCCTTACCATACACCTACACATGATGGCCATTCTTACTTTCTAACAATAGTGGACGATTATAGTAGATCCACATGGACTCATTTGTTACATAGCAAAAGCAATGCTTGGTCCATGATTGTGGCTTTTTTGAATATGATTGAATTACAATTTCATACTCACGTTAAGACTCTAAGATCTGATAACGCTTTTGAGTTAGGTAAACATTCTGATGCCCTTAAATTTTTTTCCGCAAAGGGTATTTTACATCAAACTAGTTGTGTAGGGACACCCCAACAAAATGGGGTTGTTGAACGAAAACACAAACATCTCCTTGAGACTTCAAGAGCTCTTCTTTTTCAGTCAAATCTTCCAATTAAGTTCTGGGGAGAATGTGTTTTAACAGCCACTTACCTTATAAATCGATTCCCCACTAAAATCTTAAATGGCCATTCTCCATATGAACTTCTGTTTGGTCAACCTCCAGTCTACAATCATCTTTGTTCGTTTGGTTGTTTATGCTATATTTCTCCAATTAACAGATTTAAGGATAAGTTTAAGCCACGAGCCACTCCGTGTATATTTCTTGGGTATCCTTTTGGCCAAAAGGCATACAAGGTTTTCAATCTTGATACCCACCAGATTTAAACATCGAGAGATATTATATTTCATGAATCTGTTTTCCCTTACAAATCTGCTTCTACTAATTCACCTTCTTTAATATTTTCAACTCCTAATAATTCTATAGCTCATGATGATCCCGTCATTCCAAATGACGCTGAATTTTCATCTTCTTCTTCCACTAATATACCTTCTTTTACACCTGAAGTGCCCCTTCGAAGATCTTCACGACCTCATAATCCTCCTACTTATCTTAAAGATTATCTTTTTCATAATTCTTCGGGTGTTTAGAATGCTTGTTTCAACACCATTACTTCCGCGTGTTGCTTTTCTGCCTCTGTTTGTTTTTCAGCTCTCACATCCCAAAGTCAACAGTTAGTACACACATTAAGTGAGATAACTGAGCCTTCTTGTTACAAAGAAGCTGCTCAAAATCCCATTTGGGTAGAAGCTATGAACAAAGAGCTTCAAGCACTTGATGCTACCAAAACTTGGGAGCTCACAGATTTACCAAAAAATAAAAAAGCTATTAATGGAAAATGGGTTTATAAAGTGAAGTACAATGCTGATGGTACACTAGAAAGGTGTAAAGCTAGATGGGTAATAAAAGGTTGTTCTCAGAAAGCTGGAATTGATTATTCAGAAACGTATTCGCCTGTTGTAAAGCTCACTACCATTAGAGCCTTAATTGCTACTTCAGTAAAAATGGGTTGGAAAATGCATCAATTGGACGTTAATAACGCTTTTCTACATGGGGATTTACATGAAGAGGTGTTTATGAAACCTCCACCTGGTTTATTTGTACCTTCTTCCAACACTGTATGCAAGCTCAAAAAGTCTCTTTATGGTCTTAAACAAGCTTCACGACAATGGTACGCAAAGTTATCTGATGCTTTAAGTAGTCGAGGTTATACAAATAGCAAGAATGATTATTCTCTCTTTGTCAAACATCATTCTACATCTATTGTGCTACTTGCTGTTTATGTAGACGATGTTCTCATTACTGGAAATAATGAGCTCGAAATTTTAGAACTTAAAAGATTTCTCGATGATAAGTTCAAGATTAAATACCTTGGCCAGCTTAGTTATTTTTTAGGAATTGAGGTTCTCTATGGTTCTCAAGGAGTTATCTTAACCCAACGTAAATTTGCTTCAGAAATTCTTGTCGAGTTTGATTGTTCAGACCTTTCTCCTGCTACTTCTCCTCTTGATCCATCTATCAAACTACAATATGTTGAAGGTGAACCAATGTCTGATCCTACTATATACCGACGGCTTATTGGTAAACTGAATTTTCTTACCACTACAAAACCAGACCTTGCCTTTACGGTTCAACACTTAAGTCAGTTTATACAAAATCCTTGTTCTCCTCATTTCAATGCAGCCCTTCATGCTCTTCGGTACCTGAAAGGAAATCCCGATCAAGGCATTTTTATGTCCAACATTCCGAGTTTTAATTTGCAAGCTTACTGTGATTCTGATTGGGCTTCATGTCCATGCACGAGGAAATCTGTTAGCGGCTATTTTATAATGCTTGGAAATACTCCCATCTCATGGAAGTCTAAAAAGCAAGCTACTGTATCTCTTTCTTCAGCTGAGGCTGAATACAGGTCCATGAGACGTGTTACCGCAGAACTAGCGTGGCTTACAAGACTCCTTCATGAACTTACTGTAACTTCAATTACTCATGTTCCTCTGACAGTTTGGCAGCTATACACATTGCTAAAAACCCCGTATTTCATGAGCGTACTAAGCATATCGATATAGATTGTCATTTTGTAATGGAGAAACTTCAAGAAGGACTTATTACTCTTACTCACGTGGGTACTCATGATCACTTAGCAGATATATTCACGAAACCTCTATCGGGGAAAGTTCATCAATCTTTTCTTCCCAAGTTGGGTGTTTCACAACCTCCAACTTGAGGGGGGATGTAGGAAGATATTTTACATACTTCCCTTGTCCATTTAGTTAGTTATATTTCCGTTTATAGTTAGTTAGAATTCTGTTTTTGTAACAGCTAGCCAAGCTTCATCTCTCAATGTATATATTTCTTTCATCTTGTTCATATCAAAGACAGTTGAGATAATAGAAGAATAACGACTTCTCCAATTTCTTCTTTCATTGTTATTTCTCTCAACACCAACAATATGTGTCATATTAGCTCCTCGATTTAAATATCCTAAACAAAAATTGACAGATCAACTATTGCTAAAACTTAAAATTGGTCGATTAAACATTTTACTAATATTCCGATCCTATTAAAGCATAAGGAGAGCCATTTTATACGTTTAACATGGGCGCCCGGCTCGCTCTACTCTCGGCCGGCATTAAAGCCGATCTTAAATCTTCAACGGTGCGTTAAACAATTTACATTCTAGTTCCTTTGATTTTATTGGTTCGAAATGATTTGTAATGCTCTTTTCACACGATGTTGAACACTACACTATTTGTTTTTAAAGTCTGGGTATAAATCATATAAAAAATTACTCAAAAGAATCAGTTTAAAATAGTTAATCAAAACGTAGAATAGATTTGACATTGAAAGTCCTAAATGAAAATTAGTTGTTGGGCCTAGGCCTGGGGTAAAGTATTCGAAAGTTAAAAATTCAGAAATCAAATATAATTATGGCCGACAACAGGTTTGTCACCTTTTACCGTAAATGCACCGGTTAAAACTTAAAAACTTTATGACGCGTTTAGTTACAGAAAAATTTCTCCATTTTTCTTTTTCCATTTTCCTAGAGAATGAGAAGTGTTTTACCTCTCTAGAAAAGCATGGAAAATCTAGAAAACGTGTTGGGTGGAGTTTTTCTTTTACAAGGAAGAGTAGAGATGGAACACTTAGAAAACCATCTAAAGTAGTTTTCAACTTTATAGTTATAAAAAGAAAAACAGGGATTTTCCTTTTCTTAGAAAAGTTTTTTAGAAGACTCAAATTTGAACACGTTTTCTAATTTTCTTAGATAATTTTTATGGAAAAGCAGGGAGTTTTCTGTAACTAAACGTACCCTTAATAACTCCACTCCTTCAATTTTAATCCACGGAAGGAAAATCCCTCGTTATAACTTATACGTATATCTCAATTATAGGTGGTAAAATGGGCGGGCGAGTAGGTTCGAGCAACCGGATAAAACTGGGTTCGGCTTTAACAGGCTCGGGTCTTAACGGGTTCGGGTCTTAATGGCTATGGGCTATAACGGGCTCGGGTCTTAACGGGTAAAAAACTTAAAAATTAATTAAAATATAATAATTATTATTTCATTTACGTTATATGTCTGTATATATATATATATATATATATATATATATATATATATATATATATATATATATATATATGTATATATATGTATGTACATGTATACATGTATATACATGTATACATGTATACATATACATGTATACATGTATACATGTACATACATATATATAGTATATACATGTATACATGTATATACATATATACATGTATACATGTACATACATATATATACATATATATATATATATATATATATATATATATACATATATATATAGTGGGAGGTTCAAATGAGAACCAATATAAAGTTGAGAACTTTGAGAACCACAACGAATACGTGTTTGTTCACTTGTGATTAACTTCAATCATATGTGAACATATATACAATATATATATAGTGGGAGGTTCAAATGAGAACCAATATAAAGTTGATAACTTTGAGAACCATAACGAATACATGTTTGTTCACTTGTGATTAATTTCAATCATATGTGAACATATATATATTTATATATATATATATATATATATATATATATATATATATATATATATATATATATATATATATATATATATATATATCGGAGTTAATCAAAATTTTATAATTTATAGAAGGCTTTAGTGCGGGGAATGCACTTACCTTTAATCTGATGTCTATAGTGCACTCAACTTCTTTTTAATCTACTGTGTGTATCAACCTTTAAATGTTGGTCTATGGCGTATATCCAATGACTAATTTCACAATGTGGCAACCATATAATGCACCATGTCAGCTGACACCTTATTGACGCATCATTAAGAACGCGTGTCACGTCAGTCGGATATGATATACACAATAGACCAAATTACAATTTGAAAGATTGATACACACAATAGACTACAAAGTTGAATACACACTATCGACATCGGGCTAAAGTTAAGTGCATTCCCTTTTTTCCCATTTTGAATCGTAATCTTTTAAATCATACTTTTTCCTTTTTTCATCCACAGTGCTTCCGTTGTCTTCAATGTCACACCCCAATCACTGAACATGAGGTAATTGTTTAATTTTTGTTGTCATGCATCCAAATTCATTTCTTTCATTTGAATTTACTTGCTATCTCTAAGGTCAAATGACAGTGTTTATTGTCTTTTTTCACAACCTCTTATTAGTTTTTTCTGGTAATTCAAGTTTTTTTTATCAGGAAAAGATGCATACATAACTCCATGAGACTTGCTTCAAAGAGTTGACTCATACCACATGAGAAGTTTGCTTTCAGTTTGTAAGTCACCTTTTGTGCATTTAACTAAATTTTAGGCATCTTTATTCTTTAAAAATATACTCCCTCCGTCCCGTATCTATTGTCCATTATTCCTTTTTGGGATGTCCCAATTTAATTGTCCACTTCCATAAATAGAAAAGAATAATGAGATAAAGTTTATTTATGCCCCTAATTTATATATGTAAGACAAAAAGGTAGGTAAAAAGTAAAGGGTTCTTACCAAAAAGTAAGAGAGATGGTTATGTTTTTCTTAAACTGCGTGTTTTTTGTCTAGGGACAATTAAATTGAGACGGAGGGAGTACAATATAAAGATTTAGAATGCACAAAAGAATTAGAGACGTATAGAAAGACTTTTATCTTTGATTTTCTAGATTCCCACAAATGGAGCTGGGTTGATCAAGTATCGATGGCACTCATTTCGGTCCCAGAAATACTGTCCTACACTTCAACATGATAATACAAATCGATGTTGTAGTTGTGAGCGATTAGAGGTACGATTTCTAGATGTATTTCAAGTTTTTGGTTCCATTAGTCGAAACATTATTCACTTTGGCCTTCTTGGTTGAGACTTTCACATGTAGGATCCAGTCTTAAAGATTATGTTCTTCTAGAGTATGTGTTTTTTTTTCTTTTCGTATTTTAATTAGACCACTCCCAACCATGGTTGAACCACTTCTGCCACATCAGTGCCACATCAGCTTTCCACCAACTGATTCAAAACTGATTCATCCGTGCCAACAGTTTAACCACTTCCAAACCACTCTATTTACATTTTAATTATTTAATACAAAACAAATTAAAATAAAACATATTTCATTAAAATAAAATAAAACATTACATAAAATTAAAATAAAACATTACTTTTCCTAAAAAAAATACAATAATTAAAACACACATTACTTTTCCTAAAAAAAATATTACTTTGCCGTTGCTCCCCACGCTCCCATACCGTTACCTTTTTCTGTGTTCAAACGGTCGATTAACATAAAAAAAAAAAAAAAAAAAAAAACAAACTGTGTTATTTAAAATTTGAACTGATTAACCAAGTGGTTTGAACCAGTTATCCGGTTGTAACCGGTTGTGGATCCAAACCGGTTTGTAACCGGTTGCCGTTGGCACCCTCCCCCCAAATCGGTTAACCGGTTGGTGAAACCGGTTACCGTTGGATGTGGTCTTATGTCTCTATTAGCTACTTAGTTAAGTTTGTAACATTATCCAGTATGTTTTTTGGTTATGTGTGTGTTACATAATATTTTTACGATTATGTTTGTGTTTTACGAGTTATGGGATATGATCCAATATAAAATTTAAAATCCAAATTTATTAATAGGTATAACAAAATAGGTTCAAGCCAAATAACAGCATCAACAAGTGGACATAATGTGAATGAAATAGTACCTAGATGGATGCTTTGAGTTTGAAGTTAGCTGGAAAAGGTCAATGAAGCTTCAAACCGGTCAATTATTTAAATTTGTTAGTATTTGATTGTGTTTCTTCTACTACTATCTATCGTATTCAAGATATGTTCAACCTGCAGTTGTAACACCTCATACCCAACATCAAGACAGTGTACCTTGAAGGCTTGAACCTGCTTCCATGAGTTAAAGTCATGGGGGGTACATCGAGACTTCTCTTGTACCCAAGCTTCAACCTTACAGAGATTACCGCTCATATGAGTATGTCCAGACTGCTCATGATCATTATGATTCCGGCTTGCAAGGTTCACATTAATATTCCTTTTATTTTCAAACTTTGAACTAGGCCTTGATTTATATCAGTATATCTAATCAAAATGGTTTGGTTTTAGTAGAGTTGTTTGACATGATGGTAGAGGGTCTAGCATACTTACTTATGTTGGAGGTAATCCTTATGTAAGCGACAAGTTAAAGGGTCAATCAAAAGTTTAATGTGTCGACGATACTTAGAAACATCAAAATGTATAGAAACTTAGAAACATCAAAATGTATAGAAACTTAGAAACATCAAAATGTATTTGTTTATGTAATTTTGTTGGCTCACATGAGCTTGAAATAAATTAAATGATTTAGCCAATGTGGCATTCTGAGCCATAATCTATAGATGGGCTAATATTGGTTTTACTTTATCTCATATGGTCTGAACGGGTTAAAAGTCACATAAAGCGTAGTTACTTTGTTATCAATACAGATTTCTTAATCACTTTATATATAAAGATTATATCATTTTGTGTTATAATATACTCTTTTTGTTATATTTGATGCGTTACCTTATAGCAAAAATTGTTGATACATATTTGTGTCAGTCAGTTGGTCTAGAGTTGGTTATCGAGTTGTAAGAGTCGTTGTTTGAATTGTATAGAAATATTGTTTTTAGTGACACTTACTAGATTAGGGCGACACTTAGTTAAGTGTCGCTTAGAGCGACATTCGAGTGTGGAGCGACACTTAGGTGAGTGTTGTGAGAGTCCCGTAATTCACTATTATTTAGTGAATTGGAATCGCAAAGTGTAAAGTTTAATTGTAGAAGGGGGGTTGAATACAATTTAAAACTATTTCAGATTTTAGCTCAGTTGATTGATGAGTTTTAAATTGTTTAACAGAAACAGAGTATAAATGATAGTAGCAGAGTATAACAGATTATAGATATGACAATATCAAAGTAACGAGGTAATGATAGCTAAAATGATGAATTATATTGATCATACAATTCACAAGTGTTGAATGCGGAATGGATTAACCAAAGTTAATCCAATTCAAACACTTAGCTAATCTATTACAAATGAGATGAACAGCAGTGGACAAACACGCTGACTGTTCACTCGCTGGATCGTTAAATCGTGCTTAGACTAACTATTCACTGACATACAAGTGATTAACACGATTTAAACGACTAGCCTCTACAGTACAAAACACTGAACTATTTATACTACAAGAGTTCCTAAAATATCGCCTATAAAATAGGATCTTGGAATGACACGTGTCGCTGCTTGATTGGCTTGATCTCTGATGAACCGACATTCTGCGGGTCCCAATTCTGTTACCGCAAATATCTCGTTATCTTAAAACCAATCATTCGCTGCCACGTAATCTTTCAGACATACTTCAAGTTGGAACACTCTTGCTGATGTATAGATAAGTACAATACTTTCTTTACTTGATGATTGAGAGGCTTTATTGAATAGTCCCTGAAGATGCAGTAATCCTCCTCACTCACTGCGAGCTAACATGCTCTTGTAGAATGACTTGAACAAGAGATCTTCAGTGACTAGCTGTTATTCTGGCAGTGACTTTTGCCTTTATTGATTTGAAGAAGTAAAGCTCTCGCTGACGTTGATCAGCGACACACCAAGTTGAGCTTTAATCTTCCTCAGCATATCAAGCATAATGAATGACGATCAGCGAAACCTATCATCAGCAACAGCAGCTTTGATACAATCCATTTCTTCATTGAGTAGTGAACAGTTGAGTTGGTCAGCGACCAGCGACTCATCATGGTCAGCGACCAGTGACTCAACAATCTCCCCCTAAATTATTGTGATTGAAACTCCCTAGACAAACTTGTTGCTGTGAAAGTTTATAGTCAGTGTTTAAAGAATTTAAACATTCAGTGACTTACACTTTGATCCGTTCATTTTTTCTTTTTGGATTCTTTTGATATGATCTGAGTTTTGCACTTTGGTTTTCTCAAAAGAAAAATTAGATTTCATTGAATTGTAAACAAAAATAATTTTAGTTACAATAAACCTAATCTATTACAGACTTCAATTTAAGCAGCCCCAAACTTCTTCTTCTTTTACGATGCCCAGCTCATTCTGCAGTTCATATTTGTCACTGGATGGCAGGTACCTATACTGTCTAGCAAGCCCTTCTTCTAGAATTGCCTTTCTCATTACTGAGTTTTTGGGAAGCACACTGACTATTCTGATGAGATGTACAAGTTGCTCATGGCCTATTTTTTTAAGTTCTGATTCTCTTTGGAAACACAACTTTCCATTGAAGTCTCTGTAGACAATTCCTTTCTCTCCTTCAGTAACTTCAGTGCCCTCAATTCTTGGCACTCCATCAGGAATGGATAGATTTAGCTTTCTGGTATTTGGAACTCTGATGATTCTGTTGGTACCTGACCTATACCTTGGGCTTGGTGGCTGCACTATCTCCTCACCAAATATGATAGTGTCTTCTGGTCTAAGTAGCTGCAGATCCACCATTTTCTTGAACAGCCTGTCAATCTCAGTCAAGACTTCTTCTTTTGCAGCACTTGAGGAGTGACTGATAGCAAGTCTGATTTCATTCCATTATTCTCTATGTAATTTGCAGACTTGATTGAGATTAATTGCTTGAGTCTTCAATCCTCTGTGGATAAGTAGATGAGCTTGAGATTTGTTCTTAGGCTTTTTCAAGTTGACTTTGGTGATAGGAGCAGGATTTGATCTTCCAGTCATTCTGACGGCATATTTCTTTATGTCAATCTCATCCAACATTTTATCCACTGTTGTCTTTGCTCCCCCTTTCTTTTTCAACTTGCTGCCCTTTTTATCTGCACAAAGCTCTTGTTGAAGATCAGATTCTTCAACATCTTGAAGGAGTTTAGACAGCCTAAAATCTTCATCTTCTTGCTGTCTCTTTAAGAAGATTTCTCTTTCTCTTTGTATAGCTTCATCTCCACTCAGTTTCAACAGATAAGCTCTATCAGAATCAGATTGTTCTTTCAACTTTCTTTTTCTCTCTTCTTCTTCTTTTGTATCTTGCTCAGCTTGAAACTTTAAGAGCATCTCCCTCTCATGCTTCTGTCTTGCTCTTATTTTTCTTTCTATTCGCTGCTTTTCAGTTTCTTCAGGATGAAGATTTTCTGAAGTTGAGTCAGATGACAAAAGGGGAGTAGGAATAGAAGAATCTAGATTTGTGATATCTGTTTGTGAATGGTGATATGTTGTTGTGGTTGTTGCTTCAGTTGGTGTAATGTCTGTGGGGATTGAGAGGGTAATCTGTGTTGTTGCTGTTGTAATTGTGGTAGCTGGTGGAGTTGTTGTTGCTGTTGGAATTGTTGTTGATGGAGTTGTGATTGTGATAGCTGGTGGAGTTGTTATGATTGCTATTGCTGGTTGTGTTATTGATGGTTGTGTTGTTGCTGTTGGTTGGATTGTTGCTGGTGGAGTTGTTGTTGGTGGTATGATTGCTGTTGCTGGTGGAGCCTCAGATATGACAGTATCTATATGAGGCATTTCTGATAAAGATTTAGGTTGCTCCAAGATGGTTTTGAGGTTGTACATGGTGGCTGATATTTCTTCCTCAGAAAAGATTATCTTTTTGGAAGGAATGGACTCTGATGTGGGAGACTTGCTGGTCCTTTTTCTCTTAATCAGAACAGAAGAGATTGGTTGCTGATCTTCCATCTGATCATCAGTGTCTTCTTCTTTCTTGTCATCAGCGTCCCCTTCATTTTTCTTCTCCTCAATGCCAGTATCTTTATTATCAGTCTCATCATCCTTACTTTCTTTCTTATTATCAGCACCATTTCCATCATCCTTCTTTTCATCAGCGTTATTTCCATCATTACCATCATTATCATCATCTCCTTCATCCATATTGACAACACCATCTTCTTGTTGTCTGTTCATCCATTCCCACCTCATCACATCAAGGCTTGCTGACTCCCCCATAACCTGTGCATTCTCATCAGCGGCCCACTCTCTAACTTTACAATCATACATCCTTTGTTCATCTGGATGAAACTCAGGGAAAGCAACCACATCATCATTTTCTTCATCAACATCATCAGTGACATCCATATCTGATGCATCATTATCGAAGAAGGTATCATTCTCAGCATCATCACTTTCATCATCTTCTTTATTCTCCCCCTCTGCCTCATGAACGAAATTGATAATCTCAGCAAGTCGGTTACAGATTTTCTTATGATCAGCATGCATAGTTTCTAAGCCTTTGATGGTTCTTTCCTGATTGCCGACCATCATTGGAATTTCTTTCATAACTTTGTCAGTATGAATGATATAGTCCACAATAGAATATGCCATCTCTTTTTGGTGTCCAGTGAGAGAAGATATTGCTTCATCATGAGTTTTGAGGCAGATGCTGGTGAAAGTGGAGAGCTCAGAGAGGGATTTAGCATGAGTTTCCAGAAGTCGATAATGATCAATTTCAGCATTAGCAATTGTTTTAACCTTTTCATTGATCGACTCACTCCAGGAAGGAATGGGTTCATATACTGCTGCAAGAGAGTGAACTTTACTAGTGAGATCAGCTAGTTGGCCTGTTAGTGACTCCCTATCCTCAGTAAGCATTCGAATTTGTTGCTGAGAAGAGGAAATGTAGTCAAGCAGCAGTTTGTCTGTTGGTGAGATGGTGGAGGTTGATGCTTTGGTGGTTTGTGGTGATTTTTGAGTGACTGGGGATAGTGGTGGTGTTGGTGGTGATTGAGATTGGATTTCAACTTCTTGTTGAGATGGTTGATCATCAGCATGTTGAGAGATGTTGTCACTGGAAAGAGACATTGCATCTAATTCCTGGATGGGTGAGGTTATGGTATCAGCAAGAGGAACAGTGGAGAAGGGTAGAGATGAAATATTAGTATCATCTAGTTGCTGATTCACCTTTTGAAGAATAAAACCATAGGATCGATGTTGCTGATCCTTATCAGATGAGGAGGTAGATGTGTCCATTGGCTGGGCTTCCTCAACATCATCAGCTTGTGTTTTGACTGATGGATCATCAGAAACAGAGATGGCAACCTGTATCTCTCCCTGTGACTGGGGAGGGACATTGACAGTTGGTGCAGTGGAAGATGAGAGTTGGCTCGGATCTGTAGCCAGTGATGTGACATCAGCGATGGGTGTGTTATCACCCACTGATGGCACTTGCCCTTTGACTGAAACATTATCCTTTTGTGAGGATAATGAGTGGCTGATGGGTTGACTCGATAAGAGGGTGTGGGTTGCACCCGAATCACTACTAACAATGGGTAGAGTCATTGTAGTTGTCTGTAGGTTTCCCTTTTTAGAGTCACGGGACTTTTGTGAGTCCAGTGAAGCAGCTTTAGGCTCAGGTTGATCAAGAGTGCCCGCAGGGACTGAACGTTCAGTCGCTGCTTCACTCTTGGCGTCCTTAGACGTCTTTTTCTGACTCTGTCCCTGATCCTTTAATGTCAGGGACTTTAACTTGATTTTCTTTGGAGCAGTTGGTGGTTTTTGTTTTGGTGGTTGATCAGCAGTAGTCACTGGGGGTGTGATCAGTGACGTAATCGATGGGGGGGGGGGGGGGCAGAAGCAGACGGATTGACAGTTTGTAAAGGCTGGGGTGCAAGTATCCCCTTTGGTTTCATGAAATCAGGGAGAAGCACAGTTGCATTTTTACTAAAAATTTATTTCTCTATCAGAGTGGGTTCAAAGCCTTTAAAAGAAATCCTATCATAGGCTTCGAACTGATCTTTAAAAACCAGTGAGAGAAACCTAGGATAAGAAACATATTTTGCTCTGGTAGGTTCGCTAATTCTTAAAACAATATCATTAAAGATCACACTTGCATAGTCAACTTTTAAGGAGTTGACCAGTGACCAGCTTATCTGTGCTTCTAGGGAGTTGAATTGATCATAACTCCCTGTTTTTGTGCCCAAAGACTGAATAAAATTTGAAAATAGGGCATTCCACACACCATCCATTTTAGATTTATGAACTGTAGAGTACTTACGATTTCCACTGCTATCTATAGTGTATTTGCAGTCAATCCCAGTGAGATTCACTATGCCTTCTTTGGCATCTTCCTTGTCAGGCAGTGGGTCGTAAGTACCATACTCAGGGAGTTGTAAAATGGTACGGATGGTGTGTGCCGAAATAATTATTTCTTGACCTCCGTTATCAATGAATCCTTTGAGTTGTGAAGTACTATTAACGATTGAGTGAGTGTAGGTATACCAGAACTCACTCAACCATTCTGGATTCATTTCTCCAGGTGATAACGTGAGAGCAGGGAGAATAAAGTGGTTTTTCAAAAAGCTTATTACCTCCGCATACTCTGATTTAGGGCAAGAGAGATTACCCAAATAGTTTGATTTTGGAACTGTAATGACAGAATCTTCACTTACTTCAGAGGCTCGAAGAGCTTTAATCTCTGTAGTAGCTGTGTATGTATTATTGAAAAAATTTTATTTAGAGATTACAGATCCTTTGGAAAACTTGTTTTCGCCTTTGATTTAGGGTTTTTTGAAAACAGAGGGTTTTTGAAAATTAGGAAAGCGTAAGATTGACAAGTCACTGATTTGTAAGTTTAAATAGAGTACGCTTTGCTAATGATCGTGTGAACGAAAATACAGCGACGTGGATGGTCGTGGTGGAAGTGGTAGAGGCATAGGGGGTTATGATGGCTGAGAGTGGTGGCATTAATGGTGATGGGAGTGGTGAGCCGGAAAAGTGCGCTGGCGTAGGAGAGAGAATGTCAGAAGCGCGCGACATTTTTGTTGTACCAAAAATTATTTAATTTGAAATCCATTAAATTAAATACAAAATGTATTAAATATAACGAATGTTTGTCGATTTATATCACCATTAAATGATACATCAGGGAGTCTTTGATGTATGTAATCAATGAACTGATTAACCACCGAAAATGAAACAAAAGTATTAAGAGGAAATAATCATGATTTTCTATCAGGTTGAGATTTTGTCTCCCTGATTCAGACACAACTTAGAATACTGAATAAATCAGAGAGATGTGATCACGACGTAGATATTAATCAAGATTATTTTTCAAGAATACTTTTACTGTTAAAAAAAATATATATATATTTTTTTAAAAATGAGTACAAATTATGTTGTATATAAGTTGAAACATCATATCATTAGCTTGTCTTTCACTGGTCGAGTTACAACTTAGAATATTAACAAGATCAGTTTAGAGAAAAGATAAATCAATGATATAAAACATAATATGAAAACATAATGAATACTCATCTAGAGAGAGACATATGTTTAGTTCAAACGATGAACCCATTCAGAGATGGGTTCATAATGGCCAAGCCTAGAATTAGGCTTCCACTGATTGGGATAAATTGTTTCTGAATGCTCACTAGTGGTTTGATCTTTTGAAATAGGTAGAGCTGAGCATTCAGATGACAAGTGTTGTCTTTCACCACATTTGTAACACTTTTTGTTAACATGACTGGCCTGTTTGACTTTCCTTGTTTTAAGTTGCTGATCTGACACAATCAAACAACTTTTCTTGCTGATTTTTACTTCCTGCATCTTTGACTTGAGGTCACTGATAGATGTTGTTTCAGCGACAGACACAGTGTCAGTGAAGTTGCTGATCATTATTTGATTTTCAGCAATGGTTTTGATGAGATGTGAAGTTACTGATGATTTGACAGTTTTCAAAACATTCATCTCATCATTACCATTTAAGACATCAGTATCTTCAAGGACCAACTTGCTTTTAGTAAAATAGTTTGGTCGTGGCTCACTGAAGATTGAGATGGGTTCAAATACGGCTTCTGAAAAATTACCATTGGGTTCAAAAACAGGGTCAACCATTGTTGAGTAAGCGAGGGATGCAACGTATTCATAATCTCCTCCCAAAATAGCTTTAACTTGTTTTGGAATTTGATTATTTACGCATTGATTGACCTTATCATTTGACTTACACCAAAATTCCATGACCTTTTTAAGTTGTTGAAATTGTGTCTCAAATTTTACCTTTTCTTGAACATATACTTGATTTGCATAAGTTTGTGCATCAAGATCCAGTTTTAATTTCTTTATCTTTGACTCATTTTCATTTTGGTCATTAAGTTTGGATTGTAAGTCACTGATTTTACGTTTCTGCCCTCTTTGAATATCATGAGCATTTGATAAGTCAACTATCAAAGACTCAAAGACATTATCTTTTTCAGCAGCTGTATATGATTTAAAACAATGCACCTTGTAAAGAGTTTCAGGATCCCATTCAGACGCTGAACACTTAGGAGTGACTTCTTTGATGTCTTCAAGAAGTTCAGCGTCATCAGCCATCAGACAGTACTCCTTATCTAAACAAATCATTGCTTCTTCTTCATCTGATGATGAGGAGTCAGAGTCACTGAATGAACCTTCTTCAGCGACGAAACCTTTTCCTTTCTTCTTTCCAATATATATATTCCTAAGGGTATCCCACATATCTTTAGCAGTTCTACAAAGCCTGATAGATTCAAACACTTCATCAGGAAGTGCCATGCCTATGTAGATTTTGGCTTGTTTATCCAGTCTAACCAATCGTCTATCCTCATCCGACCATTGTTCCTCTCTTTTAGGCACAACCATTTCTGGTATAGCAGGAGTAGTAGCTGTAGCCATGACAGCAGGAACAATTGTGGTTGGAATGTGGGGACCATTGGTTATTGTATTACAGAGACGGTCGTCAATTAGGTCTAAAAACATCATCATTCGGGACATCCAAGTTTCAATCCTTGATGGATTAAAAGCTGGAGGTTTGGTTGTAGAACCATTTCCCTTCTGATAATCAGAGTCAACATAGCTGTACTTTACTGATTCCATTGCAGACCTGGTTAATTGAATTTAAACCAACTCTGCTCTGATACCAATTGAGAGTCCCGTAATTCACTATTATTTAGTGAATTGGAATCGCAAAGTGTAAAGTTTAATTGTAGAAGGGGGGTTGAATACAATTTAAAACTATTTCAGATTTTAACTCAGTTGATTGATGAGTTTTAAATTGTTTAACAGAAACAGAGTATAAATGATAGTAGCAGAGTATAACATATTATAGATATGACAATATCAAAGTAACGAGGTAATGATAGCTAATATGATGAATTATATTGATCATACAATTCACAAGTGTTGAATGCGGAATGGATTAACCAAAGTTAATCCAATTCAAACACTTAGCTAATCTATTACAAATGAGATGAACAGCAGTGGACAAACACACTGACTGTTCACTCGATGGATCGTTAAATCGTGCTTAGACTAACTATTCACTGACATACAAGTGATTAACACGATTTAAACGACTAGCCTCTACAGTACAAAACACTGAACTATTTATACTACAAGAGTTCCTAAAATATCGCCTATAAAATAGGATCTTGGAATGACACGTGTCGCTGCTTGATTGGCTTGATCTCTGATGAACCGACAATCTGCGGGTCCCAATTCTGTTACCGCAAATATCTCGTTATCTTAAAACCAATCATTCGCTGCCACGTAATCTTTCAGACATACTTCAGGTTGGAACACTCTTGCTGATGTATAGATGTAACATCCTCTCTTCTGGTCCGGTAATTTCTAATTTTAAATTGATATATTTTAATTGTATTAGAAATTATTTGATATTATTTGTTTTATTGCGAAACTTATATAAATAAGTCTCAGAACTTATTGTGAATAGTAAATTGCTGATTGTCGTAATTTACTATAGTTGACGGTAGAATAAAATAAGTTTCTCGCAAATGGTTTTTAGGTTCCAGGCAATAGATTGAAAGGGGACTAGTTTTAAGTGGATATGGAGTCGGTGTAAAAGTTTAAGCCGACTTATATATACTTTCCCTTTTAGGAAAGTTTCTTACTTTCTTTCATAACCTAAAACTAAAACCTTTGAAACCAAATAAGAACCTACAAACTTTGAAATTTAAACATAAGTTGGAGTGGTGAATCTGAATCAAGTCATCATCATCTTAGTTCTTAGTTCATCAAGATCAATTAGTAAGTTACTATTGAATTGTAATGATTTAAGTGCTTTAATGTTGATTTAAATCATATAGAGATTGATGTTATGTGTAATATATGGTATAGATGATGTTGTTAGATAATATATGAAGTTTGTTAATGTAATTCATGAATTGGAAACTGAGTTTTGAGTTTTGGGTATAATTTTCGGAGCTGGGTTTCATACTGATCGAAGGTTGCTGGTGCAGGGTGGGTACCCGGCGGGTTGCACCCGTACCCGGCGGGTAATGTGCCTAAACCGGGAATCCGGCTGGTAGGACCCGTACCCGGCGGCTCCTACAGCCTTTAAAACGTATTTAGGTTCTGTTACCCCAACTTTTAATTCACCCCGTTGCTACATAGGGTGACCCGGCTGTTATGATAGGGTACCCGGCGGGTAGTTACCCATTTTGTAGCCTTTTGATTTTAAAACAATTGCAAATTTAAAAGGTTGATAAGTAATTGTTGATATGCTATATTATGAATGTTGTACATGAATAAGAACTAAATAGTTATATAAATAATATCTAGTTCTTTGAATTATGTTTGATATAAGTTTAGTACTGATGATCCTGATTACTAACTTATATCTGATTGTTGATTCTCATATCCTCAGAGGACTCAGCGAGATAAGACAGCTGAGTAAGTGAATCGAGACAATCAGGCGAGTGGATTTGAAACTCACAGTTTGGTTTGGTTGTGTCAGTTTGATTTCAATCAGTAATTATAGGATTACTATTGATAGAATTGTTAACCTTGAAATGATATGCCATTTGATTGGTGGTTTGATTAGCCTGTGAGCTTGAATGTAGTATACAGAGGTCAACTAGATTGTCGGTTGGACTTGATTGCTATTGTTGGTCAACACAGGTTTGCGTACATGTGTTGATGAAGATTAGCAATGAGTTAGCGGTTAATCACTGTTTTGGCCTACAGCTGATTTAAGTGTTCTGATGGGGCCACCCGGCACAGGGTCCTTAGGAACCACCGTTCCTCTTGACGATATTTGTTACATTATTGGTTGTGAACAAATTGCTAGCTAAATTGAATTGTAGTTGATTATGCATTCACTTAGATTCGTGCTAATCCCTCAATTTACTTCCTGCAGGTTATGTTTAATTATGTGGGTAGCCAGGAAGGGACGTTTTGATCCTGGGAATGTTTGAAACTTGCAACTCTGATTTTGTTTGTTATAAATAATGTTTTGTAATATATAATGCCCCGGTTTGTAAACAAATTAACTATGTTTGAATTAGTAGTTAAACAGGTTGTATAATGTTTGCGAAAATTTCAATGCTATGTCATAATGAAATAAGTATTGTAAGTATACGCTTCAATGAAACTTAATATAATATTGTGATATAAAATGAGGGGTGTTATAATAGATAAGTACAGTACTTTCTGTACTTGATGATTGAGAGGCTTTATTGAATAGTCCCTGAAGATGCAGTAATCCTCCTCACTCACTGCGAGCTAACATGCTCTTGTAGAATGACTTGAACAAGAGATCTTCAGTGACTAGCTCTTATTTTGGCAGTGACTTTTGCCTTTATTAATTTGAAGAAGTAAAGCTCTCGCTGACGTTGATCAGCGACACACCAAGTTGAGCTTTAATCTTCCTCAGCATATCAGGCAGAATGAATAACGATCAGCGAAACCTATCATCAGCAACAGCAGCTTTGATACAATCCATTTCTTCATCGAGTAGTGAACAGTTGAGTTGGTCAGCGACCAGCGACTCATCATGGTCAGCGACCAGTGACTCAACATGTTACAAGAGCGATACTTGACTAGTGTTAGCGACACTTGGCGAGTGTCACTAGGTCGGTTTTGTTTTAGTATAAATAGAACGTGTAGGTTTCACTTTTAGGGTTGACGAAGCCCTAGAAGCAAATTAGTCGACTAGGCTATCCTGTAAACGAAGCTAATAGGTTACGATAATATATACAAAGTTTCAATTTCATATTTGATTGTTTCGGTTTGTGATTTATATGTTTAATACATCAATTGTTTGTTTCCGCCACTCGATTGATCATCTCGATCAGATCTGGATCCAAGGCGATAGGGGACTAACAAAAATATAAAAAAACGAGTTAACCCGCCAAACTAAAATGACCGGCTTCGACCTGGCCCATTTCAATGTGTCACCGTACTCAACCCACCTGTGCTAAAATTGTTATTCGTAACATTGAAACCAATTCATTGCAGTCATCTCCACATTATACTTGAGGGTTAAAGTCCGAATCAAAAGAGATACTCCCTCCGTCCCAAAATAAGTGTCCTGTTTCAGTTTTTGAAGTCTTTCTTTTTCAACTTTGACCTTAAATATATTTGTTTGTGTTATATAATACTTTATAAAAATTATACCAACGAAAATACATTTAAAACCTAATACATTCATATAAATTGCATCAAGTATTATATAACACAAACAAATATATTTAAGGTCAAAGTTGAAAAAAAAAAACTCAAAAAGTCAAAACATGACACTTAATTTGAGATGGATGGAGCATATAGTAAGATTTTAAGCTTACACTTTGAGCACCATGGCCAATTTGACCCATTTCCTTCGGATATCAAATAAAATGAATTTCTCCACTCTGACCCGTTAGAGATAAACATAACACAAATTGACTCATTCATCACCGAATGAGTGCAAACTTCCACCTCTACATTTAAAATTGGGGTGAAAGGGTATAATGGAAATTTAGTAACACTCGTTAGTTTTAACTACAAGCCATTATTAATCCCATAAATCATGGTGGAGCAGTTTTTTTTTCTTGGTTTCAAAAAACTATTTATCTAATTCACATCATACGCATTGCAATTAAATAGTTCTTTATGTACATTACAATCATCAAGTCAATTGACAATTTTGATGGTTCAAATCGAATTTTGATTTTTTTATGTTCAATCTCGGTATCATATTATCAAATTGATTTTCTTTATAATAAAGAGCAAGATTCGTATGATACAGAAATCAATTGTCGATTAAAAATTGATTACAATTAAAAATTGATTACTTACGTTTGCGGTAAAAGCGATCCATCAAAACAATTGATATGCATAGTGGGTAGCAAATTAAAAAGATCATGTGAATTGTGTGGGGTTTAATTCAATCTTTTGAATAAATAAACCAGCTTCACGGTTCCAATTCTGTGTAGTAGATGTATTATATACTCCGTATTATTTATTTTTTTTTATCAATCCATTACGATAACTAGAGAACCGAATTTGACTAAGGAATGTATATGACATTGATTCAAAGAATTTATAACTTTGAATCATAAATTTGATACCAATGTGTCACAAATATCATCACATTTTTCAGAATTATTATAATATTGATTCATAAAATATATCACATTGATTCATAAGTTTATAACATTGATTCACAATTTTTACCAAGTTGATTCATTAATTTTGTACAAATGATTCATGGTTGTTATAAGATATGATTCAAAAAACAAATCCACTTTAAGTTTATTTGTAACATATGATTCAAAAAAGAACCTACTTTAAACACCTTAGTTCGTGATTCATTCTTAAGATTCAATTTTGTGATAAATAAATAAAAATAATTACATCATCGACCTGATTCAGATAAGTTGTACGGAGTATATGTTTTAAATAAGTTGTATTTGATGCAATACATACATCAACGTCGTTTCATGTTGAAAGCCAATAACTTCTTCCCAATAATTAATTTCCATGAACTCAAATATATAATAATAATAAGAATAAGAAGAAGAAGAAGAAGAAGAAGAAGAAGAAGAAGAAGAAGAAGAAGAAGAAGAAGATGATGATGATAAAGGACATGGCAAGCCCCATTTTTTAGGAATATAGTAAAATTGACGGTTAGTAAAAACTAAGGGTGTTGATATATACAACATTTTTTTTTATTCACACACCATTTTTCATGCATTGTGATGGTGTACTGTACAGTACTATAATGCACAGTTTGGTGTATGAATAAAAAAAATGTTGTATATATCAACACCCAAAACTAATGAAATTATACCCTTACAGCCTTCTATTAATGTTATAAATATTTACAATCGTGCCATCTTAGCGTTTGAACCATTGATTAAAGAGCAATGCTATGCTTACACACAAATACATACACAAAATATTTACATAATGAGTTGTCATCATCACATTGGTTCACCTATTCTCTCTCTTCTTTCCATCTCTCTTTATTTTATTGGTGCCACGTCATTATTTATCTAATTTACGTAAAATTTATGTAATCAAATCATTTCTCTTGATTAAATAAATGAATTGTCTCGATCTCTTCTCTCATTTCTCTCCCATTAAATCATTCTTCCTAGAACCAACTCCTATATATATATATATATATATATATATATATATATATATATATATATATATATATATATATGTTACAAAAAGACTCCGAGTGTAAATAAACTTACAAAACAGTACAAAGCTACTATTGAATTCATTGTTATTATTATTATTATTGCTACGATAAATTAACTAGGGTAACTAATATCAGTGTTTCGTTGTTATTGTTATTATTATTTAGATTATTATATCATTGGTATTCTAAAACTTGTTAGTAATTTATAATACAAAAAGAGTATGAGTTCATAGCTTTCCTATTAAAGTAAAAAATCGAAGCCAAATTTGAAGTTTCATTTTTATTTGAAAAAATATTTATTTTTAACACCCATTGTAACGCGAGGGTAATAAAAATCTTGTTAACTTCATTCGTATTCATATATTTATTATTACTAGATTTTAAACCCGTGTATACACACGGGCAGTTGATTTTTAAAACGAAATTTCATATTTAGTATCTTGTTTTTAATAATAAAGTGTGTAAGTTAATATGTATATTAAGCATTAAGTTGGATTCATGATAATATTACTTTATGTAAATGGATTTATATAAGTAGAGGTTAAAAACTAAAAGATTTTGAAACCAAGTTAGTAAAATTTATTAATTATTTTAAGTTTATACTAACCTTTTCAAGTAATTTTATTCCTACTCGGTGAATTAAAAATATAAACATTACAGACCGATTTGAATAATGTTTTAATTGATACATTAAATTTCTTTTAACATGTAACTGAGTACTTTATTAAAAAATTCCTTTTTAATAAGTTATAGATCTTATTTTAAGATTTACTAAAATTAAAGGACTTACTTGGCAGATTGAAATTTAATTAGGAGTTCTTAAGTAATTATTATTTATATTAATATTTATTAATTATAAATTATATATATCCTACATGTTGATAGAAAGCACATATAAGTTGGGACACTTCAAAATTGATTGTAGATATGGATTTTAAATTTAATGTTATTATATTTGCTAAAAGATATTATTTTTTAAAAAAAATTAATCAATGTCATATTTTCCTTAAATTTTAGCGAATTTGATGAAATCAAAAGATTATATTGATCAATTGAATATTTGATGACATCCTTAGGATACCTCCAATGAAAGGTTTTTCAAAAACTTATTTATGCAAAAAACTTTTTGAATAGCTTCTTAACGTTGGGTGAAAAGCATTTTTGTCCATAGCTTGAGATATTTCAAGTCTTTCAACAAAAGCATTTTTGCTATTGTGTGTGTAAAATTCAAAAAGAAAAGCTTTATCATTGGATTGAAAGTATTTTATAAAAGCTAATCATATAAATAATGAAGTGGCACCTAAAAAAGTTGTTAAAAGCTTTTTATTGTTGGGATGCTCTTAGGTATAGTTGACTTTCTAAGTTAGCTTTGACTTTTTGATGTATGGTAACCGCCTAAGTCCTAACCATATCATGGAATAAAATTATTTGTTGGGCCCAGTGTTTTAAAACCCGGGTTTTTAGTCGACCCGAAAAATTGTTATTTTCTGGTCGGACCGGTCGGACCGGTTGGGCCGGAAGGTCGGACCGGATTTAATAATAGTATACAATAGTAATATCTAGTGAATTTTTTTTTTTTTATAATTATAAATATAATTATTAATTATATCATGTATAATAATTATAATCCATAAAGTAATAAAGGGTGATGACACATCGATTTTCTTGTTATTATTGGAATACACATCAATATAATAATTATATAATCCATAGAGTAATAAATGGTGATGACACATCAGTCAAATATTCACTTATTACCCTTATTATTCTTGAAATATACAATCAGTAAATATTCCCTAAATATAAATGATTAAATGTACATAGAAATAAAAAAAAAAAAAAAAACATGAAACCCGGGTCAATGTGCCTTTCCGGGTCCCGGTCCGACCGGCCGGGTCAACCGGGTCGTTGACTAGTCAACATATTGAAAAACCCGGTTTTAAATGGCCCGGAAAACTCTAAAAGTACGGTCCGACCAGGCCGGTCGAACCGGGCCTTAAAACGTTGGTTGGGCCTTGCCCAAAATATTAGAAAGTGCAAAATTCAGAAAAAGTCGCTGATTGTTCGGGTTAAAAGTTAAAACTAACAAAACCGACCCACAAGGAAATTAGAAGAATAAAAAATTATTTTCTTCATGATCAGCTATTTTCGTTAAAATTATGTAATAAGCCTCTACATCACAAATGTTTTAAAGATAACAGATATTGATCGGCGGACAGGAAGTAGGAGCAGTTTTAATCATCGAGTTGAGTTTATAGTTGTTGTTTGCAGTCTTCTTACGTGTGTATGTTTATAACAGTGTTAATTTTATGCATTTTAGTTGAACAAAATATTAGTTGTGTATGCCCGCAACGGAGGGCGGAGGGCGCAGGGCTAACTAGCTACCCTTGTAAAAACAATATGCAAAATGCAAAATGCAAAATGCAAAATGCAAATAGAAAAGAAAGATATAGTAGTACAAATCTATTCTGCCTCTAAAGTACAATAAACACATTTGTGCATTGACATATCAGATGCAATGCAACCTAGTAATACAAATAAGTCCTTGCTATATCATTAAATTGCTTCAGCTGATAAATAATAAATTAAGCAATTACAACTTACATAACTTTAACAGATAGCAGGTCCCTTAAGCACACCATTCACACTGAACATGAAATCAGTAGTTGGAAATACATAAACACACCACATCCTATTTGTTACAAATTACATAAAATTAAAAGCCTTTAATTCAGTAATGAAGCTGATTATACTTCATTATATCCACTTGGGTGATGGTAATATTGAACTACTCACGAACCTTGAGAGATATGATAAGTGGTTCTTTCTTGCGCGGCACTAGATCGAACTCCTCATCCATGTTAAGATCGTCGGGATTCATGTTGTTGGGAAGAAAACAATCGAAGTTTAAAATCAAAGACGCACTAGCTAGGACCACAATTTTGAAAGCCAATGCTTGTCCAGGGCACATTTTTCTTCCTGACCCAAATGGTATGTATTCATAATCGTTCCCTTTGTAACTCAGCTTTGATCCGATAAATCTTTCAGGTTTGAACTTCAAAGGTTCATCCCAAATCTTGGGGTCACGATTGATTGCCCAAGCATTGACCAATATTTGACTATGCTTAGGAATAGTGTATCCCATCACCTCACATGATTCTAAAGCTTTATGAGGTAGAAGAAGTGGTCCTGAAGGGTGCAACCTTATTACTTCCTTAAAACATGCTTCCAGGAAGGGAAGATGAACCAAGTCCGACTCTTTTACAACCTTCCCATCTATGTGTCTCATAATTTCTTCCTTAGCCTTTTGCATCGCTTCTTGGTTTTTAATCAGCTCCGCAATGAACCACTCGATAGTCAAACTTGTACTATCGGTGCCCGCCCCAATAAGCTCCTATATAAAACATAAAATGAGCAAATAAACGAGCAAAGTTATTTTGTGGAGTCAAATTATTTTGTTATATAATTGTTTTAATTTAATAAATCAAAAACATGTACTACCATCATCCACGTTAATATACGTTGAACGGTTGAAGCTATATATTGGTGGATAAAAAGTAATAAGCGGTCTCAGTAAAAGCCAGTGAGTGAGAGAGAGATACCTGCATCAAAGGATTAATCTGTTGATCTGTAAACCCTTTTTCTATCAAAGCATCAACGAAATCTTTTAGGCTTGAGCAAACATAATTTTCATCTCGTTTCCTCTGGAGGCTATCCTTCCAAATATTTCCGAGCTCGTGTTCTATGATATGCATGACTTGCCTATACCAACGCGGTATATCCCATTGACCCAATACTGGATACATATCTGCTAATAGTGGTTTTGCACCTAACAAAGCCATTCTATTCATCGAATCTCGGATGCTAGCACCTATACCATTTCCATCATAGTCCACAAGATCCATCGATAACAAGGTATTTCCAAGAATGTTTATAATAGTTGCAAATACAACATCTTTTATTATTATATCTTCACCTTCCTTTGAACCCAAATACTTCATCATCTCAATAATCTTATTTTCTCTCATATTCACACGAGAATCCAAAGCTTGGCTTGAGAAAATCTCCGATTTATAAATACTTCGTAGTAACTTCCATCCATCATCACACTGGGATGTAAAGGAAAGATTCCTATTGCGAGCATTTGGTTCCTCTCCATGAGTGAAGTGTGATACATCACGACCCGAAAGAATATGATCATGGGTCTTGAGAATCTCTGAAGCTACAATGGGCGATGTTCCGACAATTAGGATTTGCTGACCCATCCTAAGTGACATAAGTGGTCCGTGTACTTCGGCCATCTCGGCAAGACAAACATGAAGATTCTTTTTTATCTGAAAAATGTTACCGATAATTGGCCATGGATATGGACCCGGTGGAAGTGGGAGATCTTTCGAAGAATTACGTTTAGTAATCATACGAAAAAGGAAGAAAAGAAGTGACAAAGAAACCAAGACAACAATGATCATATCTCCCATACTTGTGAGTGTTCTCAAACTCATGTTCTGCCTTTTCTTCTAACTACATAACAGGTTGTTGAAAATTGTTAACAATGCAATATGGATTACTCGGAAAATAAAAAAGTAAAAGTAGAGTGTCAAGATATGTTTACCTTCTTCAATCAGAAAAGATCTAGACAAGGCGTTGCTCAGGTTGTTGAAAATATTCTCTGTTTTCTTTTCTTCTAAAACACAAGAGGAGGCTTTGATTTGGTTTTGTGAATATAGAGAATACTGTAGAACATCAATTATTGACCCAAATTTAATTAATAACGTTCAATTATTGATTATAGTCTAAGGAATAATTGTAATCAATGTTTTAAAACCCGGGTTGACCCGGCAGTTAAACCAGTTGAACCGGGACCCGGGCATCTTAGCGGGTCAATTAGGGCCGGGTTTTTACTGTTTTTCAGATCGGGTTGGCCCGCCGGGTTTTACCGTCGGACCAGTTGCTCAGTGACCCGGAACCCTTCCAAAAACCGGTTTGCAGATTATTGTTATTATTTTAATTGTTTACCCTTTTGAGTTGGGTTTATTACTGAACATAGAGTCCGAACAAATGATCGGAACCTTATGGATGCGAAGAACGGCGACTGATCACCGGAATCTGATTTCCGACAGAACTGGTGGGATACGCTGTCGAAATTGACCGTAGCAATGAATAACCTTGGATGAAATTATAGAAGAAAGAGGTAAATATGGTTAAACTTGATTTCTAAATGCTGAGATTTTAGAGTATGAATGAGCAGGGGCGGATACACTTATTTACAATGGGGGGCCAGGGAACCCCATGGATTTGGCCCAGCTAGTGTTAATTTGATGGTAAATTTAAGGTGGCCCCCAAGCCCAAAAGTTACTAGGCCCCCAATTGAAATCCATAGATTGAATTCAAGCCCAACTAATGTCTTTGTTTATATATTGAAGGTTACAGATCGTTCATAAACCCCCCATTGAAATTCAGAAATTGGAAAGAAGTCCAATTCACCTTTATTGTTTCAAAATATGACTGCTAATGTATAAGCCTCTAATGTCAAATAAAAGTTATGTAATTTCTAGTTATGATATAGATGATCTTTTTAACTTTTTATTTGTTTAGTTTTATGAGATTTGTGAAATTATATCTTTAGATTGATTCTAAGTGATCATATTTATGTTTATTATTAGGACAAAAGTAACTAGTAAATACAAGAGATTAGAAAGGTAGATTTTATAATTTTAAAAATAATTCCAAGTGATTTGTGTGGTAGATAAAAGAAGTACTTCTGATAACAAAAAAAAAAAAAGTTAAAAGAAGTACTTGTAATCGTTGTAAATGAAGATGTATTAAAACGCTGTCAAAGACCAATTGTCATATACAATATTTCATTTTATTGTAGTTTTGTCTAATATCACAATGTTTTGGAGCAATATTTTTGCTACCTTGGCTATTTTTGTGCATATTTATTATGCAATTTTTGTCCAATATTAAGCAGTTTTGTGCAGTTTTTTGATAAAGCTATTTTAACAATTTGTAGCTGTAACTTTGTTTTATAGTTAACACTTAGTTTTTTTTGCCCTCCACGACTGAATTTTCTGGATCCGTCATTGTGAATGAGTGAGATGGTGGGGAGAAGTTGAATGAGTGAGATGGTTGTGAAAAGTTGAAAACTGAAAAGGGATCACAGGTTGGCTTCTTTGATCGAGATATGTGTACGTTTGGGAAACAAAATATTAGTAACTTTACACATATACCCCTTGACTATCATTGTATCAGTTAAATAATACATAAACTATTGTAAAATAACTAAAAGGCCCCTATAGTTTAATAAAGTAGTTGTTATGTATAAGGATGGCAATCGTCATCCAACCTGATGGATATCCATGCGATCCATCCATTAAAAATGGATGTGGATGATCTAAATGAATGTATACCGGATTTGAATATGGATGTGGATGATTAGTGGATTGGATGTGGATGACAAGTTATCATCTACGGATTCACCCATTACCACCCGAAATTCATATATACATATACATGCACTATAAACATATCAACTCTATATAATTATAACTAGAGTAAATTACATTGCCCGTCCCTGTGGTTGTCTTTATATTACGGAGCCAGTCCTCGGGTCGGATATTGTGCAGATTCAATCCCTCGACCCGAATTTTTGTTTCATTGCAAGTCCCTCTTCCAGTTAACACAAGGGTACAATAGTCTTTTTAGTACTAATTATAATTCTTAGATGATAAAATAAAGAGTAAATTGAAAGCCTAATAATAGCTGCACAACGAAATTCACCAAATCAAAACAAAATTGAAATTTCAAACCCGTCCCCAACCTCCCTGTATTTCCCGTAGCCCACACACACGACGTTTAACCCTGCAAACTGATTAGAGTTGTTGGAATTCATCGCTTCTCATGTATTGCAAGTGAGTAAAACAGATCGGGGAGTGATTCTGCAGGTTATGCTTGTCAAGTACCGTACAACACGATTATATTTCAGCACTTTGCAACCACCATTATTCTCCGTCCACCACTACATCTCACTGCGAAGACAACGGAGACGATAGAATGAACAAAGCCACCGATGGAGTGATTCCGGGTGGTTGGTGGTTATTCGAGAGCAATGAGTAGACGAAAATCAGCAATGAGTGTTTTTGCAGGTGGTCGGAGATGGAGTTATTCCGACGGTGGTTGAAGATGGTGATCGTGTTGTGACAATTTATTGTTTGTAGCGAAGCGATAGGTTTTAAATTTTTGTTCTTAATATTTGGTGTCAATTTGTTGCGGTTGCTAATTATGTGATATATAAAAATTTTGTAGTTTTTGAGTTTGGATATGAAAGCTTGAATGTTGATCTCTGAGATAAAGAAAGGGAAATAAGATTTAAGATTTCCAGATACAAGAAATGATAGAATATAAAATTGGGCTAATGGGAAAGGGGTAATAAAATGAAGGCCAAAATGCATATTGGTACCCTGAATTTGGTTAACTAGGTTTTCTAGTACCCTGAACTTGTAAAGGTATAGTATGGTACCCTGAACTTGAAAAACTGGTCAATTTAGTACCCTGACTCAACTAACTCAGTCATGTGCAAAACATGTGACTTATTTCAGTTAAATATTTAACGAAAATAAAAGATCACATTAGTTACGACTTAAAAGGTGAAATTAAATTTTTTGTTATTGGGTGTGTTTGGCCGACAAGCTTATTGGAGCTTATGGGAGCTTAAGCTTATTTTTTCTAGAAGCTTAAATTTTTAGCTTTGTTTGGTAGACAAAATTTGAGGAGCTTATTGAAAAAATAAGCTACTTGAAGTAGCTTTATGAAATAAAATATTACATAAATACCCCTTAAATCATTATATATTATACATTTTTTGTCTTTTTATGTCAATTTACATATTTAAGCTCCAGCTAGTTTTATCAAACACTTTTAAAAAATAAGCTTCAACTTCTAACTTAAAATATAAGCTTCAGCTACAAACTCTAGCTATAAGCTTCCAGCTCCAGCTACTAGCTAGTTTTGCCAAACAAACCCATTATCTGCAAATCCTTTCATCCGGCGGTTAGAAACTGAAATAAAGAAAAATAACTCAAAATTTCAAGATCTTGATTGAAACCTAACAACACTTTCATTGACCTCATGAATGTTTATGGAAGAAGAAAATAGGGAGTGCCGGAGTGGGGTGGTGAGATTTTGGATCATAAAAAGAAGGGTTTCATTATTATTATTATTATTATTATTATTATTGTTATTATTATTATTATTATTATGTGATTCAATAAAAAAATTGCTATCCTCCTAGTTTCTGCTATCCGATTAATATATGTATAAAAAAACCATCTCATAAACAATTGGGTGATGGGCATCCTTTGAACTCGTGAACTGCTCGGTTAATTAGACAAACATTATGTCATTATGAACGTACTGGTGGGTTTAATAAATCTCAATTAGCCCCATCTCTATAGTGACTTTCTTTTGAAATTATTTCATTATAGAAAACTTGATTTTAAAATTATCATTTATGAGAAGAAAAAGTAGGAGATTTCTAATTGAGAATCAAACTAACCACTATCGTTAAATATTTAACTTAAATAAGTCACATGTTTTGCACATGACTGAGTTAGGTGAGTCAGGGTACTAAATTAACCAATTTTTCAAGTTCAGGGTACCATGCTATACCTTTACAAGTTCAGGGTACTAGAAAACCTAGTTAATCAAGTTCAGGGTACCAATATGCATTTTGGCCTAAAAGGAATTAAAAATTATATATTAAGGGTATTTTAGTGAATTTATGTAGAGTCAAGTGGATGAAGGACTTGCAACGAAACAAAAATCCGGATCAAAGGATTGGACCCGCACAATACCCAACCCGAGGACTGGGTCCGTAATATGAAGACCACCACAGTGTTGAGACATAGATTGTGACAACAGATCTAGCTTGAAAATATGACTTGTGTAATTGTTATCATGTTTGTACATTGGTTTAGAATTGTAAATAAATATTTGTTTTGTTATTAATATTCGTTAAATATATTAGTATGTTAAAGTGTTAGACGAATATCGAATACGAACTAAAGTCTTATGCGAGATGAGACCTCAAGTCGCAGGACAAGAGATTGCGAAATGAGATATGGGTTCGCAGAAGACTGGCAGCGAAACGAATCGAGTTGGGCTTGGGCCTGGACTGCGAGTCGAGTCAACTTGCGAGCCCACAGGCTGCGAGTTGAACTGCGATATTTAAATGATTTTGGTTTAGAAATCATTAACTTTTGCGATCAGAACTTTTGCCATTCGAATTTGATACCTGCGAATTCAATAATCCAGAGAAAAACATAAGACTAACGGCTAGGCTTTGACGATTTACGTATAAAGCAAAGTTATTAGTTAATATAAACGTTATTAATCGTTATACAATTGTGTAACTAGTATTAAGGGATTCCGCACCTTAATACCTATAGATAACCTCGTTATCGATCCAAGAACTAGGGACTTTCAATTGGTATCAGAGATTTCAGGCTAAATACTAGTAGGTTCGAGGTTATTCGGGTTAATAACGCATGATTTAGGATTGTTTTGACGTGCATGAGTGTGTAAAAACAATCAAAATCATTCTCTGGACGTTTTTGGGATAGTTCACGGTCGAAATCTACTGATTTTAACGTGAAAATACCTAAAATTTTCGTTTTCGGGTTTTTCAGCCGTTTTGTGAGTTGAGATTAGGGTTTCAGCGCTGTCTGCGAACCGAGTTGAACTTGCGAATCGATTTGAATTCTGCGAGTCGAACCAAGATCTCTAGCGAATCGAGATCATCTGCGAACCGACATCTTTTGCGATCCGAACTGAGATTGGAAAACTGAGTTTTGCGAATCGAGCTAAGATTGCGAACTGAACTGAGTTGCGAATCGATTTACTGAACTCGCAAAACAGTCTGAATTTTTGAACCTTCAAGATATCTGATTTAAGTAAAATGATTGAGATGGAACACAAGGTTGGAAAATCTAATGTTCCACCTAAATTGTTAAGAGTTGAAGACTACTATAACTGGAGGGATAGATTTGAATCTTACTGTAGATTTCATGATCTGTCAATCTGGATGTGTATCAAGAATGGATACACGGCACCTACTCAAACGGTTAATAATGCAATTGTTACTCTTGCTTATAACAGGATGAGTGATCAACAAAAGGAGGACTATAAGTTGGAGAATAAATCCCATTCTGCAATCAAGATAAGTTTACCTAAGGAGATAAACCATCAACTTAAATCTTTTCAAACTGCTAGAACGTTCTGGGAAGCGCTCGAGAAAAGATGTGAAGGGAGTCCTTAAGTCAAGGCAAGCAAGAGGAATCTCCTCAAAAAGCAGTTTACTGTCATTAAAGCTTTGAAGGGAGTAGATCTTGATGCTTATATCACTAGATTCTACCACTTGTTGAGTGAGCTTGACCACCATGAAATAGTCACTACTGAGACGGAGAAAACCGACAAGTTTATTGAGGGTTTACCGTCTAAGTGGGAAATGTATGGTGTAATGCTTAAGGACAATGATGAAAGGTATGCAACTATGACCTTAGAGCAGGTGATTGACAAGCTAAAAGTTTATGATTTCACTAAGAAATCGAGAGAAACAAATTCTGATCAGGTTCAGAATCCTGGGCTATATCATGGTAAATCAAATCTCTCGACTGTTTCATCGAGTTCGACCACTGCATTGCTAGTTGGTAATACTGATGAAAATGGTGAAATGATCACAGATGATTTGTGCCTACTTACTTCCTCTGGTAGTGAAACTAAAGGTACAACTGCGGAGAAGTCACCTCAAGGGCATCAAAAGATGCCTATGTGTGTGAAATCTGCTGAGCAACAATTATCTGTAGTTGCATCCTTTGTTGCTTCCCATGAGAACTACATTCAAGGTAAAATCAATGATCTCATTTTGTTTGATGAAGACTATGATCAAATAGACCCTAATTATCTTGAAGAAATAGATCTCCAGGATCAACTAGCAATGTTATCTAGGAGAGTTAAAAATTTCTTAAAGAGAACTGGTAGAAAAGTAGTGGAAAATTGATCAGGGTTTGATAAGACCAAGATCAAGTGTTTTAACTGTCAAGGTTATGGACACTTTGCTCGTGAGTGTCAACGACCAAAGATTGATTCTGGCAATGGCAAACAAGGCTCGGGAAGTACTTTAGCTTCCAAAGCCTTAGTTGTGAAACAGTTAGATGGATCTTATGATTGGCAAGCTCAGTCTGAGGAAGCTCTCATGGCTGAGATTGATGATCAAGATATAGCTGCTGAGTCTACAAGCTATATGCCTACTGATGTTGAATTACAAGTGAAGGTGCCGGAGTGTCAAGAATAAGCAAGTGATGATGACGTGCTATACATGGATTCAACTGCTGATATGAATCCATATGACTTTGTGGCACGCATGGATGAAGTGCTGTAACGCCCCTAAATTTGTAAGTTTTAAATATTATAATATGTGTTTACTTCTTAAATTATAAGATATGTATATTAAATGTATTATGTGTTTAAGTTTTTGTTATAAGTTAAAAGCTAGTTAAAAAGGATTAAATATGTCAAGTTATTTATGGGAATAGGACTTAGAATGTAAAGAAGGATAGGATGGAGGGACTAAACTTGTAAAAACTGTAAGTAGAAGGGTACGAATGCAAGGTGTAGTATTAAAATCAAGTTTCCAGCTCTTTCTTGTTCCTGTACGTGAAATACACAGAAAACACTAGAGAGAGAGAAGCGACGAGAGAGAGAGAGAGACAAAGGAAGAGAGATCAAGAATTGAAGCTAGGATTAAGTTTGTTTAAGGTTTTAATCTCTAATTCTGCTTGTATAAGGTATAATATCTCTTCTTATATGCTTAATTTGATGATTTAAGGTATTCACCATAAACCCTAGTTATGGGGTTTTGATTAAACTTTGAATATAATGATGAATTGAATAAAGTAAGGATAGATATGTGAGGTTAAAGTGATTATTGAAGTTAATATGTTAAAGTTTTATTACAATCAAATTTATGCTTATAATTATTGTTAACTTAGTAAGTTGTAAAGAAAATCAATATGAAAGTGATGAAAATAGTGATATGTAATCACCTCTAATGTTGAAATTATGAAAGCCTAAGAAGTAAGAAAACAAGGATCAAGTTAATTGGGTAAAGAAGTGTTAATGAATTAACATATATATTGAAAGTCAAGAACTTAATATGTGATTAAGTAATTTTATGTGAATTATGTGTTTACATGATTAGGTGATCAAAGTGCTCAAGTTGGATCAAGTGTTTCTTTTAATCTCAAGCAAGGTAAGTATTGGGATTTTGTTGAAGTAGTGATTTCTATGTCACTATTTGATGTTAATCAAAGAATGACATTAGGGTCACTTGTGGAAGTAGTTAATCCTTGTGATTAACTTTGTGGAAGTGGTTAAGGATCCTTAATTGTTTAAGTGTTTAAGTTATTGTTGAAGTATCCCTTACTTACTAAGCGTTGTGCTTATTGTTTTAAGTTTATCATTTTTAGGTGAATCAAGTGGTAAGCGTGAAGGTTTGGGCAAGGGACCGACTTAAAGGTTATGGTGAAGCTTGTGTACTAGCCGGTAACAAGCTATCTCTTAACATCATGCTCTTGATACAAGTCACCCCTTTTGTTGTAAAATGATGTTTTGTCACTTAAGGCTAGTTCATACTATGTATAGTTAAAGTATGTAAATGTTGAAAGTTGAAGTTTTGTGATAATAGCAATTTGGTTTCACTTAGAATAGTCAATGTGATGAAGTTCAAGTGTTAGATAGGTGGTTATATGAGTAAAGATTTAAATGGGTTAAGAAAGTGTCTAAATGGGCACCAAGTGAGTTAAAGAGTTAAAATGAGTTATGGTGCAAGTATGGAAATGGTAGTCATTGCTTTAAGTTTCATTTCCTTAGCTAATATAAGTGTCAAAGTTTGAGAACTTGGTTTGAAATGGGTTGCAACTTAGTATGTCAAGAAAAAGAGTTAAAATGGTCGTTTTTGTGTCATTAGTCCAAATCCCGAACAAATGTGAAATTTTGAAAAGTGAAAATTGGAAGTGTTTGGAATGTCATTTTATAAGTGTCTGCAAAATTTCATGTTCTAATACTTTGTCATTTTCGAGTTATGATCGTTTGAAGTTAGGCATTTGGTTTGTAAGAAAATAGGCCAGGATCTGCTGGAATACAGGACTACCCGGCGGGTAAGTCCTGTACCCGGCGGGTAAACCGGAAATCAAGAACAAACCGGCGGGCTAAACCCTGACCTGGCGACTGCTAAAACCTTTAAACGAAAGAAAATCTCTGTGGTCGAAAAGGTTAATTCACCCGGCGGTTAATGGGAGGGACCCGGCGGCTAGGCATGGGTACCCGGCGGGTAACCCTGCTACCCGGCGGGTATAGGTTGAATTCAGCAACTTTTGTTTAAAGTTCTAAAAATAATATAGATCATAATAATAATATACAATTATGATAATACAGGAAATGGGACCAATAGAAATATGTTTTAGTGTAAAAAAAAAAAAAAAAAAAAAAAAACGACTCTAAATTTCGGGGTGTTTCAAGTTGGTATCAGAGCACGGTTTAAGGGATTCGGGTATTCACTATTAGTGGGTACTTGATCTTAAACCATTGTTATTATTGTTGAGCATGATATATAATTACGTTGTGATATTGTTTTATTACTGACTGAAGCACTAATATTTCTGCATTGAGATATCACGTGTGGACCATGATGACGTATGTGATAATATGATAATTAATGTGCCTGGCCAACACAGTAATTATCATATGACTCGGTACGGTGTCATGAAAAGCACTAGATGTTGAGAGAATGAAATTTTAGTGGTGTTTGCTTATGTGTGGTAATAAGTTAAGATTAAATAAGCTTGTTAATTGTGAAAGTAAGTGTGTATTAAGTATTTTGTGTCTATTTCAGTAAAAGATGGATGAAAGGGACATTGATTTAAATCTTGGGCTAAACCCTCAAGGTGGAGCCGAGTATAGGGAAGCAGGAGGTGGAGGTGAAAGACCGAGATCTCCTGCTAATGAAGCTAGGTTATCTCTTCCTGAATTAAGAACTGTAATCGCCCAAGAGGTTGCTCATGCTCAAGAGGCATCTCTGCCTTTATTACTTAGTCGAATTTCAGAAACTATTACAGATGAATTTTATCGGCGTGAAGAAGAGGCAAATATTTTCAGGAATGTGCCACATGTCGATCCACCTGTGGTACAGGCTCCTGAAGATAGAAGATTTAGTTATAAAGATTTCTCTGCCTGTAATCCACCTTCATATGATGGGGACATGGATCCTATTAAAGCACAAAGATGGATTTCTGAAGTCGAAGGAGCGTTCTCTACTACTGAATGTCCTGATAGATTACAGGTAAGATATGCAGCTAATCTTCTTAAATCTAGAGCTAAAGGATGGTGGGAAGTCCAATGTCGTACCAAGGGTGCTGAAGCAATTAAAAATCTAACTTGGAACGAATTTAAAGAAATGTTTCACCAAGCTTATTTGCAAGAGGCTGATTTGATGGAAATCCGTCGCAAGTTTATAGCTATGGAGCAAACCACTGAGTCAATAAATGAAATCGTTGGAGTTTTTCTAGACAGAGCTCATTTCTGTCCAGAATATATGGAGAATCCTAAACGACTCATGGAGCATTTCCATCATATTTTGAAGCCAGAGATCCGTCAGTTTGTTAATCCCAAGCGTTGTCACACTCTTGAAGAAATGATAGATGAAGCTCGGTACCAAAAGCTTGAATGGAGTCGTCGAGTAGCGAAAAGAAATGCTGAACAATCTTCTTATGCAGCTAAGAAGGCTAGGCCTGCTGAGAGTTCTAAGGGAGATGAGAAGAAAGGGGATAGAAAGGAAGTTCCTGAGTGCAAGACATGCCATAAAAGACATTACGGTGAATGCCGAGTAGGAACTAACGCTTGTAATCAATGTGGGAGAGTGGGCCATATAGCTCGTGACTGCCCTAACCCAATTAGGGTATGTTATAATTGTTATAAACCGGGCCACATCAAATCTGAATGCCCTGATTTAAGATCTCAATCTGCTCCAATTCCACCTCGTCGTCAATCTGAAAGAAAGCCTGAAGAACCTGCTAAGACTAAAAGTCGATCTTTTCAAATTACTACGGAAGAAGCTAAGAGGGCCCCGGATGTTATGACTGGTACCTTCCTTATAAATCAAAAACCTGCTTACGTGTTATTCGATTCGGGTGCCTCAAGATCCTTCGTATCTGAAAAGTTTTGTTATGATTTTTCAATTCCCTTATCTGCTTTAGATACTCCCTTAGATGTTGAAGTTGCCGATGATAGGGTTGTTTTTGTAACCAATGTATATCGTGGGTGTCAATTAGAGATAGATAATGAAATTTTTCTTATAAATCTTATCCCGATGAAAATGGGTGAATTTGATGCCATGGTAGGCATGGATTGGTTAGGAAAACATAATGCTCTTATTCAGTGTGAAATGAAAATAATTCGGGTCACTTCGCCAAGTGGGGGAGTTATTGATATTTATGGGGAAAAGCGAAAAGTTCCATTGTCTGTCTGTACTTTTGCTCGTGCTAAACGATATTTACTGCATGGTTGTCAATCTTTTCTGGCGCATGTAGTGGATATTCAAAAATCTGTTCCTAAGATTGAAGAACTTTCAGTAGTTAAAGAATTTCCTGATGTATTTCCTGATGAATTACCGGGTGTTCCACCTGATAGACAAGTTGAATTCCGTATTGAGTTAGTACCTGGAGCAATACCTATAGCCAAAACTCCATATAGGCTTGCCCCATCGGAAATGCAAGAAATGATGAAGCAATTGCAGGAATTACTTGATAAGGGATTCATACGCCCTAGTAGTTCACCATGGGGAGCTCCGGTACTTTTTGTTAAAAAGAAAGATGGTACAATGAGAATGTGCATTGATTATAAGGAATTAAATAAAGTGACCATCAAGAATAGGTATCCATTGCCTAGAATTGATGATCTATTCGATCAACTCCAAGGTGCAAGTTTCTTTTCTAAAATTGATCTACGTTCTGGATATCATCAATTGAAAGTTCGAGAAGAAGATGTTTCTAAAACCGCTTTCAGAACAAGGTATGACCATTATGAATTCGTGGTTATGCCTTTTGGTCTGACTAATGCACCTGCAGCTTTCATGGATCTTATGAATCGAGTATGTCGCCCTATGCTCGATAAGTTCGTGATCGTGTTTATAGATGATATTCTTATTTATTCTAAATCTGTTGGTGATCACGAAGTTCATTTGAGGCAAGTATTACAAACATTGAGAGATGAAAAGCTTTATGCTAAATTCTCAAAATGTGAATTCTGGCTTCGTGAGGTTCAATTTTTAGGGCATGTTGTTAATAATCAAGGAATTAAAGTTGATCCAGTTAAAGTTGAAGCTGTTTTGAAATGGGAACCTCCAACAAATCCCACAGAAGTTCGGAGTTTTCTAGGATTAGCCGGTTATTATCGACGGTTCATCCAAGATTTCTCTAAAATTGCTACTCCTCTTACAAAGCTTACTCGAAAGAACATAAAGTTTGAATGGAATGATCAAGCTGAACAAGCTTTCCGAACCTTAAAGCAACAACTTAGCCAAGCCCCTGTCTTGGTACTTCCAGATGGTACCGAAGATATGGTGGTATATTGTGATGCCTCTCACAATGGTCTAGGTTGTGTTCTGATGCAACGAGGCAAGGTGATCTCTTATGCTTCTAGACAATTAAAGGAGAATGAAAAAGGTTACCCCACTCATGATTTGGAGTTAGCAGCGGTAGTTTTTGCCTTAAAAATTTGGAGGCACTATCTTTATGGTGTTAAGTGTACCATTTACACTGACCATAAAAGTCTTAAGTATTTCTTCGATCAACGTGATCTTAATATGAGACAAAGACGTTGGCTTGATTTAGTGAAGGATTATGATTGTGAAATTTTATATCATCCTGGAAAAGCTAACGTGGTAGCTGACGCCTTGAGCAGAAAAGCTATGCATCATTCTCTAGTTGTCAAATCTCTTCGAATTACTATTCTTCCAAATTTATTGAATCAAATTAAGGAAGCTCAAATGAAAGCTTGGCAAGAAAATGACATTAGAGCAGAACGTATAAAAGGTCAAGTCAATGATTTTGTTGAAGATTCCCGAGGAATTAAAACTCGATATGGAAGAATCTGGATTCCAAACTCTCCTGAGCTGAAAAAGTTAATACTCGATGAAGCTCATAAATCTCGATATTCAATCCATCCTGGTGCAACCAAAATGTACCATGATTTGAAACCTGATTATTGGTGGCCAGGTATGAAGCGTGAAGTTGTTAAGTATGTAGAACAATGTTTAACCTGTTTACAGGTTAAGGCCGAACATCAAAAGCCGTATGGCAAAATGCAGCCTTTAGATATACCTGTTTGGAAGTGGGAACACATTACGATGGATCTTATTACTAAATTGCCTAAAACTCAGCGCCAATATGATGCAATTTGGGTAATAGTAGATCGTCTGACAAAGAGTGCTCTATTTCTACCAATCAAAGAAACTATGACTACTGAAGCTCTTGCTGATTTGTACGTAAAAGAGGTTGTTGCTCGACATGGTATGCCGTTATCTATTGTCTCAGACAGAGATAGTAGATTCACTTCTCATTTTTGGAACAAATTCCAAGAAGATATAGGTACACGTGTCAACCTAAGTACAGCTTATCATCCACAAACGGATGGTCAAAGTGAAAGAACTATTCAAACTTTAGAAGATATGCTGAGAGCATGTGCCATTGATGTAACATCCTCTCTTTTGGTCTGGTAATTTCTAATTTTAAATTGATATATTTAATTGTATTAGAAATTATTTGATATTATTTGTTTAATTTAGAAACTTAGTTGAATAAGCCTCATGACTTATTGTGCTTAGTAAATTATTGCTTGTTTTAATTTACTATAGTTGACGGTGCAATAAAATAAGTTTCTCGCAAATGGTTTTTAGGTTCCAGGCTATAGATTGAAAGGGGACTAGTTTTAAGTGGATACGGGTCGGTGTAAAATCTTAACCGACTTAAATAACCTTCCCTTTTAGGAAAGTTTTCACTTTCCTCTTTTGGAAACTTTGAAACCCTTAAACCTTGCAAAAACAAGAAATCAAAGATTGAATTGTGATCTTGAAAGTTTAGTTTCTGAAACATCACCATCATCACCTTTGTTTCATCATATTCAAGTGGTAAGTTGTTTGATTTAAGTATGTTTATAACTTGTGTATATTGAATTGAGATATGAATCAAAGTGGAAAATAGTGGATTTTGATGTTTGGGATTGTAATTAGTTGATAATACATGTTATATGTGCTATTGGTTATGCTAGAAGTGATCTTGGAACTGGTTTTGATGAATTTTGTAAACTAAGTTCGAGCAGGGTTTTTGAGCTGATGAAGGTTGCTGGTGCAGGGTTGGTACCCGGCGGGTAGAGCCCGTACCCGGCGGGTAATGTCCCTAAACCGAGAACCCGGCGGGTAGAAACCGTACCCGGCGGCTCCTACAGCCTTTAAAACGTATTTAGGTTCTGTTACCGCAACTTTTAATTCACCCGGTTGCTACAAAGTGGGACCCGGCGGCGGTGATGGGGTACCCGGCGGGTAATGGGGCTACCCGGCGGGTAGTGACCCGTTTTTATGGTTTTTACTTTAATTAATTTCAAACTTAAAATGTTAATATGTGATTATTAATATGCTATAATATGAAGGTTGTACATGATATTTGTCATATTGTAGTACTAATTCATAATTAGGAGCTTGCAATTGTAATGCTGATTGTGCTTGGTTCCTAATAATTTAAACTAAGGTAAATTATGTATTTATGATCCAGAATACTAACTTTTAACCTGATTGATAATTCTCAGATAAGCAAAGAGCTCAGCGAGATAAGACAGCTGAGTAAGTGAAACGAGATAATCAGGTGAGTGGATTTGAAACTCACAGTTTGATTTGGTTGTGTCAGTTTGATTTCAATCAGTAATTATAGGATTACTATTGATAGCATGTTAACTTTGAAATGATATGCCATTTGATTGGTTGTTTGTTGAACATTGAATTGAAATGTATAATCCAGAGGTCAACTAGATTGTTGGTTGGACTTGATTGCTAATGTTGGTCAACATAGGGTTGCGTACATGTGTTGATGGAGATTAGCATTTAGTTAGCGGTTAATCACTGTTTTGGCCTGACAGTTGGTTTAAGTGTTCTGAAGGGGCCACCCGGAACAGGGTCTCTAGGAACCACCGTTCCTCTTGACGATATTTGTTGCATTATTGATTGTGAACAGATTGCTAGCTAAATTGAATTGTAGTTGATTATTCATTCACTTAGCTTCGTGCTAATCCCTCAATTTACTTCCTGCAGGTGATGTATATTATGTGGGTAGTCAGGAAGGATGTTTTGATGCTGGGAATGTTTGAAACTTGCAACTCTGATCCAGTTTGTAATAAATAATGTTTTATAGTATATAATGCCCCGGGTTTGTAAACGTGTTAACTATGTTTGTTTAGTAGTTAAACATATTGTATAAAGGGTTGCGAAAATTTCTAGCAGGTTTTAATAGAATATGTACTTCAAGTAGTCGCTTCCGCCAAACTTAATATTATATTGTTGTATTAAATGAGGGGCGTTATAAGTTGGTATCAGAGCAATAGTTTGAGGTAATTGAATATGATTGTATGTTCAATCCTAAACTTTGATTGTGTTGTGTCAAACATTCTTGGGAAAGGGATTATGTACTGAATGTGAATCGGTTAGTAGAATAGGTGCTAACGACTAATGATTTGTAAGCTGTTGTGGTGTTTACAGATATGGCGGATAACGAGCAACTACCTGTTAACCCTAATAATGCCTCAAGGCCTGAAGTTGCTGCTGAGACTCATGATGACCGGAATGAAAATGCTGGTACTTCTTTCCATGCTAGAGAGGAGGTAGAAAGGGACCAGTATTTGCTTCATTTGGAAGAGGAAAACCAAGCGCTTAGAATGTATAAACAACAAAAAGAGGCTGAATCATCTCATCCTGTGTTTGGTACGATTTCACCGCCAAAGCAAAAGGTGTGTTCTTTTAAAACCTTTATGAGCAGTAATCCGTCTGTGTATTCGGGTAGTACAAATCCTTCTGTAACTATGGATTGGCTAAGAGATGTTGAGAAGAAATTTGAAGTTTGTCAATGTGAAGAGGAATTGAAAGTTCCTTATGCATCTCAACTTTTGAAAGGAGCAGCTATGAATTGGTGGGATTCGATTACTTCTGTTTTATCTCCTTTTCAGAAAGCATCTATCCGATGGTCAGATTTTCGCAATGAAGTTTGTAAACAGTATTGTTCCAACTTTGATATGGCTCGGATTAGAAAAGAGTTTATGGATTTGCAGTTAATTGATAACATGTCAATGGATGATTTGATAAATCAGTTCACAGAGAAACTCAGGTTTGTTCAGCAGTGGGTTCCCGATGAGAGAACTCAAATAGATCAGTTTGTGGGTACTTTACCAAATCATTATCGAACTACAGTGAGGTTAGCTAATTCACTTCCTCATGCTTTCATGTTAGCTCGATCTGTTGATAGCGATTTGAGACCTCAAGAGATGCCAAGGAAAGAGGTGACTTCTCAGAAACCTAAAAGTGAACCTTCTGGTAAAGGTAAACAACGGTGGCAAGGAAATCAGCAGGGTAAGAAACCAGAAAGTCGTGGTGGTACTTCTGATCGTCCCAATTGGTGTATTAAGTGTAGAGCTAGACATTTTGGGCCGTGTACTGTGCAAACCACTAGATGTGTGAAATGTGGTGTGATTGGGCATGAAGCCAAAGATTGTGTTTTTCCTACTTATGTGTGCTGGAATTGCCATAAGGAAGGTCATCGTGCAAATCAGTGTTCTGAGGCTAAGAGACAGGGTTCGGGGACAGTTGTTGGTTCATCAGCTTCTTCTGGTCAGAAGCGGAAGACTCCGCCATCTGCAGTTAGTAGGGCTTTTCAAATGACAGTTGATGAAGCTGTCCATACAGATGACGTAATCACGGGTACTTTTCTTGTAAATTCTGTACCAGCTCGTGTTTTGTTTGATTCTGGTGCAAATTGTTCGTTTGTATCTGTGTACTTCTGTGATAAGTTGAAAATGATGCCTACTGTGATAACAAACCCAGTTGAGGTAGAAATAGCTAGTGGCAAATCGGTTCCTGTTACCACCTCGGTAATTGGAGCTAGTATTATGATAGATAGCCAGACTTTTCCAATTTCCTTTCTGTTGATGCCAATTGCTAGTTTTGATGTGATTATTGGTATGGATTGGTTAAGTCAGTATAAAGCAAGCATAGATTGCCACAATAAGCTGATTAGAATTCCAATCTCTGAAAAGTCATATGTTGTGGCTCGAGGAGAACGGGATAATGTTTATATACCTTTGATTAGCATGATGAAAGCTAGGAAATCTTTGTCTAAAGGTTGTGAATCGTATCTAGCTTATGTAATTGATGCTAAGTTAGAAAAGAAGTCTCTTTATGATGTGCCGGTTGTTTCTGAGTATCCGGAAGTGTTCCCTGATGATTTGCCTGGTTTACCACCGGTTAGGGAAGTTGAATACCAGATTGATCTTGTTCCTGGCTCTTCACCTATTGCCAAAACCCCTTATAGATTAGCTCCATCTGAGATACGTGAAATGATGAATCAGATACAGGAGTTGTTGGATAAAGGGTTTATTCGGCCTAGTTCTTCTCCCTGGGGTGCACCTGTTCTGTTTGTGAAAAAGAAAGATGGGTCTTTTAGAATGTGCATTGATTATAGGGAATTGAATAAACGGACAGTAAAGAATAAATATCCTCTACCTCGCATAGATGATTTGTTTGATCAGTTGCAGGGATCTTCGTATTATTCAAAGATTGATTTGAGGTCAGGTTATCATCAAGTTCGTGTTAGGGATTGTGATATTCCTAAAACTGCATTTAGAACCAGATATGGTCATTTTGAATTTCTGGTTATGCCTTTTGGTTTGACGAATGCTCCAGCAGTTTTTATGGATTTGATGAACCGTGTTTGTCGACCTTTTCTTGATAAATTTGTGATTGTGTTTATCGATGACATTTTGGTATATTCTAAATCCGAATCAGAGCATGGAATGCATTTGAGGTTAGTATTGGAAACCTTAAAGAGAGAACATTTGTATGCAAAGTTTTCGAAATGCGAATTTTGGATTCGGGAAGTACAGTTTTTGGGTCATATCATTTGTAATGAGGGTGTTAAAGTTGATCCTTCAAAGATTGAAGCTGTAATGAATTGGAAAGCTCCAAAGTCTGCTTCTGAAATAAAGAGTTTCCTTGGTTTGGCGGGTTATTACCGGAAATTTATTAAAGACTTTTCTAAAATTGCCGGTTCATTGACTAAATTAACCCGTAAGGATGAAAAGTTTATATGGACTGAACAACAGGAAACAGCTTTTCAGACTCTGAAACAGTTGTTATGTCAGGCTCCTGTGTTAGCATTGCCAGATGGGTCCGATGATTTTATTGTTTATTGTGATGCATCGATTGCTGGTTTGGGTTGTGTTTTGATGCAGCGAGATCGTGTGATTGCTTATGCTTCTCGTCAGCTCAAACCTCATGAAAGAAATTATCCTACCCATGATTTAGAGCTTGCAGCGGTTGTGTTTGCTTTGAAAATCTGGAGGCATTACTTGTATGGTACCAAATGTGTTATTTGTACAGATCACAAGAGTCTTCAGTATATATTTTCGCAACAAGAGTTGAATATGCGTCAGAGACGATGGTTAGAATTAATCAAAGATTATGATTGTGAGATTAAATACCATCCAGGGAAAGCCAATGTGGTTGCTGATGCTTTAAGCCGCAAGGTAACTTCTGATCGAGTTTATTTTATGCGTTTAGAAGTTTCTTCTGATTTGGTGGCTCAGATAAAAACTGCACAGTTAGAAGCTTTGTTAGATCATAATTTGAAGTCTGAAATTATGCTGAATCGAAAAGAATTGTTATTGGATGATTCGAGAGGATTAAAAACCTTTCAGTCTCGTGTTTGGATTCCTCTGTTTGGTGGTCTTCGGAATATTATTCTGAATGAAGCCCATAAATCTAGACTGTCTGTACATCCTGGAAGCACTAAAATGTATAATGACTTGAAACCTTTGTATTGGTGGCCTACAATGAAGATGGATGTAGCAAGGTTTGTTAGTTCTTGTCATATTTGTTCTCAAGTTAAAGCTGAACACCAGAAACCGTATGGATCGTTGAAACAGCTTGAGATTCCTGAATGGAAGTGGGAACATTTGACTATGGATTTTGTTACCAAGTTGCCTAGAACTGTCCGAGGAAATGACATGGTTTGGGTCATTGTTGATCGGTTGACCAAGAGTGCTCATTTTCTAGCTACTAGTGATACTGCATCTCTGAGTAAGCTTGCACAGTTGTATATGAATGAAATTGTTACTCGGCATGGTATTCCATTATCGATTGTATCTGATAGAGATCCGAGGTTTGTATCTCATTTCTGGCAGAGTTTGCAGCATGAATTGGGTACACGTGTGAATCTTAGTACAGCTTATCATCCTCAAACCGATGGTCAGTCCGAACGCACGATTCAGACGCTTGAGGATATGTTAAGAGCTTGTATTCTAGAGTATGGTGGTTCTTGGGATTCTCATTTGCCATTGGTTGAGTTTGCTTATAATAACTCTTATCATTCTAGTATTGGCATGCCTCCATATGAAATGCTTTATGGACGCCGTTGTAGAACTCCAACTTGTTGGCTAGAGGCAGGTGAGAAGCAGTTTGCAGGTCCAGACATTGTTCAGATGACAGCTGATAAAGTAGCAGTGGCTCGTGAAAAGTTGAAAGCTGCACGTGATAGACAGAAACAATATGCAGATCCTAAACGTCGACCTGTTATTTTTGCTGAAGGTGAACTTGTTTATCTAAAAGTTTCGCCTTGGAAAGGGGTAATACGGTTTGGGAAACGTGGCAAATTGGCTCCTCGATATATTGGACCGTTTAGAATTCGTCAGATTGTTAATGATCAGTCTGTTACATTGGATCTTCCTCCAGAGCTTGCTGGTATTCATGATACGTTTAACATTTGTTATTTGAGGAAATGTAACGTTGAAGACCAGTCTCAGATTCTTCCTTTGAAAGATTTGAAAGTAGATCAAAGTCAGAAGTTAGTAGAAGAACCAGTTGAACTTCTTGACCGAAAAGTGACCAAACTTAGGAAGAAACAGATTCCCATGGTGTTAGTAAAATGGAAACATAGTTTAGGTGAAAACCTAACGTGGGAAACAGAGGATAGTATGAGATCCAGATATCCTGGATTGTTTGATCGTGATGAGATTTCGGGGACGAAATCTTCTTAAGGGGGGGAGAGTTGTAACATCCTCTCTTTTGGTCTGGTAATTTCTAATTTTAAATTGATATATTTAATTGTATTAGAAATTATTTGATATTATTTGTTTAATTTAGAAACTTAGTTGAATAAGCCTCATGACTTATTGTGCTTAGTAAATTATTGCTTGTTTTAATTTACTATAGTTGACGGTGCAATAAAATAAGTTTCTCGCAAATGGTTTTTAGGTTCCAGGCTATAGATTGAAAGGGGACTAGTTTTAAGTGGATACGGGTCGGTGTAAAATCTTAACCGACTTAAATAACCTTCCCTTTTAGGAAAGTTTTCACTTTCCTCTTTTGGAAACTTTGAAACCCTTAAACCTTGCAAAAACAAGAAATCAAAGATTGAATTGTGATCTTGAAAGTTTAGTTTCTGAAACATCACCATCATCACCTTTGTTTCATCATATTCAAGTGGTAAGTTGTTTGATTTAAGTATGTTTATAACTTGTGTATATTGAATTGAGATATGAATCAAAGTGGAAAATAGTGGATTTTGATGTTTGGGATTGTAATTAGTTGATAATACATGTTATATGTGCTATTGGTTATGCTAGAAGTGATCTTGGAACTGGTTTTGATGAATTTTGTAAACTAAGTTCGAGCAGGGTTTTTGAGCTGATGAAGGTTGCTGGTGCAGGGTTGGTACCCGGCGGGTAGAGCCCGTACCCGGCGGGTAATGTCCCTAAACCGAGAACCCGGCGGGTAGAAACCGTACCCGGCGGCTCCTACAGCCTTTAAAACGTATTTAGGTTCTGTTACCGCAACTTTTAATTCACCCGGTTGCTACAAAGTGGGACCCGGCGGCGGTGATGGGGTACCCGGCGGGTAATGGGGCTACCCGGCGGGTAGTGACCCGTTTTTATGGTTTTTACTTTAATTAATTTCAAACTTAAAATGTTAATATGTGATTATTAATATGCTATAATATGAAGGTTGTACATGATATTTGTCATATTGTAGTACTAATTCATAATTAGGAGCTTGCAATTGTAATGCTGATTGTGCTTGGTTCCTAATAATTTAAACTAAGGTAAATTATGTATTTATGATCCAGAATACTAACTTTTAACCTGATTGATAATTCTCAGATAAGCAAAGAGCTCAGCGAGATAAGACAGCTGAGTAAGTGAAACGAGATAATCAGGTGAGTGGATTTGAAACTCACAGTTTGATTTGGTTGTGTCAGTTTGATTTCAATCAGTAATTATAGGATTACTATTGATAGCATGTTAACTTTGAAATGATATGCCATTTGATTGGTTGTTTGTTGAACATTGAATTGAAATGTATAATCCAGAGGTCAACTAGATTGTTGGTTGGACTTGATTGCTAATGTTGGTCAACATAGGGTTGCGTACATGTGTTGATGGAGATTAGCATTTAGTTAGCGGTTAATCACTGTTTTGGCCTGACAGTTGGTTTAAGTGTTCTGAAGGGGCCACCCGGAACAGGGTCTCTAGGAACCACCGTTCCTCTTGACGATATTTGTTGCATTATTGATTGTGAACAGATTGCTAGCTAAATTGAATTGTAGTTGATTATTCATTCACTTAGCTTCGTGCTAATCCCTCAATTTACTTCCTGCAGGTGATGTATATTATGTGGGTAGTCAGGAAGGATGTTTTGATGCTGGGAATGTTTGAAACTTGCAACTCTGATCCAGTTTGTAATAAATAATGTTTTATAGTATATAATGCCCCGGGTTTGTAAACGTGTTAACTATGTTTGTTTAGTAGTTAAACATATTGTATAAAGGGTTGCGAAAATTTCTAGCAGGTTTTAATAGAATATGTACTTCAAGTAGTCGCTTCCGCCAAACTTAATATTATATTGTTGTATTAAATGAGGGGCGTTATAATTGACTTCGGTGGTAGCTGGGATACTCATTTGTCTCTCGCCGAGTTTTCTTATAATAACAGTTACCACTCGAGTATAAAGATGGCGCCTTATGAAATGTTATATGGTAGGAAGTGTAGAACTCCGTTATGTTGGGGCGAAATCGGGCAAAGGGAGTTGGAAAGCACTGACATTGTTCAAAGGACAACAGAAAAGATAAATCAAATTAGAGAACGATTGAAAGCGGCACAAGACAGACAGAAATCTTATGCTGACAAAAGAATGCGTTTGATAGAGTTTCAAGAAGGAGATTTGGTCATGTTGAAGGTATCTCCTTGGAAGGGTATAATCCGTTTCAGAAAACGTGGAAAGTTGAGTCCTCGATTTATTGGTCCATTCAAAATTGTTGCAAGAGTTGGAAAGTTGGCATATCGTCTAGAATTGCCAAATGAATTGGCGGGGATACATGATACTTTCCACGTGTCCTATCTCAGAAAATGTTTGGTTGATGAAGCGGCTTACGTGCCTTTGGAAGAGATTGAAGTTAATGATCAATTGAACTATATAGAACAACCGATTGCAATTCTTGATGAAAAGATTAAAAAGTTACGAAATAAAGAAATTAAATTATTCAAGGTGCAATGGAAGCATAGGAAAGGATCCGAGTTTACTTGGGAGTCGGAGGAGGAAATGATTAAGTACTATCCGGCTCTATTTCAAGAATGGATTGTGAGGACACAATCCTAAATAAGTGGGGGAGAGTTGTAACGCCCCTAAATTTGTAAGTTTTAAATATTATAATATGTGTTTACTTCTTAAATTATAAGATATGTATATTAAATGTATTATGTGTTTAAGTTTTTGTTATAAGTTAAAAGCTAGTTAAAAAGGATTAAATATGTCAAGTTATTTATGGGAATAGGACTTAGAATGTAATGAAGGATAGGATGGAGGGACTAAACTTGTAAAAACTGTAAGTAGAAGGGTACGAATGCAAGGTGTAGTATTAAAATCAAGTTTCCAGCTCTTTCTTGTTCCTGTACGTGAAATACACAGAAAACACTAGAGAGAGAGAAGCGACGAGAGAGAGAGAGAGAGACAAAGGAAGAGAGATCAAGAATTGAAGCTAGGATTAAGTTTGTTTAAGGTTTTAATCTCTAATTCTGCTTGTATAAGGTATAATATCTCTTCTTATATGCTTAATTTGATGATTTAAGGTATTCACCATAAACCCTAGTTATGGGGTTTTGATTAAACTTTGAATATAATGATGAATTGAATAAAGTAAGGATAGATATGTGAGGTTAAAGTGATTATTGAAGTTAATATGTTAAAGTTTTATTACAATCAAATTTATGCTTATAATTATTGTTAACTTAGTAAGTTGTAAAGAAAATCAATATGAAAGTGATGAAAATAGTGATATGTAATCACCTCTAATGTTGAAATTATGAAAGCCTAAGAAGTAAGAAAACAAGGATCAAGTTAATTGGGTAAAGAAGTGTTAATGAATTAACATATATATTGAAAGTCAAGAACTTAATATGTGATTAAGTAATTTTATGTGAATTATGTGTTTACATGATTAGGTGATCAAAGTGCTCAAGTTGGATCAAGTGTTTCTTTTAATCTCAAGCAAGGTAAGTATTGGGATTTTGTTGAAGTAGTGATTTCTATGTCACTATTTGATGTTAATCAAAGAATGACATTAGGGTCACTTGTGGAAGTAGTTAATCCTTGTGATTAACTTTGTGGAAGTGGTTAAGGATCCTTAATTGTTTAAGTGTTTAAGTTATTGTTGAAGTATCCCTTACTTACTAAGCGTTGTGCTTATTGTTTTAAGTTTATCATTTTTAGGTGAATCAAGTGGTAAGCGTGAAGGTTTGGGCAAGGGACCGACTTAAAGGTTATGGTGAAGCTTGTGTACTAGCCGGTAACAAGCTATCTCTTAACATCATGCTCTTGATACAAGTCACCCCTTTTGTTGTAAAATGATGTTTTGTCACTTAAGGCTAGTTCATACTATGTATAGTTAAAGTATGTAAATGTTGAAAGTTGAAGTTTTGTGATAATAGCAATTTGGTTTCACTTAGAATAGTCAATGTGATGAAGTTCAAGTGTTAGATAGGTGGTTATATGAGTAAAGATTTAAATGGGTTAAGAAAGTGTCTAAATGGGCACCAAGTGAGTTAAAGAGTTAAAATGAGTTATGGTGCAAGTATGGAAATGGTAGTCATTGCTTTAAGTTTCATTTCCTTAGCTAATATAAGTGTCAAAGTTTGAGAACTTGGTTTGAAATGGGTTGCAACTTAGTATGTCAAGAAAAAGAGTTAAAATGGTCGTTTTTGTGTCATTAGTCCAAATCCCGAACAAATGTGAAATTTTGAAAAGTGAAAATTGGAAGTGTTTGGAATGTCATTTTATAAGTGTCTGCAAAATTTCATGTTCTAATACTTTGTCATTTTCGAGTTATGATCGTTTGAAGTTAGGCATTTGGTTTGTAAGAAAATAGGCCAGGATCTGCTGGAATACAGGACTACCCGGCGGGTAAGTCCTGTACCCGGCGGGTAAACCGGAAATCAAGAACAAACCGGCGGGCTAAACCCTGACCCGGCGGCTGCTAAAACCTTTAAACGAAAGAAAATCTCTGTGGTCGAAAAGGTTAATTCACCCGGCGGTTAATGGGAGGGACCCGGCGGCTAGGCATGGGTACCCGGCGGGTAACCCTGCTACCCGGCGGGTATAGGTTGAATTCAGCAACTTTTGTTTAAAGTTCTAAAAATAATATAGATCATAATAATAATATACAATTATGATAATACAGGAAATGGGACCAATAGAAATATGTTTTAGTGTAAAAAAAAAAAAACGACTCTAAATTTCGGGGTGTTTCAAGTGCAAACTGACACGAAAAGGGTATGTATTGATATTCTTACTGTTGCTGATGTTTGTTATTTAGTTACTGATTTACAATCACAAGTAAGTGTTTTAAATGTGTCAAATCAGAATCTGTCATCCCAAGTTAGTGTTTTTAATGAATCTAATAAGACTATGATATCTGAACTTGAACAAGCTAAAAGTGATGTAATTAGGTTAAGTGCAGATAAGGAAGATCTTATAAATAAGATTAAGTCCGATTCTTCTGATAAAATTGCACTTAGAGATACCATAAATGAAAAAGCTATAATCATAGATGGTCTCTATATAAAGATAAAGGACTTGAATCAAACAATTACTGATAGGGATAGGGAGTTAGCGGAGCTTAAGCTGAAGTTAGTTGAGCAAAATTGCAAGATTGAAACTTATAGAACTTCTGAAATGGATAGAATGCTAGATGTTCAACGTAGTGTAAAGGACAAGACTGAGATAGGATACAATGATGTACCCCATCCTTTTAATGCCAATTACACTAGTACTCCTGTAGATTCTGAAATGACAGATGCTAGTCCTGAGGAATTAGTAACTAATAAGTCTGAACAGTCAGAGGCACAGAAGAGTGTTATTAAGAATCTGTCATCAGATAATAGTAAGATTTCACATCTTACCAAAATACAGTTTGTTTCGGGTGGAGTGATTAATAATACTAAGACTAATGATAAGATTAATAATGAACAGAAGATTAAACCTTTAGTGCCTAAGACTCCGACTGACAATGCAAAAGTTGGTAAGTCACGAAAACAGATGTCGTGCTTCAAATGTCACCAGAAGGGGCATGTGGCTTCTTGTTGTCCAAACAAGAAGTTGGAAGAATCACATAAGTTAGTTATTAATGAGAAGACACAGACCAACTCTAGTTCAATTATAGACAGGTTAGGTACTAAACCGGGATTAGGTAGTAAACCTGTAAATATTCTGAAAAGATATGGTACTCATAGTGTCTCCCCACCTAAACCTAAATGGCCTTATTCTCAATCTGATAATACTTTAAATAAATCTAGAGATAAGACACCGTCGAGATTTAGGACCAGTAGAAACCACAATCAGTTTGAGAGTGGTTCTACTTCACGTGCACAAGGACCAAGTGATGTGCCTAGGAGGTTTTCTACTCACTCTCCTCATAGGCAGAAGACTTCTGATCATCAACAACCTCAAACTACTGTTAAAGTTACCAAGACTCCCGATGGGAACAGTTATGGTTACTTTAAGGAGGTTCAGATTGTTGATGACAAGGGACAAACCAAGACCATAATGGCTTGGGTCCCTCTTGAAAACTAATTGTGTACAACTTGTTATGTGTAGGAGCAGACGGTTAACAAGGACAGCTGGTGGTATGTAAACAATGGATGCTCAAGACACATGACAGGAGAACGAAGTCTACTGAAGGACTTCAAGGAAGGTCTCAAGCAAAAAGTTAACTTTGCAGGAGACAAAGGAGGAGTAATTACGGGAAAAGGAAAAGTTTCTAACGGAACTTTGACTCTTGAGGATGTGAACTATGTTGAAGAACTAACTCACAACCTATTGAGTGTTTCCCAAGTCTGTGATAAAGGTCATCCAGTTCATTTTAATGAAAAGGAGGCTTTAGTTCTGAAGCCAGGCTTCACAATTCCTGAAGAATGGATATTGATGAGGGCATCAAGGAAAAAGGACATCTATGTTATCAACATGGGTGTTCCTAGCTCTTCAATGGTGTCTACATGTTTACTATCCAAGGCTTCTGAAGCAGACACTTTATTATGGCGTAGGAGAATGGCACACCTGAACTTTAGAAAGATGAACTACATAACTAAGAATGAATTAGTTCTGGGTGTACCACAAAAACGTTTCGAGTCTGAAGATAAGTGTGTTCCTTGCATGAAAGGAAAGCAGCACAAGAAACCACACAGATCTAAGACTGAAAACTCAATCTCCCCGCCATTTGAGTTGCTACACACGGATCTCTTTGGCCCTATAAGCAAGTGAAGTCTAGGTGGTAAATGGTACTATTTAGTTGTCACAGATGACTATTCTAGATTCTCATGGGTATTCTGTAACACCCGCCAAATTAGGACTAGTAATTAGTGCCTAATCATACGTTAATACATGTAATTAGTTCTGTGTTAGGCTAATTAATGTATCGAATTATATATATTGTTGAATATATACGAAAATGCGATTTGGTTAAATCGTACGCAACTTAAATCGAATGTATTTCGATTCAATTTAATACGGACGTTGGTGACCAATTTTAATAAATAACGCTTTTATGTCAAAAATATTATTATGATAATATTTCGTATTCATTCGTATCGTACAAACAGAACTTACACAATATAAAATATTAAAACGCGCAAACTAAATAAACAAACTTACATTATATAACTCAAATATAAATTTATTTGTAAACTATTTAAACAAAATATCGCGTAATAAATTGTAATTTAAAACTTATAAATAATATGTAAAATAATTATTTAACGTTTAAACAACGGAGCAAACGAACATCGCACGAAGAAACGGAGACTGAAAAGTTGGAGGATAACCTCCAACTCTCCTCCTCCTCCTCTCATTTCTCACTCACCTCTCTCTTTCTCTTTTCTTTCTCTTTCTTTTCTCTCTAAACACCACCACCTCCACCATCCATCAAAAATCGACAAATAAACATATCAAACGACTTCGGATCTTCAAGATTTTTAGAGATTCACGACCACCACGCAACGATCTATCTTTCTATCTTTCCGAAATTTCATTTCGGCGATTTGTAAGTTTCCGACACAACTCCGAAAACTCTCTTTTCTAAGTATTATCACTTGCTAGTTGTTTGTATAACCTTGTAATGTCCTAAAATGGGTTGGGTAAAAATATTAGGCTGATCGATGGCCGGAAAATGCGTTTTTGAAGTTGAAACTCCGATTAGATCCCGTACGTCGCATTTGGCCTGGAGCAAATGCGACGCAGCGACTTACGTCGCACGAATCCTCGACGTCGCATATAGCGACGCAGCCTATTACGTCGCATTGACTTGCGAATGTCGCACATAGCGACGCAGACCTTAACGTCGCCAACTTAACCAACGTCGCATTAGCGACGCAGCACCCTACGTCGCATTGAATTGCGAACGTCGCAAAATGCGACACAAACACTCACGTCGCACCCAACGTCGCACCCAATGTCGCACAAACCAGAAAACACAGATTTTCACTAAGTGTCGAGACCCTAAATTTTATCACTCGATTTCACCCAATTTCAAGTCCAGATGCGATTTTCCTTAAAGCAATATAGTAGAAATAAAAAAAAAATTTCCAAGCTGACCTGGCAGCTCGACCCCAGCCAGGGGCTCTGCCCCTCGGACCCCGCCAGGGGCTGCCGCCCCTTGGACCCCTCTACCAGGGGCGCTGCCCCCGGACCCCCGTACTTAGATTTCGTAGACACATTTCACACCAAACATCAAACTTGTATAACACTTTGAAACTAACAAAGTAACATCAATATCATTATTACCAATAATCACCAACGGGCCGTACGCGTTTTCAAACACTTAAACTATCCACCGAATTGGGAACATTTGGACATTATAGTTGGACGAACAACTACAAGGTAGTCTTATTAGACACCTTCGCATATTATAACCATCGCGTGTCGTGGACACCCTCAGGTTACAAGTCTTTGGACTTCGATTCTCGGCTAATCATTCTCAGTTTATTTTCATAAACTCAACGACTCAGGTGAGTCTCATAGCCCCTCTTTTTACTGTTTTACTCAGGGGTGTGATATATTGCTCACTTTTCTAACATGTGAACGCAAGTACAAACATTTCATATACTACATGAGTTTTTCGAAACTAATCATTTTAAAGTCCTCCGTCAGCATAGTTGTTAATACGTTGTAGCGTGAATATTAGTATATGGTACCATATAGGATTGACCCACCTCGTCCGGGTTAGCAAGCACTAACCGGGTAAATGGACGTACTAATATTTGGGAAGACGAATGTGGATTAGGCATTCGTGGAGGCACCTCGCCCGGAATTCTCTATAGGGGACCCGGCCCTCGAGTTAAGCTCAACTATGTGCTCATGGCTGTATACACGATGACTATCATTTAATTGCTGGATGCAATTCATTATTTAATTGCTGGATGCAATTCATTATTTAATTGCTGGATGCAATTCATTATTTAAATCTTGCGGTTCATACTATATTAACTGATTTCAAACCTGTGAGCTCACCAGCTTTCTAGCTGACCTTTTAGCATATATCGCAGGTACCAAGCAGTAGGATGTTTCTGCTTCAGGATTTTAGCTCGAGTCAGCATACATACGATCGAGATTTTCTTGCATTAGTATATTTTGTTCAAGTACTTATGTACTGAAATCTCATTTTATTTAAACTCGAGCTATGTAAAGCTTTAAATGTTGTAAACATTTCAGTTATCAATATATTTTGTTAAAACGACGCATATAGAGTCGTTTACTATATATCTTTGTGCTTTGTTATTGATTAGTAACACCCAAATCAAGCTTCCGCAAATCATTAAATTTGGGGGTGTTACAGATTGGTATCAGAGCCTAAGGTTATAGTGAACTAGGTTGCATTTAGTGGACCTAGACTATGACCATTAGGCGGTATTCCTTATTAGGTATAACTGGTTCAGTGATTACATCATACGAATTTTATTTAACATAGCCTGATCAACTATGTACAATTAAGCAAGGATGATGTAAGATCTGAAAGTAGTTATGGCTGAACAGGGTACAATAGAAGACTCTGACCTCGAGAGAACCGAGACTTAAACATGTTTATGCTAGACACTCAATAGGCTATATTATATAGGAGCTATATGAATATAGGCCTCAATCTTACTAACGTTTTGTCTCAGAAATGGCAAACACACCATCAAATTCATCTCGCTCTCAATCCGGGTCGCAGAACCCAAAGGTAGCTAGGAGGAACGCCAGGTTGCCTCGAGCTGGCCCGTACCCCACTCACTTCACCTTGCCGGCCCTAGCCGCTAGGGTGAACCAACACGAGCAGCGACTTCGCACCATGGATGTCGTGCTGTAGGAAACGAACGAAAACTGGAGACTTACATCCCTTGAACGCATCGAACAAGTCTCCGACGACCTTGAAACCACAAACAACAAAATGGATGTCCTTCGTAACCAAGTAATAGCGATAAGCGTGGAAAATGCCCTCCTACGTCAAAGGATGGAAGAATGTGAACAGCGTTCACATGAAGCAGAAGAGTATGCCCGTGGACTAACACAATGACTGGCACTAGCAGAAGATAACGCCCGTCAAGCTAGCAGGCTTGCAAACACTGTGGACCGTCTTGTCACTATGATGGAACAAATTAATCTACGTTAAGACTAGTGTAGTCTTTGTCTTGTAATCTATTCTGTAATCTAGTAACTATCTAAGCACTACTCTATAAATTAGTCGGATGTAACAATTCCCGACACCTTTTGTAATAACTCCATAGGATGTAACCTTTGAACTCGTATTAGCTATCAAATATTCCTTGTTGTTTCAACTCATATTAATTGTCATTTTTTCCATGTTGATGTCATGTATTACTGCTTTTATACATGTACATCTATAACAAATACAACTTTCCTACGAAATCTCATGTATCTTCATTTCTTTTATTGAAGAATCATGCCTCCAAAGACAAGACCATACACCGATGCTCAGCTTACATCCCTTATAACCCAGGCTGTTACTGAAGCCTTGGCTCGGAATACTTCACAAAACTCCACGAGAAACAGCGATGCCGCTGAAACCCCTGCTGCTAAACCTTGTTCTTACAAGGACTTTCAAAGTTGCAAACCCTCAAGCTTCAAGGGTTCTGAAGGAGCCATCGGACTGATCAGATGGTTCGAAAAGATGGAAACTGTTTTCCGTGTCAGCAAATGCGCGGAGGATGACAAAGTAAATTTCGCCACCTGCTCTCTCGAAGATGATGCCCACTCTTGGTGGAATTCATATACCCAATCAGTGGGTGCTGACATTGCCTACCAACTAACTTGGGAGGACTTGAAAGCAAAACTCACTGCCAAATACTGCTCAATCGCCAAACTCCAAAAGCTAGACGAGGAGTTCTGGAACCTAAAGGTTCAGGGTGGTGATATCGATGGTTATACCACCAGGTTTCAACAACTCGCCGCCCTCCGCCCAGCCATGGTAAGCACAGAACCTGATAAAATCAGGAAGTACATCCTTGGCCTTCCTGAGCCTGTTCGGGGGCATGTCGCCTCTTCCAACCAAACCACCATTGACGGTGCAATCCTGTTAGCCCAAGACCTGATGTCCATGAGCCAAGATTCTGAACCACCCACTTCATCCTCCCAAAACAACAAACGAAAGTGGTCTGACTACCACAACAACCACTCCAACCAACAAAACAAGAAACCCGACACCATCAAAGCCTACAACACCACCACAGACATCACACGGGGCTACACTGGGAACAAACCCTATTGTTCCAAGTGCAGTCGCCACCATGAAGGCTCCTGTGGCCCCTTTTGCAATAATTGCAAGAGGTACGGCCATCTCACCAAAGACTGCAATTCTCCTGCCAACAACAATTCCGACAACAACACCAGACCACCCAAAGTCTGCTTTGAGTGTGGGAAACCAGGGCACTTCACGGATACGTGCCCAAAGCTGAAGAATAACAACAACAACAACAACAACAACAACAACCGTAACAGCAACAACAACAACACCCGAAGCAGAGCCTTCGTCATCAAATCTGGGGACGCCCGCCAAGACCCGAATGTGGTCTCGGGTATGTTCCTCCTCAACAACTTAACTGCTTCTGTTCTATTTGATACTGGTGCTGATAGAAGCTTTATCTCCGATGACTTTTACCCATTACTTGACATCACCCCTGTTGCCTTAGATGTTAAGTACACTGTAGAGCTAGCAAATGGGGAACTTATAGAAACCGATAGTGTGATACCTAATTGCACTTTAAACCTAGCTGATGAAGCCTTTTCAATCGATCTTGTACCTGTTGAAATCGGAAGTTTTGACGTCGTCATTGGAATGGACTGGTTGTCCAAACACAGAGCCGAAATCGTTTGTTACGATAAGGTCGTCCGCATTCCACTCGCTGTCGGTAGAACCTTGATCATACAGGGGGAGACCGGCGGGACGAGACTCAATATCATCTCTTGCTTAAAAACCCGAAAATTTCTGAGAAAGGGTTACCCTGCAATACTCGCACACATCACAGAGAAGAAGTCGGAGGAGAAGCGACTTGAGGATGTGCCAATTGTTAGAGACTTTCCCGAAGTCTTTCCGGAAGAACTACCTGGTTTACCTCCGCCTAGACAGGTTGAGTTCTCAATTGATCTCGTGCCGGGTGCCGCAACGGTGGCCCGTGCACCGTACCGTTTAGCCCCATCCGAACTTCAGGAGTTGTCCTCTCAGTTACAGGAACTTCTGGATAGAGGATTCATCAGGCCGAGTTCTTCACCTTGGGGAGCTCCGGTCTTATTTGTTAAAAAGAAGGACGGTTCATTCAGAATGTGCATCGACTATCGAGAGTTGAACAAATTGACCGTCAAGAACCGTTATCCACTTCCTCGCATTGATGATCTATTCGACCAACTTCAGGGTTCAAGTTTCTACTCAAAAATCGACCTGCGATCAGGTTATCATCAATTACGAGTTCGCGACACCGATATTCCAAAAACTGCTTTCAGGACTCGCTACGGGCACTACGAATTCCAAGTGATGCCCTTCGGTCTAACCAACGCACCGGCTGTATTCATGGACCTCATGAACAGGGTGTGCAAACCGTACCTCGACAAGTTTGTCATTGTTTTTATCGATGTCATACTCATTTACTCGCGCAACGAGCACGAACATGCGCAACACCTCAAAACCATCCTTGAACTACTTAGACACGAGGAGCTTTATGCCAAATTCTCTAAGTGTGAGTTCTGGATTCAAACCGTCCAATTCCTTGGTCACGTGATCGACAGTCAGGGAATTCACGTTGACCCATCAAAAATCGAGGCTATCAAAGACTGGCAAGCACCCACCTCTGCAACTAAAGTACGACAATTCTTGGGTCTTGCTGGGTACTATCGGCGATTTATCGAAAACTTCTCTAAAATAGCTCAACCACTCACGGTACTGACTCAGAAGGACAAAAGGTTCGATTGGACCGATAAACAAGAGTCAGCATTTCAACTTCTGAAACAAAAGCTTTGCAGTGCTCCAATTCTATCCTTACCCGAAGGCACCGATGACTTCGTGGTATACTGTGATGCTTCTCACCAAGGTCTCGGTTGCGTATTGATGCAACGAGATAAAGTTATTGCCTATGCCTCACGACAGCTGAAAATTCACGAAAAGAACTACACCACTCATGATCTCGAACTTGGAGCTGTCATTTTTGCTCTCAAAATCTAGAGACATTATCTCTACGGCACTAAGTGCACCATTTTTACCGATCATAAAAGTCTCCAACATATATTCGATCAGAAGGATCTCAATATGAGGCAACGTCGATGGGTCGAGTTGCTTACCGATTACGATTGCGAGATCAAGTACCATCCAGGGAAGGCTAATGTTGTAGCCGACGCCCTCAGTCGAAAGGAATGACCAAAACCACTTCGAGTCCGAGCCCTTAGTATGACCATTCACAACGATCTTACTATTCAGATTCATACCGCTCATATCGAAGCCCTGAAACCTGTATACATCAAAAATGAAGCCTTACGGGGTATTGACAAACAATTTGAAATCCAATCTAACGGGATTAGGTATTTCTCAAACCGAATCTGGTTGCCTAATTTCGGGAACCTACGAGACTTGGTGATGGATGAAGCTCACAAGTCTAAATATTCTATCCACCCGGGATCCGATAAGATGTACCACGGAATCAAGGAATTTTATTGGTGGCCAAACATGAAAGCCGAAATCGCCACTTATGTCAGCAAGTGTCTTACTTGCTCGAAAGTCAAAACCGAACATCAGAAACCACCTGGCTTACTCCAACAACCTGAAATCCCTGAATGGAAATGGGAACAAATTGCCATGGATTTCATAACCAAACTACCCAAGTCGTCGAGCGGTTGCGATACCATTTGGGTGATCGTCGATCGTCTCACCAAATCTGCTCATTTCCTGGCAATCAAGGAAAACGATAAAATGGAACGCCTTGCACAAATCTACATCAAGGAAATTGTTTCTCAACACGGTGTTCCAAGTTGGGGATCGAGTACTCTTAAAAGTATCGCCTTGGAAAGGCGTCATCCGTTTTGGCAAACGCGGGAAGTTAAATCCCAGGTACATCGGGCCTTTTGAGATCCTCGAACGGATTGGCCCCGTAGCTTATCGATTGCCGCTGCCATCCGAACTCAGCAGCGTGCACCCTACTTTCCATATTTCAAATTTGAAGAAGTGTATGTCTGATGAGACACTTATTATCCCACTAGATGAAATTCGTGTTGACGATAAACTTCACTTCGTTGAGGAACCCGCTGAAATTATGGACCGTGAGGTCAAACTACTGAAACAAAGTCGTATTCCCATCGTCAAGGTCAGATGGAATTCGCGGCGTGGTCCGGAATTCACCTAGGAACGGGAAGACCAAATGCGACTCAAATATCCTCAACTTTTCACTGATCCTACGTCAAACACGACCTCGAGCTAAATTTCGGGACGAAATTCTTCTAACAGGGGGAGAATGTAACACCCGCCAAATTAGGACTAGTAATTAGTGCCTAATCATACGTTAATACATGTAATTAGTTCTGTGTTAGGCTAATTAATGTATCGAATTATATATATTGTTGAATATATACGAAAATGCGATTTGGTTAAATCGTACGCAACTTAAATCGAATGTATTTCGATTCAATTTAATACGGACGTTGGTGACCAATTTTAATAAATAACGCTTTTATGTCAAAAATATTATTATGATAATATTTCGTATTCATTCGTATCGTACAAACAGAACTTACACAATATAAAATATTAAAACGCGCAAACTAAATAAACAAACTTACATTATATAACTCAAATATAAATTTATTTGTAAACTATTTAAACAAAATATCGCGTAATAAATTGTAATTTAAAACTTATAAATAATATGTAAAATAATTATTTAACGTTTAAACAACGGAGCAAACGAACACCGCACGAAGAAACGGAGACTGAAAAGTTGGAGGATAACCTCCAACTCTCCTCCTCCTCCTCTCATTTCTCACTCACCTCTCTCTTTCTCTTTTCTCTCTCTTTCTTTTCTCTCTAAACACCACCACCTCCACCATCCATCAAAAATCGACAAATAAACATATCAAACGACTTCGGATCTTCAAGATTTTTAGAGATTCACGACCACCACGCAACGATCTATCTTTCTATCTTTCTGAAATTTCATTTCGGCGATTTGTAAGTTTCCAACACAACTCCGAAAACTCTCGTTTCTAAGTATTATCAATTGCTAGTTGTTTGTATAACCTTGTAATGTCCTAAAATGGGTTGGGTAAAAATATTAGGCTGATCGATGGCCGGAAAATGCGTTTTTGAAGTTGAAACTCCGATCAGATCCCGTACGTCGCATTTGGCCTGGAGCAAATGCGACGCAGCGACTTACGTCTCACGAATCCTCGACGTCGTATATAGCGACGCAGCCTATTACGTCGCATTGACTTGCGAATGTCGCACATAGCGACGCAGACCTTAACGTCGCCAACTTAACCAACGTCGCATTAGCGACGCAGCACCCTACGTCGCATTGAATTGCGAACGTCGCAAAATGCGACGCAAACACTCACGTCGCACCCAACGTCGCACCCAACGTCGCACAAACCAGAAAACACAGATTTTCACTAAGTGTCGAGACCCTAAATTTTATCACTCGATTTCACCCAATTTCAAGTCCAGATGCGTTTTTCCTGAAAGCAATATAGTAGAAATAAAAAAAAAATTTTCCAAGCTGACCTGGCAGCTCGACCCCAGCCAGGGGCTCTGCCCCTTGGACCCCGCCAGGGGCTGCCGCCCCTTGGACCCCTCTACCAGGGGCGCTGCCCCCGGACCCCCGTACTTAGATTTCGTAGACACATTTCACACCAAACATCAAACTTGTATAACACTTTGAAACTAACAAAGTAACATCAATATCATTATTACCAATAATCACCAACGGGCCGTACGCGTTTTCAAACACTTAAACTATCCACCGAATTGGGAACATTTGGACATTATAGTTGGACGAACAACTACAAGGTAGTCTTATTAGACACCTTCGCATATTATAACCATCGCGTGTCGTGGACACCCTCAGGTTACAAGTCTTTAGACTTCGATTCTCGGCTAATCATTCTCAGTTTATTTTCATAAACTCAACGACTCAGGTGAGTCTCATAGCCCCTCTTTTTACTGTTTTACTCAGGGGTGTGATATATTGCTCAATTTTCTAACATGTGAACACAAGTACAAACATTTCATATACTACATGAGTTTTTCGAAACTAATCATTTTAAAGTCCTCCGTCAGCATAGTTGTTAATACGTTGTAGCGTGAATATTAGTATATGGTACCATATAGGATTGACCCACCTCGTCCGGGTTAGCAAGCACTAACCGGGTAAACGGACGTACTAATATTTGGGAAGACGAATGTGGATTAGGCATTCGTGGAGGCACCTCGCCCGAAATTATCTATAGGGGACCCGGCCCTCGAGTTAAGCTCAACTATGTGCTCATAGCTGTATACACGATGACTATCATTTAATTGCTGGATGCAATTCATTATTTAATTGCTGGATGCAATTCATTATTTAATTGCTGGATGCAATTCATTATTTAAATCTTGCGGTTCATTCTATATTAACTGATTTCAAACCTGTGAGCTCACCAGCTTTCTAGCTGACCTTTTAGCATATATCGCAGGTACCAAGCAGTAGGATGTTTCTGCTTCAGGATTTTAGCTCGAGTCAGCATACAGACGATCGAGATTTTCTTGCATTAGTATATTTTGTTCAAGTACTTATGTACTGAAATCTCATTTTATTTAAACTCGAGCTATGTAAAGCTTTAAATGTTGTAAACATTTCAGTTATCAATATATTTTGTTAAAACGACGCATATAGAGTCGTTTACTATATATCTTTGTGCTTTGTTATTGATTAGTAACACCCAAATCAAGCTTCCGCAAATCATTAAATTTGGGGGTGTTACATATTCTTTTTGGGATCTAAGGATGAAACTTCTGGAATTTTAATGGAATTCTTTGATCTAATAGAGGATGTCTATAAGACGAGAGTTAAGCGTATTCGTAGTGACAACGGAACAGAATTTAAGAATTCAATGTTGAATATCTATTGCTTAAGCAAAGGGATACAACATCAATTCAGTGCACCTTATGAACCTCAACATAATGGTGTAGCTGAAAGGAAAAATAGTACGTTGATTGAAGCTGCTAGAGCAATGCTTGCAGATTCAAGGCTTCCGGTCATTTTTTGGGCAGAAGCAGTGAATACAGCATGTTATGTTCTAAATAGAGTTCTTACAGTTAAAAAGCAGAACAAGACTTGTTATGAACTGTTGAACAATAAGAAACCAAACTTAAAAGGGTTTGAACCCTTTGGAGTTTCAAGCACAATATTAAAGACTGGACATCAAGCAAAATTTGGTGAGAAGGCTGACGAAGGATTTTTCCTAGGTTATATGCCTAATTCGCCAAATAAAAGAGTCTTTAATAAAGTCATAGGATGTTTGGAAGTAGTGTATAACATTGAAGTTACAAGCTACACACCAGATGTACATAAGGGCTTAGATTGGCAATTTGATTATTCTGATCTCTTTGCTTCATTTAAAGTTCCTATTAGTGACTATGTCAGTAATTAAGAGATACCTAAACATTTATTGTTTGAAGATGGGAATATTGGCCCTGCTTTAACATCGAGTGTTCAACATTCTGGAATTAAGACGAATGTTGACTCAGATAAAGCTTCTACAAGTGAGTCACAACAACCTTCAGAGGATAAGTCTCAAGAAACAGAAGATCCTGATGATCTTCCTACAAAGTTTGATGATATACTTACTCCTTTGAAACATTTAAGGATATCTTCTGCGCGTACGAAAGATGTACCTTCATTGGAAGAGATTGGTACTAATTTAGGAGATGATCTACCGATTGAACCAGTTACCATAACTAGAACGAGTAAGAATCATCCCGTTGAAAACATCATCGGTGATATTAATACTCCGGTTCAAACTAGGCATCAATCCAGAACTAGTACATCTGAAAACCTAGAATACTAAGGCTTGTATACTGAAATGAAAGAGACAGGGATTATTAATCAATGTCTATGTTCATGCTTTATCTCATAAGTTGAATCTAAAAATGTTCAAATGGCTCTAAAGGAGAGCTCGTGGGAAGAAGCAATGCAAGAAGAACTGTCACAGTTCTCTAAGTTACAAGTATGGGAGTTGGTTGATCTTCCAAAGGGAGAATATCCAATTGGAACTAGATGGGTTTTTAAGTGTAAGAGAGACGATCAAGGAATCGTGACTCGTAATAAAGCTCGTCTAGTGGTTCAAGGTTTTAACCAACAAGAAGGTATTGACTACAACGAAGTGTTTGCACCAGTTGCTAGGCTTGAAGCAATCAGAGTATTCTTAGCATTCGCATCATTCAAAGAGATAAAAGTTTTTCAGTTGGATGTTAAGAGTGCCTTTTTGTATGGTAAAGTGGAAGAATTGGTGTATGTTTCTCAACCACCAGGATTTACTGATCCTGATTATCCTGATAGAGTATATCGATTGAATAAGGCTCTATATGGATTACATCAAACACCAAGGATGTGGTATGGAACACTGTCAACGTATCTACTTGAAAATGGATTTACAAGAGGATCGATTGATAGTACACTTTTTGTAAAATGGAAAAAGAACGACTTTCTTCTCGTGCAAGTATATGTTGATGACATTATCTTTAGGACTTCTGACGAAAAGATGTGTCAAGAATTTGAGAAAGTCATGAGAAAAAGGTTTGAAATGTCTGCAATGGGAGAGTTGAATTTCTTCTTAGGGTTACAAGTTGACCAAAAGAACGATGGATTCTTTATTCATCAATCTAAATATACAGCTGAACTGTTAGAGCGGTTCAAGATGGATGAAAGTAGAGTTTATAATACTCCCATTCCAGTCAATCATGGACTATGTTCGGATATATCGAGTGATAGCGATGTGAATCCAACTCTTTATAGAGCCATGATCGGATCACTAATGTATCTAACTGCCTCTAGGCCTGACATAATGTTTGCTGTTTGTATATGTGCAAGATATCTGGCTAATCCGAAAGAGTCACATATGCAAGCTGTTAAACGAATCTTTCGTTACCTCAAAGGGAAACCGAAGCTGGGACTTTGGTATCCGACTAAGGAGACTTAGATCTCGTAGCATATACTGATTCGGATTATGGAGGATGCAATCAAAATAGGAAGTCTACAACCTGAGGATGTCAATTCTTAGGAGGTAGATTAGTATCTTGGCAGTGCAAGAAGCAAAGCTCAGTAGCTATTTCTACATGTGAAGCTGAGTATGTTGCAGCTGGCAGCTATTGTTCTCAAGTATTATGGATTCAACAGCAACTGCAGGATTATGGGTTGAATGTAACCGATACTCATATGATGATTGACAATGAATCAATAATGTCGATAACCAACAATCCGGTGAAGCACAGTAAAACTAAGAACATTGATATTAGACATCATTTTATTAGAGACTGTGCTGAGAAGAAAATGATAAGGTTAGTTAAGGTTCCGACTGCGGATAACTTAGCAGACCTCTACACGAAGGCTTTTGACAGAGCTCGATTTGAGACGTTGGTTCAACTTAACGGAATGAAAAATCCAGAGTGATTAGTCTTTCAAGGGTATTTTGTAATAATTAGTACTTTTATGTATTATTTAAAAAAAAACGTGGAGGCGTATGGCATTCATTTGCTTGTTACCTAAGGGGAATCGCCTTCATTAAAGAATATAAAAATAATATTCTTTAAAATTGTTTAAGTTTTTATCTGCAAAAACTATGGGAAATGATAGTACATTAGGAGAATAAGTTTCACAATAATATGCTTAAGTCCTAAGTATGATGTGTTAGTAGATTCTACTAAAGCTATATTAAAATTGCAGCTGTTTTATCAGGTATGTATTTATATTTATTTGATTATACACCTTTTTCCACAAGTTATAATTTGTTTGTCTTAAAAGTCTAGACAGCTTCATCATATGATATACTGGTAGGCAAATTATATAATCATTTCTAAGCATTTAAGAAGTTCTAATATATTTGATTATTATCTAGTGTATCTATTATATGGTGTATGACATGAGTCTTAATTGTTGAATGATAGTAATTACATACACTGTAATAATTAAAAAAAAGGACAAATAGTTGTAATATGGGTATTAGCTTAACTAAGGGTAACTTTTTTGTACTAAGTACAGACATGGAGCCATTAGTTAAGTTAATATTCTCAAGTATATTTTGTTCATACTAAGGGTTTCTTTGTTGTACTAAGTACATATCTGCGACCACCAGTATCTTCAAAGTATGTTTGATATTTGTCTAAACTTAAAATTCAAGTGTATGTTACATTATGTAATCACTACCTTGTCTTAAAAATCAGTGTTATATGTTTTACTAGAATTCTTCAGTATATCATATATTAGAGACCACTTGATAATATTCATACTAACAATAAAGGTGTTGCTTAGAATTGCGAGTATAATTTGTTTATGTGGATCGTAATATCGATAATCATCTTGAACTGTTTATATTGAAAAATATTCACGTTAAGTGAATAATGTATTTTTAAATTATGTTATGTGGATAAGGTTATCTAAGATATAATTTTATGGATATAAATGAGTAAATGATAAAATATGTTGTGATTTTATTGTAATTTCATGAGGTATGAATACTAACAATCTACTTATACTTTTTAATAAATCTAAAATAGCTTGTTCTTACTAATATGATCCCCGAGTAGATAAACTCTTATTAAGTTGATTTATGTCTTTGTTTTGTTCAAGTGGTTAATAAAAGGGTACTTGATACCACTGTTCGTATATGGTTGTGTTTTTACTTTATTTTATTTTATTTTATTTTTTAGCTTTAAGTTTGAATAAAGTTTTTGTGTTTATTAGGTTTTACCCTTTGGAATTATATTATACTGTATATTCTCATCTGTATTGAACAATCGTAATAAATACAAGTGAAAAATAATTTTATTTTAGACTTGCACAGATAATGGGTCTTTAATTTATACTTAGGATTAAATTTGCATTTTAATTTAATTTTGCGAGTTTGACTAGTCAAACCCTACGGATCGACTTTAAAAAATTTCAAATCGAGTCAAAAGTATAAAAGGGGTGCGAATCGACCAGTCAAACCCACCGAATCCATTTATTCGCGAGTTCACTTCACCTGTGCGAATCGACTTTGGCGAAACGAGACGAAAATACCATTTTCGTTTGATTTTGATTTCACAAGTACGGGAACGAGTTTTTGAATCCGTAGCTTTTATACATCTTTCCTTTGCGCTCATTTTGAGGTATAAATCAACGGATTTCACCGTGTATTTAACGCGAAATCGAAGTTTATAAAACTAGGGTTTCGGTTTTATTTTTAAACGATTAACGTAGATTCAAGGTGTTATTTAACAAGAATCACTAAGGTTAATGTTAAATGAACCTTAATGAACGAACTTACATTGATCGATCGTGTTAAAATCGACAAAATCATCGATTTTTGACTTAAACTAGCTGCGGCAGTTCGTTATGCGAGTCGAGCTCCAGTTTCATTTCGCAGCGAGTTGAGTTTCAACGTGTGTTGTCTTATTGACTTTGCGGATCGAGTTTGATTAGCGGATCGACTTGCGAGTCGAGCTGCGGATTGACTTGGATAGCGAGTTGACTTGCCTGCGAATCGACTTGCGAGTTGAATTTGATTTCTGCGAGTTCAAACTTCAACTTTTAAAATTCTTAATAACTCGTACCTTAAACTTTTGATATAATAAGTTGCAATGTTATTTAACTTTCAACTTCAAAAGTTAATCTCATATATGTTTCGACGTGAGAATTATATATTAACACGTAATAACATATATTTTATATATGACTTTAGATTCTATAATTATAAGTCATATATATTTATTTAATTTACGTCTAAAGTAATAAGTTAAATATTTTATATAAGACTTGAGACGTTTCGTGACAAGTTATATATATAATTTAGCACTAAGATGTTTGATGAATATTGTTATTCATAATACATTATAGTTTAAAATTTATCTGATGTTGGTAACGTGCATTAATTGTTTTTGTCATTTATGTTCTTTTACAGATATGGCGAGACAGTTCGATAAGAGTCACAATATTCTTGTTGACTTAGATCTTGGTGCACGAGGAGCTAACAAAGTAGCTCACGTGCTGACATTCTTTACACGCTCTCACATTCGATATGCGATTACAGAGTCTCCACCAATTTCTCAGATTATACTGAACGACTTTTGGACAGATATTCAGTACGATGAATCGGTCAATCCACCGGTTATACGCGCAACGGTGAATCAGCAACCGATTGTGTTTTCCGCTTCTGACCTTCGTCAGATTTTACATCTGGGAACAGTAGACAAAGAAGATGGTCAGACTGAGTACCCGAGTGATTTTATTGAGGGTGCTTTGGGCCGTATGGGATATACGGGTGAGCGTAGAGGACGACAGTTCCTTAAGGCTCTAGTTATTGGCCAGTGGAGAACTGGAGATTCTTGTGGCATGTCATAGTCTCAGTTTTTGGATCGAAGAAGGGCGGTTTTGATGAGTTGAGCCCTACTCTTATATCGGCTCTACTGTCACAGGTTTACAACAAACCATACAGTTTCTGTGATTATATTTTTGGAGAGCTGGTGAGGCAGATTTTGGGCACTGTTAGATCACGTTTCTTTATCTACCCGAGATTCTGCATGATGATTATTCGTCATCATCTTCTAGATTTGGTTGTTCCTGAGCCGCACTTACGCGTTGATACTATTGCGCTCAGAGGATACAATGCCATGTTCTTGCAGACTATCCGACGGGAAAAATATGTCAAGCCGGAGATTCGTGATCTCTTTGGCTTTATTATTGATCCGTTGTATGTGACGCCGCTGAATCATGGTTGGCTAGATGTTGCTACTGCTGCCGGTGATGATCCTACGCCGATAGCTGATGTGGTTCTACATGAAGATCCACAAGAGCTTCTTCATGATGTTTTGGAACAAGCTGGTCAGGCGGGACAGCAGGTTAACCCAGAAGTTGTGGCACAGGTGGTGCAAGATTTGCTTGTACAGCATGATGATGCTACTGATCCTGTGTTACGGGCAATTGAGCAATATGTTGCTCCATCTGAGGTAAAATTTAAATAATATAATAATATAGATACTTAGTTGATAGATTTTATTATTAATCATAATTATATAATATTATTATATAACGATATTGATATAGATGTTTAGTTTATTAGGTAACATACCTGATTATAAAATATAAATATAATCATACCCAGGAACCTGAGGCTGCGAACCCAGAGGTTGCAAGACCTGAGGGTAAGCAGAGACGGGACGTTGGACCTGATGCTGGGACATCTGGTGGTTTTGAAAAGGGTCCTGAAGGGGGAGCAGACGGAGATACTGCTTCTGATTCAGACGATGATACTCCTGATCCTTTTCGACTTCCTGCTGGTATGGTCAAGCAAGGATCGAGGCTTGTGGTTGATCCTGCTTTGAAGCTGAAGCGTAAAGTCAATGATCCTGATCCAGATTTTATTATTCATGACTTAGACGCTGAGGAGACTGATACTTCTCTGTTTACTTAACGCCGTAAACGTTCTCGGACGTTAACTATTCTAGAAGGTTAGTTTAAATAAAGTTAGACAGTTTTAAATTGTTGTTATTCAGGAATTTCAAACTGAGACAGATATTTCTGTAACAGTTGCTCAAGATAGACCACAGGTTGAAGTGGTGTCCCAAGCTGAGACTGAACCGATATAAGTACCTTCTGAGGTATGGATATATGTTTAGTAAATGTTTGCGATATTAAATAGGTTAGAGATTGACACAGAGTAATCTGTAACTATTATTAATTCTATTTGTTTAACTTAATAGGCGGAGATGATTGCTGCTATCATATGTCCTGAGACGTATACGACGAACAAAGCTAGCAGAGCTGCTGCTCGATTGCTCTATGATGTGGCTATAGCAGCAGCTCATATCATCACTCCTTCACCTACACCGACCACAACTACTGCTACTACTCCACCTACGACTGCTACTGACAAGGATACATCCTTAGAGTCTAGGGTTCGAGAGTTAGAGGCTTCCACCGCCACGTTGTCTTCACAGCTTTTGCTTCTCTCACAATAGTTTATCACTCAAGGTGAATCTTACAACCTGTTGTTGAAGACAAATACTACTCTTGTTGCTGATAATGTTGCCAACAAACGAGAGATCACTAGACTTGATCGTCTTGTTGCTGATCTACGAAAGGATAGGCCATCTCAAGGGGGAGTGGTTATATTAGATGAGTCCTGCAGAGGTGATGAGCTAGCAAAGAAGAGGAGTGAAGATAAAGATGATGATCCCAGTGCGCCGAAGGAAAGTGAGCTGGTCGGTCCTTCAATGGTTGGTCAGCAGACTACACTTCAGGGGGAGACTGCGGGTGCTGAAGCGAGTGGTTCGGGTGTTGGTACTGATACAAGTGTTGCGGGTACAAGTGAAGCTGGTAAGATAGCTTAGAATTATGTAGATGTTTGTATTAAGTACTGTGTAAATTGTAATTGTAATTTATAAGTATTTTGTAATATATTCGACTTGAGGTTTTAAATTACAAGTTAAATATGTTTTAAATTATTTAAGTTATAATCATTAAATGTTAAGTAGAATAGTGATCGAAAGACTTCCGACTCATTGAGTAGTCGTGCGGCGTGTTCCGATTAATATCGGCGGTCAAAATTTCTATGATAACATATACATTTTAGACTTGAGAGTTTTATAACTAACAAGTTAATTATGTAATATTTTATAAACTAGACGAATAATATATAATTTAAAGATATAATTGAAAGTTAAGTTATTTGTAATATAACAGTTCAATTAAGTCTAGGAAATTATATAAGTTAATAAATTGTAAACTTGAATGTTTGGTGACAGTGATTGTTCACATTGCATTAGAGTTTAAATTTAATTAATATTTGTAAAGTATTTTTGATATAAGACTTTTGAAATCTTAGATTGATTCAGGGTATTCAATAAAAGATTTATAAGTTATATATATTACGTTTATATTATGCTAATTCTACACAAAAGATTTAATAAAGAATTTTTTTTATTGGTTCAGGGAAATCACTAAAAGAATTTGTATTATTAACATATTATTTGTGTTTGTGTTTTTCTAGGAAAGGAAATGCTAGATCTATCAGATTCTGATGATGATTTTCTGGATGAGATAGATGAAGAAATTGATTATGATTTAGAGGAAGGATAGTTTGTGCCTCCTGAAGATTGGACTTCTATTCCTGAATCTGTGATAGACGAAGGTGCTAATCCCGATGTGAATGTAGAAGAGCACATCGTCAGTCCATCAAAGACTGAATTTGTTTTTAGAAATGAAGATGGAGAATCAGTTATTGATTTAGAAGAATCTGAAAATGATTCTACAGATTCAGAGGATGAAGTTGATGATGAGGTTGATGAAAAACTTAAACATCTAGTTGGAAATGAAATGTTCGTTCAAGAGATGTTAAAGAAGAAAAAGGAAAAGAAGCCACGTGTAATGAAAGAATTTGATATTGCGGGAAAAAGTGAGCTTAAGACTGGTATTATCGGTTGGTACTATGATTCAGAGTTAAAACTTTTTGCTATCAAGCGATATGATGGAGTCTAGTATTTTGAAAAGAAGTTAGCTGTATTTAGTTCCTTACCGAGATATGAAGTTCGAGACTTGGCTAGATTAGAGATGATTAACCCCAGTGATGATGATTATGCAAGGTATGTTGAAAGAATTATCAGGACTGAGGGTAGAACAATGAAGTTTGAACATATTATTGCCCTCTGATGTGGCTATAGCAGCAGCTCATATCATCACTCATTCGCCTCCACCGACCACTACTACTGCTACTACTCCACCTACGACTTCTACTGACAAGGATACATCCTTAGAGTCTAGGGTTCGAGAGTTAGAGGCTTCCACCGCCACGTTGTCTTCACAGCTTTTGCTTCTCTCACAACAGTTTATCACTCAAGGTGAATCTTACAACCTGTTGTTGAAGACAAATACTACTCTTGTTGCTGATAATGCTGCCAACAAACGAGAGATCGCCAGACTTGATCGTCTTGTTGCTGATCTACGAAAGGACAGGCCATCTCAAGGGGGAGTGGTTATATTAGATGAGTCCTGCAGAGGTGATGAGCTAGCAAAGAAGAGGAGTGAAGATAAAGATGATGATCCCAGTGCGCCGAAGGAAAGTGAGCTGGCCGGTCCTTCAATGATTGGTCAGCAGACTACACTTCAGGGGGAGACTGCAGGTGCTGAAGCGAGTGGTTCGGGTGTTGGTATTGATACAAGTGCTGCGGGTACAAGTGAAGCTGGTAAGATAGCTTAGAATTATGTAGATGTTTGTATTAAGTACTGTGTAAATTGTAATTGTAACTTATAAGTATTTTGTAATATATTCGACTTGAGGTTTTAAATTACAAGTTAAATATGTTTTAAATTATTTAAGTTATAATCATTAAATGTTAAGTAGAATAGTGATCGAAAGACTTCCGACTCATTGAGTAGTCGTGCGGCGTGTTCCGATTAATATCGGCGGTCAAAATTTCTATGATAACATATACATTTTAGACTTGAGAGTTTTATAACTAACAATTTAATTATGTAATATTTTATAAACTAGACGAATAATATATAATTTAAAGATATAATTGAAAGTTAAGTTATTTGTAATATAACAGTTCAATTAAGTCTAGGAAATTATATAAGTTAATAAATTGTAAACTTGAATGTTTGGTGACAGTGATTGTTCACATTGCATTAGAGTTTAAATTTAATTAATATTTGTAAAGTATTTTTGATATAAGACTTTTGAAATCTTAGATTGATTCAGGGTATTCAATAAAAGATTTATAAGTTATATATATTACGTTTATATTATGCTAATTCTACACAAAAGATTTAATAAAGAATTTTTTTTTATTGGTTCAGGGAAATCACTAAAAGAATTTGTATTATTAACATATTATTTGTGTTTGTGTTTTTCTAGGAAAGGAAATGCTAGATCTATCAGATTCTGATGATGATTTTCTGGATGAGATAGATGAAGAAATTGATTATGATTTAGAGGAAGGATAGTTTGTGCCTCCTGAAGATTGGACTTCTATTCCTGAATCTGTGATAGACGAAGGTGCTAATCCCGATGTGAATGTAGAAGAGCACATCGTCAGTCCATCAAAGACTGAATTTGTTTTTAGAAATGAAGATGGAGAATCAGTTATTGATTTAGAAGAATCTGAAAATGATTCTACAGATTCAGAGGATGAAGTTGATGATGAGGTTGATGAAAAACTTAAACATCTAGTTGGAAATGAAATGTTCGTTCAAGAGATGTTAAAGAAGAAAAAGGAAAAGAAGCCACGTGTAATGAAAGAAGTTGATATTGCGGGAAAAAGTGAGCTTAAGACTGGTATTATCGGTTGGTACTATGATTCAGAGTTAAAACTTTTTGCTATCAAGCGATATGATGGAGTCTAGTATTTTGAAAAGAAGTTAGCTGTATTTAGTTCCTTACCGAGATATGAAGTTCGAGACTTGGCTAGATTAGAGATGATTAACCCCAGTGATGATGATTATGCAAGGTATGTTGAAAGAATTATCAGGACTGAGGGTAGAACAATGAAGTTTGAACATATTAAGCCAAGAGCTGGACGAACTATTAAGCTAAAGGAAAAGAGTCAGCGAACTGGAAGGAGACGTATAATATATATACAGAGAAATATTTTCACAATGACGCTACCTGTTTGAAAATAGTGGACTTCCCTGACTCTCCAGCACCTACACAGAATTGGTTTCAGGTGATGTATTCTTGAGAGGAATTAAACTAAAACATTGAATATATCACTCATAACCATAATCATTAAGAAACCTACAGCTCAGTGTTGTGTAGAGTATAGACCGAGTGTCACATAAACACAAGACTTCATAATATCTATACCGGTATATCACAATTCTACAAGACTTACAGGTAGCAATTTCGGACCATCTGGGCCTTGGTGGAATATGTTATTGTGTAAGGGACCAGCGCCCGAAATGGGTAGAAACTAAAAACTGCTTAAATGGACACTGGTCATGCGTATTGAAAGTCGCCAGAAGTGTATATAAGTTGCATAGTACCTCCTATACCAAAACACAATATAGATTATAATTGTAGCATTATAGTTTTACTAACTATTATTAACTCAATAATGATTTATAAATTAGAAAAAGGGAGTTTGTGGGTCGGCCTAAGCTAACATTTACTGAAAAATACCCATTTGGAGTATTGGACCCATTACCCAAATCGGCCGACCTGCCATATTGCCACGTCTAATGTGAACCTTGATAGCTTGAAATGGGTTTTATTGGATAAAAGGCTAGCCCATCGTATTTAGAGATGGAAGATACCATGAGGTAGACATTTCAATCTAGTACGTATAACGTCAGAAACTATAATGATATGTCAAGTAATTGTTACATTCTAAGATAGTGTAAACAATTGATACATCAAACAGCTTGCAGCAGCATAAAGATTCATTTTTACAGCTTTTCACATTCAGATTCTGGACTGTAAGGTAGACTTACTACAACCTTCTGATTTGAAGATTCTCTCTTTGATATATAAATAGACTTAGTGCATATAATGCATAGATCTTTATTTACAGTCACACTTAAAAATCCCTTTAAGAGAAGCAAACACAATTTCATAATTCATCACACTGAAACATCCATATGTTTGAACAGCATTCAATATTCAATTTGATAATTGATAACTGTAAGTGAATAAATCGGGTTCGAATGTTAACTATTGTATTTATGGACGAGAATACAACAAATCGTTTCCAATAAAGAGGAGATAACAAAGGGTTGTTTGGTTTATATAAATTACAAGTATTTAGCTAGAAGAAGAAATAACTCGTACATGTATTTAGCATTCGTACCGGGGAAGATTCCGGCCAAATCTCCAATTCCGGTCACCGGATTTGCCACTGATGAGTACGATAGCCGGAGGCGACGAGGCCTGCGGACACAAGGTCCGGTGGCGGCGATTCTTGATATATTTTTCGCATCTTGTGGTAGTAATGATGTTCCTACGTTTGCATCAGTGTTTGATGTTTGATGATTATGATCTTCTTTCTTAAGGTGGAGATGAAGATTAGCCAGCGATAGGTTGGGGGTGTTGGAGAAGAAAGGGAGGAGGGGCTAGGGTTGTACGGGAAGTGATCTCAATTTTGGGTTTTGTTTAAACATGGACATTTTAGTAATTTGTAACATGATAATTAAGTCTAATGACATCATTAACCTATCTAATGGTCAGCTAACAAAGAGGTATCTTTTAATCAAGGGGGGAAACTCTCCTAAGAGTTTTCTTGTATATATATATAGAGATAGAGATATAATATATAAATGTAACACAAAAATTTGATATTAACCTTTCTGAACGTGAGCCGTGCGATGCACATAAATCCGTACCAGTATATATATAGTTATAGTAGTATACAATGATAAGAATCATGACACGACTGACGCATGGAAGATTCGAAATCATATTGAAAACTAAATATATACTGTAGTATAATTTTTCTTGTAGTTTTTCTTTCCACGTCACATCCATGTATCAAGATTAGTTAATATATATACCAAGATTAGTTATTATATATAAAAATATGTCATCAGGTGTAAAGCTATCAAACCACCTAAAGAGGGTCCCAACTCAATTATTGTCGATGTCATATATTAAAAATGTCAAATGATATTTTCAACCTCTAATTTGATAAATCCACCAAAAGTATGCAATAACAGATTGTACTGTACAGCCTGTTAATGCATACTTTTGATGGTTTTATCAAATTTAATGTTGGAAATATCAACTCCCATTAAAATTAGCTCATCATCCAATGAATTATCATGTACTCCCTCCGTCCCAATTTTATTGTCCCCAGACAAAAAGACACGCAGTTTAAGAAAATATAACTATCTCTCTCTTACTTTTTGATAAAATGACAATTTTACCCTCTACTTTTTACCTATTTTTTTGTCTTATATATATACACTAGGGGTAAAAAAGAACTTTATTTCCTTAAACTTTCTATTTATGGAAGTGGACAATTAATTTGGTACACCCCAAAATGGAAATAATGGACAAAAGAAATGGGACGGAGGGAGTATGTTTTTTGTATGCTAACTACTACACAATATATATATATATATATATATATATATATATATATATATATATATAAAATAAATTAAGATGTTAAAAGAAATTAAGATGTTACATATATACGTACATGCTGCTCGGCAAAAAAATTATATATCGAAATCCGATAAGAGCGCATGGAGTGGAAGCGTTGCCATCAAAATTCCGGTTCGAGAACCTTCTCCGACGGCACTCCCCACTCACCGACGGTGTTCCCGAATGGCATGCGGACTACGGGTGAAAATATTTTTCGTGTTCATTTGATTCCTTTATTTACACGTCTAGCTACCAAATGTAAAATTTATCATAAATTATTTTTGTACATCCCAATTTTTTTATAATGAAAGGAAAATTAATAATAAAAAAATTTGATATTACGGAAACTCTGACGTATGGAAGATTCGAAATCATATTGATAACTAATACTCCGTATTAGGCCTGTAAGCGAACTGAATGTTCGGCGAACTATTCGCGAACCGTTCGGCGGGAAGTTCATTTATGTTCGTTCGTTTCGTTATATGAACGAACATTAACAAATTTTTACGTTCGTTTAATTATATGAACGAACATGAACACATGTCTCGTTCGTTCATTTACGTTCGTGAACGTTTGATAACATGTTCGTGAACGTTCGGTTAAATGTTCGTTTATTAACTAATAATTTAATTGAATTAATACATATTTGTATATCTTATTTTGATTAAGCTAAATATCAGATAGAATATTATTAATATTTCGATATTTTCATTTAATAATATTAAACATCTAGATATTTTTACCTTACAATTTCCCTCCACTCCAAACGCACATCGACTAGTTCCAGATGTGCTGCTCTTTCCAACGATCGGACCAAGCAAAGGAGTTTATCTTCATATTGTGATCGTTTTGTAATGTTGAATGTGCATCGCAAAGTTTCAAGGTATATAATATATATGTGTAGATGTGTATATATATATGTTCGTTTATGTTTGTTGAGGTTCGTTTAAGGTATTAATGAAGAAATGCATTAGATTATGTGTTTGTTCGTGTACGTTCGTTTGTGTTCGTGAACAAACAAATTTTCTTAATGAACGAACATGAACAACAAAATATGTTCGCTTATCCGTTCGTGTTCGTTCATTTGTTTGTCAAAACCTTAATGAACGAACACAAACAGACTCCTTTCGTGTTCGTTCGGTTCGTTTACAAGCCTACTCCGTATATGGTACTCCCTCCGTCCCAATTTTATTGTCCCCAGACAAAAAATAAACAGTTTAAGAAAAGTGTACTCGTCGTACTATACAACAAATAAGATTTAATCTCTCACCACATTCAAAAGTTTTGATTGGTTCAAAGTACAAAGTGGACAATAAAATTGAGACATCCCAAAATGGAAAGATGGACTATAAATTCGGGACGGAGGGAGTAATTTTTTGTTTGTCCATTTGAAAAGGCAAAGGTTGTTGTTATTCATGAACAAGTTAAATGTACATGTACAGCTATCAGATATCAATTTCTTTATATTCACCGACCACCTGAGGAGGGTCACATCTCATAATAATTGAAATCTAAATATTACTCCCTCCGTCCCTAATCTATTGTCCACTATTTCCATTTTGGGCTGTACCAAATTAATTGTCCACTCCCATAAATAGATAAGAATAAGTTGAAAAAATTCTTTTTTACCCCTAGTATGTTTATTTAAGACAAAAAAGTAGGTAAAAAGTTGAGGGTAAAACTGTCATGTTACCAAAAAGTAAGAGATAGATGGTTATATTTTCTTAAACTGCGTGTTTTTTGTCTGGGGACAATAGAATTGGGACGGAGGGAGTATTACAATTATAATTTTATTACAATTTGTTGCCAAATGCTAGCTAAATGATTAAATACCTTTTTTCATGTGATGTGAAAATTACATGCAAAGAATGTGGAATCCAACAAAAGATTAATGTTAATGTACCTTTTTAAATCATAATGCAGCTATACTAAACCTTGGAGAGACGTTAATTAATTAACATTACGTACATGAACGCTAAGGTTACGAATTTAATCTGTAAGAAGATGAATATAATACAATAAACACATTTAAACGTAAATATATACTCCCCGTCCCAGTTTTATTGTCCCTTTTGGACTTTTTGAGTCTTTCTTTGACAACTTTGACCTTGAATATTTTGTTTGTGTTATTTAATATTTGACGCAAAATATATGAATGGATTGAGTTTTGAATGTATTTTCATTAGTATAATTTGCATCAAGTATTATATAACACAAACAAAAATATTTAAGGTCAAAGTTGTCAAAGAAAGACTCCAAAAGTAAAAAGTGAACAATAAAACTGGGACAGATGGAGTATATCACATACCACGTACCTGTATAGTACTACAAATACACACTTTAATTTAAAACATCCATCAGGAATAGAAATTAAATATGCAAACACACCACATCAATCTTGTATGTTACATCTTACATACCATTAAAGCCTTGGAAATTTAATTTAATAATATATGAAGCTTATCTTCATAGTATATAGTCGAGTGATAAGATGTCAAATACTGGCAGACCCATAAAATTTAGTTTTCGGTATCACCAAATATTTAAAGCTCACTCTACTTGATAGTTTATTAAGTTTATTTAAATAGTGAGGTGCACTGGTTAAATATGAATGGTGTCATTCTTAAAAAAATAATAGTTTTTCAACTAATTTTACACTAAGTCGACTTAATTGACTGGTGTCACGTGACACCGTTAGTTATAACGTTGGTCCGCCCTTATCAAAAAGTGAACTACTCACGAAACTTGAGGGATATTAGTAATTTTGGGTAATTACTCAAATTATCAAATAATTTTGGGAAAATTGAAATCTTACTCATAAAATTTTGTAATGCGTGTGTAACTTTTTAAGGAATTTTTTTTTTTTAGAAGTTGTTCTTTTCTTAAAAAAAAATGACATAAAAGCTCCATGAAAAAGGGTGTTGATATGTACAACAAAAATTTTACTTCATACACCAAAAGTAAGCATCACAGGGTTATACAGTACTGCATTACAATACATAAAAATTGGTGTATGAATTAAAATATGTATTGCACTTATCAGCCGCCATGAAAAAAGTGTAATGAAGAGTTAAAGAGCTTTTGAAACATTATCTAACACTTCAAGTAAAAATAACAAAATTCATCATCACCTTAAACTTTAATCTCTCTCTTTTTGCACAATATTTTTTAAAATTGATCAATGAATATTAATCAATTTAGTAGATATATATGTTACTTATAAAGAAAAAATTCGATGACAACTCGTCATTTGTGAAATTCGCGTCCCTAACTTGCTAACAAATTGAAAGTTCGATGCCTTAAATTAAAAAAAATATAAAGTTTAGTACCTTAAATAGAAATAGGTGAAAAGTATAGTACATTTTTATGTTCTATTTCCTTAAATATAATATATACATGTAACACAAAAATTTGATATCAACCTTTTTGAACGTGGACCGTGCATTGCACTGCCGAAATCCGTACTAGTATATACGGAGTATATAGTTACAGTAGTATCATTTCATCATTACTATATAAGAAAGCCTCTTAATGTTATAACATCTTCTAAAAATGACACATAAGCATTCTAAAATTTGACATCTAGGCAATTTAAAAATTGACAAGTGTCCCTAAACACACAAGTAATTATCTTTCACTTTTATTAGTTTATATTTTGTTATAAAATATTTCTTTAGTATTCCAACCATATATATTATATATTTTTATATTTTTACTTCACATTTATGCAAGTAGACTCTTAATGCATGCTTCAATAGTTTCATAAATTTGTAAGGTTCATGCAAATACAACATGTTTTTTATCAATAAATCGTAACAAAAATTTTGCTAAATGAATGTCTTTGCTTTGGTTTTGAAAGTGCATATGCTCCTCATATTTCTTGTAATGACACATTATGCACTCTTATAAAAATAGTCATACTACTTGTGTAATCCAAAAATTTTGCTAAATGAATGCCTTTTCTTTTGGTTTTGAAAGTCTATATGCTCCTCATATTTCTTGTAATGACACATCATGGACTCTTATAAAAATAGTCGTACTACTTGTGTAATCTATTTCAAATTTAGGCATGGTCGTGTCTATTCTTTCGACACGAACATATGCATCTACAGCTTATTTTGTAATCTAAGGTATCAAATGCTTAAACTCTTTTATCAAATCAGTTTCACTTTCTCAATCTATTTTTCTCTCTATATGTTTAAAAAATATTTCAATCTCTTACAAACTTTCAAATGTAATGTGTTAAAAGTTTTTGTAATTATAAAGTGTTTGTAATTAGAGACAATATCTTTTATTATGAATAACTTCGTGAAGATTGAAATCTTTATCTAACCAAATTAGTAATGTGTGTATAACTTTTGAAGAAATAAGAAATGGAAAAGCTTTTTTCCGTTTCTTTTTTAAAATAAAAAAATTTACTACATCCCTTTTTATAATTCATAATTTAGTCCTAATAATTTTTTAAAACTACTTGAAAAACCATTTTATTTCGAAACAAACTATTTTTATACCTTTTAGAAAAAGCAAAAATAAAATTCATTTTTATATTCTCATATGCATGGCTTTCATTACCATTACATATGTTTATGTCTATTTAGCTATTCTCAGTTTTAACTAACTAAAGATTCCATAAAAATATTTTACATCGTTTAAACTAACATAATTTATCATTAATATCTTTTTATTTAATTACAAATTATCATTGTCATAAAATTCATTTTTCGTATTAACTAATTCTTGCAAGGTGCATCTTTCATGAATCCTTTTTTCCATATTCGATTTTTGGAATGGGTTCTACATATGTGTTCGAGTATGCAGGTCAATCATATTTTTAAGTTGTGCTAGCTAGCTTCATGGTCCATAAGTAGAACAACTAAATAGATTGTCAATAACATGAGAATTCATTGTTACCAATTAATTTTTGTGCGTCCTAATTCCTAAATGTACATTGGGATTTAAAATTATTTTTCTTTACATAATCTACGATTCAATGTCCATCAGACAACACTCTAATTGAAGCGTTGGTATTTGACAATTGTTGAGGATAAAAGTATAAATTTATTTTCGTTTCAATCAATGATTGTCGTTAAAAATAATATACATGTACCATCACAACAATTAAATGGGCGGTGCATCGCACGGCATAAAGACTCACTAGTCATTATCATTACTCTATAAAATCAAAGAGTTTATCATCATCTTTAGGCGAGAAGCGGCCACGTATATCCGTTAAAATTTGACACGTCCTTTTTTCTTTTATAAATTCAAATCAAAAACTAAATAAATCTAAATCTCATCTGAATGAAACACTCAATATTAATCAAGTTATTAGCCTTCAAACATTGCCACGTATATACTTATATTAATTAGATTATTGACACCAATTAACCACTCATTTACAATAATATCTTCATAAAATGACATGTGTCCCTCTTTTTTTTTCCCTCTTCAATTTCAATGTCATACGATTTTCTCGTAGCTCCTATCCATTGTCCGTCACATAACTATCTTATCTCCTAAGGATGTGTTTGGTACATGTGAATGGAAAGGGGAGAAATGGAATCCATTCCATTTATCTTGTTTGTTTGAAAAGGAGAATGAAGATGGAGAATTAGAAAAGCATTCCCTTTCCACCTTCTCTATTCTCTTCAAAAATGAAAGGAATGGTGAGAATGGAAATTTTGTTAAGAGGTGATTCTCCGTGCTTTTTTCCGTGAGAATTGAGGGTGCTTTTAAAAATACAAGGTATATATATATGTTGACATGTGCATCGCACATGCTGTTCACAACTGAAAACTTTTTGAGCCCTAGCCCCCAATTTTTCTATGGCGATTTTGACTATAGTTGGTTGATTCTTTTAATTGTTTGTCGATCTGCTTTTCTTTTTTGTTTGACAATCACTGATTCATCCTCTTCGTCACTCATGTTACTTCTTCTTCTTCAATTTCCGTCACCCACTGTTACTTCTTCTTCTTCAATTTCGATTGTCGGAGTTGCTGCTGCTTCGCATCAGAGCCACCGATGCTCGCCACCGTTGCCGCCTCTCATACGGTCACACCTGTTGTTTGTTGACGAACTATGTGTGACACCCGGTCAAAAATGGCATTTTTCGCGGCAAATTTAAACTTTCAAATCACGTATTATTTAAGTATGATACTTAAGTAATCGAGTACGATTTATATAATTATATATAAATAACGTGAAACGATTATTTAATAATCGTATATAAACAAATCCGAATAAACACGAAAATATTTTTAATAAATATTTCTATTAGATTATGTTATGTGAACGAATAGAAATAAAAAGTGAACCTAAACAGTTATATGTTATATATACATAAAACGTATTATAAATCGAACAGAAACAATTCTAAAACGTACCCAAAGGCCAAAATCATAAAAATTCTATTTTTCTCATTCGTCTGAAAACATTTGGAACATTACCTCAAAATATGAATTCGTAATTCAAATGAAATTTGGCACCCAATTGGATACGCGCAGTGATAAATGTACAAACCTAAAACAGTCAAAAATAATAAAACTGTTATTTTTCTGACCATAAATAACGTATCTGGAGAACATCTACAAAATAAAAATATAAAATATTAAAGTTAATATTGCACTAATTATACCCGTACCCGAAATTAACGGGTTAAAAATTAACCACCAAACTCAATTATTGAGAGACATTCTCCTGTTTGTGAGCCATACTCCGATTGAAAAATTTAAAACCGTATGAAATATATATGCTTCCCCAAACACTGGAGCTCCACACACCCATCAATAATTCCTTCACTTTATTTTCATTTGTTTTCCTTCCTGTGTAAGCAAAGGCAGAAGCAGTGGGCAAGAAAGTAGCAACAAGTAATTAACAACAAACTAATAACAATAATCATCGTCATCATCCGTTCACCATCATCATCAAACTCATATCATTGTGAGGAAAACTTTCTCCATTTTTTTTTTCTTTCATAAATTGTTGTTACAATTGCTAAATATTGATGATTTTGATAGATTGAAAACTAAAAACAAATAGAAACTTAGTAAAAATGAATTGTTGGTGATGATGATTCTTGAGTAAAAACTCACTCACGTGTGTATAATTTTGCAAAACATATGTGTATGATAGTTGTATAAAAGCCCTTGTAAAAGTTAAAAGATTGTGTATTATAACTTGGTGGAAAACATAACTTAGAATCATAAGCAAAAATTTAGAATGATACGGACGAATTTTTTTTAAGTTCAAAACAGAGCCGATGGGTTGAGATTGAAATACCCGGATGGGTAAGAACCAACTGCCACGTGAGGTCATTCATAATAACCAAAATGGGTGGTTTGTTATATGTTAACTTACTATTATTAGATGTTACTATATATAGAAAAATTATTAACGTAGTATTAATTAACAAACATTAATATTATCATTAACTTTATAGGTTATGGGTAGGGTTCAAATGAGAATAGGAATTTGTGTGAGAATGAGAGAACCAATGATATCAAGCCATGTGTACAAAGAGAATGTTCCACATGTACAAAACCCATTTACCCCCAACATCAATTATCTCACAAACGACAAATCGAAAAATTATGAAAATTGCACCATTAAATTCGTCGTTTTCTCCTCTTCGATTTGCCGTCCCTCAAGACATACTTTCGAAAAGTTTTTTTTTTTTCATTTTTTTGGTGGGTTTCACATTTACTAACACATGTGTTAAAGTGTTGCGTTTAGGGTTTAGGGTTTGGGGTTTAGGGGTTAGGGTTTAAGGTTTAGGGTTTGAGGTTTGGGGTTTCGGGGAGAAACCCCAAACCTCAAACCCTAAACCCTAAACCCTAACCCCTAAACCCCAAACCCTAAACCCTAAACGCTTTACAAAACGCTAAACCCTAAATCTTTCTAAACCCTAAACCTTGAACCCCTTCTAAACCCTAAACCCTTATAAACCCTAAACCATAAACCCTACTAAACCCTAAACCTAACCCTAAACCCTAACCTTAACCACAAATTAAATGTACAACTAATCACTAACACATGTGTTACTAATTTGTGAAACCCACCAAAAAATGAGAAAAAAAAAAGTTGTCAAAAGTATGCCTTGAGGGACGGCAAATCGAAGAGCAGAAAACGCTGAATTTTATGGTGCACTTTTCATGATTTTTCGACTTACCGTTTGTGAGATATTTAATTTTTAAAAATGTGGAGGAGAGAGAATAAAGTGTGGAGGAGAGAGAATAAAGTGACACATGGCAGAAATCTGTTGGTTCCCTCATTCTCACTCAAAATTGGTGTACTAATTTGAACCTTACTCTATAGGTTATTAATTAACAAACATTAATATTATTATTAACTTTATATAATTATACACAACGACAAATAATATGGGTATAAATATATATACATTCGGATAAATATATATCTACAACGAAACAAAGAAATTATATACGATATAATATAACTAGTACGTTTTATAAATGTACTTTTTCAAAGTATACAACGAAACGGGTATAATAATAATATATTTTGGAAATTATTATTTCAAAATCATCACCAACAAATCGTACACATTTTAACTCAAACAATCTTTCAAAGCAATCAAATCATTAATATAATATCAAGTACTTATGTTAATATATATCTCTTGCGCTAGGACGCTAGAGGTTACTGGTTCGGAGAACCTCCTTACTTGATTCCTGCTTTACATTGATCGGTGACTCATGTGAGTCTCACGGCCCCATTTTCACTGTTTACTGTTTTTAAATTCGGGGGAGATGCAACACAAATTGTTTTAGTGATCACAAGTTATTCGGTTAGTTAATTTAATTATTAACTTGTTCATTGTTTCAGTTATTATTGTTGGTATTGATTTTCATTGTACGGTATATGCACGAGTGTTTTAATTCGGTAAAAGTCCTCATCAGTGTATGGTTCATTAACTTAATAAGGCGCGATTACTAAAAGATAGATCTATCATGGGAGTGACGTCCCCATCCGGGTTGCTAGCTACAATCAAGTAAAAACGGGTATTTTAGTAATTGTCAAGGGTGTATCACCAAGACGGGAGGCAAAGATCGGGTTAGGCCTTGAATCATAGCTCAGTGCAATATCAGTGTCGGTCTTAACATTGTTCGGTAACCTTAATGGTTAAATCATAGTTCGGGAACCTAATTGGTTTATCATTGTTCAGTTATATTACTTATCATTGTTCGGTTTATATTGCTTAATTATCGTCGGATAATCATGTTGATCACATCAATGTTTATTTTAAACCTGTGAGATTCACCAGCTTTATAGCTGACCTTTTAGTGTTGTATTCTCAGGTGCTCAATAGTAGGATGGCCCGCAGGATACGCTAGCTAGTATGAGTCACATGTATCTATTTAAACATAAAGATTTTCTAGCATCATCTTTTGTATTAATGGTTATGTATTAAAATCTTCAAAATCAATTGCGAACTCGCTATCTTTGTAAACTTATAACTTCAAAACAATGTACTACTTTTGTAATATATTATAAACGTCTCATGTAGAGTCATTTGCTTGTAATCTTGGTGCTTGATATTTGATTAGTGACGCCCCGACCCGACCGCTTCCGCAACCCGAAATTGGGGGTGTCACAGATTGGTATCAGAGCCTAAGGTTATAGTGAACTAGGTTGCATGTAGTGGGCCTAGACTATGACCGTTAGGCAGTATTCCTCATTAAGTATAACTGGTTCAGGAGTTACATCGTACGAGTTTAATTTAACGTAGCATAGCTAACTATGTACAATTAAACGAAGATGATGTGAAATCTGAAAGGGGTTATATCAAACGGGAATGCATTAGTAGACTCTGATCACGAGAGGACCGGGACTCATGATTGTTTTGTGCTAGACACAACTAGGTGGATATATATATATATATATATATATATATATATATATATATATATATATATATATATATATATATATATATATACATATATATGGTATATACATATAGGAATTGGCTATTATATATATTATAGATATATTTATAGGCCTCGACTATTTGATAAAATACTTGATACACATGATAATCTGTTATCCCTTATGCGACATAGTACGGATATCACATCAGTGGTCTAATTTGGTTGTTACTTAGGTAATCTTGCTTGGTTAACACTTAGGTGTTCTAATTCGGTTAGCACATCGGATATATAACTCGGAAATATACTTAGTATATATAAGTACATCAGTCACGAATGCATAACGCTCTTTAGACTATTATATACGGAAGGTATATGAATAGGCCTTAACTGATAATATTTTTGTCACCACCTACCCCACTGTAACTGACAAACATAGTTACTCCAACGTCCTACGATATGAAGATCGGGACTTAGTATTTACTTACCGCCGCCTACATAAGCATGCGCCTATCACTTTTTATAACAAACCCCGAATCACGATACACAAACCCACTATATTTCTTGTAAACCATATTCTGAAAACATTTGAAAACTCTCAGCCTACATCAAACCCTGTTGTCTACCAAATCATGATTTTCACCTGTGTTGTCATATATTACAACATAAATATAAATACATATGTGATATGTCATGATTTGGTACAGACAACTCACCCATTTTCTTTTTACTTTTGCAAGAATCATGCCGCCAAGACGAACCTACACTCAAGCTCAGGTTGATCAACTGGTTGCTGAAGCATTAATTGCGGGGCAACGGCGATCTGAAAGTTCTGAAACACCACCAAACTCTACTCCTGTTAAACCTTGCACCTATAAGGACTTCCTTAGTTGCCACCCTGTGAACTTCAAAGGCACTGAAGGTGCTATTGGCTTATTGCGATGGCTGGAGAAGACTGAGTCAGTCTTTCGCATCTGCAATTGCCCAGTGGACTGTAAGGTCAAGTTCTCCACTTACACCTTTATGGACGATGCTCTGACATGGTGGAATACTTATGCTGACTCTGTGGGCCAAGACATTGCTCTGGAAACCCCTTGGGACGAACTGAAGAAAATGCTCAAAGATGAGTATTGTCCCAGGGATGAGATTCAACAACTAGAGGCCGAATTTTGGCAACTCACTACCCAAGGCAATGACATTGCCGGCTACACCTCTAGGTTTAACCAACTAGCGCATCTGTGTCCATCTATGGTTAGTGAGGAATCCAAGCGTATCGAATGCTATATTTGGGGACTCCCTTCGCAAATCCAAGGTATGGTGACTTCGTCCAACTCTCCCACATTTCATGGTACTGTGCGTATGGCACACAAACTGCTGGCACAGATTGTTCGCCAAGGAACATCTGTTGTCAAAAATACTGGAAATCACTCCGGTGATAACAAGAGAAAATCTGAGGGAAACTCCGACAACCAGAGTCCGGCTACCAAAAAGCCCGCAACCACCAAAGTCAACGCCTCCGGATCTGAAAACAAGAAGGTGTACACTGGAACTAAACCCTTCTGCTCAAAGTGTAAACGCCACCATGACGGGCCTTGTGGCACACCCTGTGACAAGTGCCAGCGTTATGGTCATTCTGCTAAGGATTGCCGAGCGAAAGCTTGTTTCGAGTGTGGAACTGTAGGGCACTTCAGAAGTGACTGTCCTCAACTAAAGGAGAACAAGAAAGGAAGGTTCTTCGTGCTGAAGGCTAGGGACCCTCAACTAGACCCTGATGCGGGTACGTACCTTTTCGCGTAATGTCTAATCTATTTCCTTGATAATGGAGGTACAATAGATTTGTTGATACGGTATATAATTTGGTATACATGATTTGGTATATAAATCGGTTAAGAAGTAAGTTCGGTATTCACTTTAGTGATCTGGCTCGGTGATATTATTCGGTTTAGGTATTCGAAACCTATACATGTTAACATAGAACGGTTATACATTTTGTACGATATTGATAATTTACTAGAAATACTCGGAATACAGTAAGATTTACAAAGTTCGGTCGACTATGAGTTCAATTCAGAGTTAAACTCAGTAATGTGGACCGACCCTGTCATGTAGACAATGGTTGTGTAAAGATCGAAAATCTTACTTGTTGCTTGATATCTTTTATGTTTTCCCTAGATTCTAAGTGCACGATAGGGTTAGGGAAAAAAATGACAATTTAGTTTTTATAGTTTCTGTAAAACCCGACCTTAAGCAAACCACATATTTTAATATTTTCAAACCAAAACATATCATTATAATATTATATTTCGAAATCGGAAGCGCAAGTCCCCCAAAACAAAACATTTACCGACTTACAATGCTTCCAAGTTTAACGACCACCAAAATATGACAACATTAGTTAAGTAATTACAACCCATATTAACACAACCCATATGAACACAAAACGGGCCTTATATAAAACGTTTCCAAAAGACATCTACAAAAGATCAGAGTTGCGTCAAGCTTAGTCAAACTTCCCGTCATCATCTACAACCCGAACATCTACATCAACTAACCACAATCTGCAAAACATTAAACAACGAGGGATTAGCCAATGCTAAGTGAATGGAACCGTAACCGACGGTTCAACCCACTCATAACAAGTCTTACAACTAAGCAACAACAACAATTAAACACATAAGCACATAACGTTAAGAGGACCGGCGGTTCCTGGTATCCACCCAACCCAGAAACCACGACTACTGGGCACAACGCCATTCCCAGTAATCAACCGATAGCTTGAGTACTACCTTCACTGACTAGGCTTGTTCTCAACTATGTGTCTCAAAGAAACCTCGACAACTACACAGTAGTACCCAAACCCAACCAACAACAGTTGACCTCTGAAAACAACCATATCGCATTCACAATGCAAAAGTACACAACAATAAGCAACAGTTCACAACTGTTATCAACTAAACAACAATTCAACAACAATCACACAACAACACATATATTCAGTAATATAAACAAACAGACAAGACTGGTAGCGGTATGACCAATAACAACAACCTACTGATATAAACAATCCTGGTTACCCGTTGTAACCGAACCCGTTACAACTGGGTGAAACCGAGGACTACAATTCCACTCACCGAATATTATCGTCTGATCACCAACTCAGTGGTCTAATCTTACTGATGGCCGCCCGCTTATCTGAGAACATAAAGATAACAAGTCAATAACTCGTCTCATAATCATCATCATAACATATTTATCAAATCAAGTAATCTCTAAAGTCTAAGTAAACAAAAGTTCAATCAGAATTGAAATTAAAAATCCCGAACTAATGTTTAAAAACTGTAAAATGTCATTTTCGACCCCTAAATGACCCCGAATGGCCAAAAACCGCCTAGGCTATTAGAATATAGTTTTGACCATTGGGCCGTTTCCGAGTGAACATGTGAATCTCATCCCAAACCGTGTTAATGAAATTGTTACATAACCGTGACCATGAAAAGACTTACGCATTTTCAAAATTTACAAAACCCGTCAAAATATTCATGCGAACGCGATCCGGATCAAGGTGGCTGGATCGCGTTCACCTTTAGAAAAAGTTCTGTCACCGAAATACACATGGCAACGCGATCCGGAACAAAGGGCTGGATCGCGTTCGTATGACCAAAACTCGACTATACCAAATTATAACTAAGGAACGCGATCCTGGTTCAAGGCTGGGATCGCGTTTGACACATTTTCAGCAACAAAACTCAGGCATATAACACTTTTCAGCTCGAACCAAACCCCCAAAATCATCAAACTCAAGTTCAATACATCATCAAATGCATAAATTTAACCCCAATAACAACTACCAACATCTTGCAATTACAACAAGCTATTTAACATCAATTTCAAGCATGCATCATCATCAAAACTACAAAATCACCAAACCCTCACTCATGAACTCAAAATGAAGAACACTAACAAATTCTAGCATATAATCACTATGTAATCATGTTAAATCGTTATCTAATCATTTAGAAACATCAATATATGATTTCCAAGCTTCAATCTATACTAATCACATATATTCATCATTTTCCCATTTCTACAAAATAAGCTCAAGAACACTAAGAACATTAGATTACTTACAATCAAATGAGGAAGATGATAGAGAAGATGATGAAACTCAGATTTTCACAAGCTAGATTTAATCTCAATGTTTGTTCTTGATTAATTCCAAAGAGATGAGAGAATGAGAGTTTTTCAAGAACACAAAGGAAAGTAGGTGAAATGAAATAAGTCGGTCCACACAATTTAATCCCACCGCCCCTTTTACAACACAATATAATTTATACCCGTTCCTAGCCTATTGTCTGGAACCCGAAAATACCCGTAAGTCAAAATACTTTTATTTTACCGTCATCTTTAATAAATTAAAACAAGCAATAATTTATTAGTCACTATAAAAACTGAGGCTCTTTTACTTGTTTATTATTAAATAAACCAACCAAACTTATAAAAATACTATTTATTTCCAGGCCCAGAAACAGGATGTTACAAATCTTCCCCCTTAAAGGATTTCGTCCCCGAAATCCAATCCCACACATAAATAGACCAAACACTACAATTACACATAAGCATACCATACTATAAACTATATTACATCAAAGTCAATATAGAATCTACCTTGGTTATTCACTTCGAGCAATTCTTCCACAGTCACTTGATCTCCCACTGTCATTTGAAAAGCTCTAGCAGGCGCCATCTTTCTCTTTTGCCCAACCGATGATGCAGAACCCGAACCAGATCCCGAACTTCCAGCTAAACCTGAACCTTGTCTAACATATTCCGGACATTGTCCTGCCCGATGACCCTCTTTCTGGCAGTTCCAACACACAGACTGAGGAAAAGTACAATCTCTACTACCATGCCCCAATGCTTCACACTTTATGCACCTTAATGTTTGAGGAGTACATGGACCCGAATGCCTCGACCTACAATTGGCACACCAAGGGTTTGGATCACTACCCACCGAGCCCTCACTAAACTCAATCCTTCGGTTCTGACTCTTATTTCCAGTAGTACCACTCTTAGATTGTTGCACAGACTTATTCTTACCCAACTTTTCCCATGCTTGATTGTCACTATGCACCGACCTAGCTAACTCAAAAGCCTCGGTCAAATTACGAGCCAACCTCACTGATGTCCGGTATTGTGGTGGTAAAGTCTTAACAAAATGGGTAATCCTAGTCCTCTCGTCTGGAACCCATTGTTGAACAAATCTTAACTTATCGGTGAATTGATTGATAAGTTCATCCATTGTCATTTTCTCAGAAAACTCCAAATCCAGAAACTCCTGTCTAAGTCTAATCATATCAAACTCAGAGCAGAATTGTTTACTAATCTCTCTATGAAACTCAGCCCAAGTAATTCTAGATCTCTGCTCCGGTGTCATTTGTGCAGTCGCAGAATCCCACCAGTTCATAGCTTGACCTTTCAATAGCTGAACCGCATACTTAACTCTTAACTCATCTTCACACTGACACACATCAAATTTTCTCTCGGTGTCCCTTAACCAGTTCAGTGTCACCATCGGATCATTACCTCCCTCAAAGTCTTTGGGTCCACACGCCTTAAAAGTCTTAAATGAACACAACCTATTCTGCTGTTGTGGAGGAGGAGACTGATAAGCTTGCTGAGCTATCCTAGATTGTAACTCCAAGTACAACTGTTCAATCTTTTTGAGTCTTATCACATCATCTTCCAATTGTATCACATAATCATCTTGATGAACATTCGAAGTACCGCCCTGATTAACATTATTAATTTCTGGAGGTGGAAGCTCAGTTCTAGCAGCATTATTGGGAGTCGTATTCTCATCATCTGCCATTCCTGTACTCACAATCAAACACAACTTGCAACTTGTTAATCGTTAGTATCACCTATACTAACCAATCCCCAACCAAAAGCTAATCCCACAAACCGAAAAGTTTGACTAACACCAAATAGATTTGGGATTGAACATTCGCAAATGCCCAATTCACCCAAACCTATGCTCTGATACCAACTTGTAAAACCCGACCTTAAGCAAACCACATATTTTAATATTTTCAAACCAAAACATATCATTATAATATTATATTTCGAAATCGGAAGCGCAAGTCCCCCAAAACAAAATATTTACCGACTTACAATGCTTCCAAGTTTAACGACCACCAAAATATGACAACATTAGTTAAGTAATTACAACCCATATTAACACAACCCATATGAACACAAAACGGGCCTTATATAAAACGTTTCCAAAAGACATCTACAAAAGATCAGAGTTGCGTCAAGCTTAGTCAAACTTCCCGTCATCATCTACAACCCGAACATCTACATCAACTAACCACAATCTGCAAAACATTAAACAACGAGGGATTAGCCAATGCTAAGTGAATGGAACCGTAACCGACGGTTCAACCCACTCATAACAAGTCTTACAACTAAGCAACAACAACAATTAAACACATAAGCACATAACGTCAAGAGGACCGGCGGTTCCTGGTATCCACCCAACCCAGAAACCACGACTACTGGGCGCAACGCCATTCCCAGTAATCAACCGATAGCTTGAGTACTACCTTCACTGACTAGGCTTGTTCTCAACTATGTGTCTCAAAGAAACCTCGACAACTACACAGTAGTACCCAAACCCAACCAACAACAGTTGACCTCTGAAAACAACCATATTGCATTCACAATGCAAAAGCACACAACAACAAGCAACAGTTCACAACTGTTATCAACTAAACAACAATTCAACAACAATCACACAACAACACATATATTCAGTAATATAAACAAACAGACAAGACTGGTACCGGTACGACCAATAACAACAACCTACTGATATAAACAATCCTGGTTACCCGTTGTAACCGAACCCGTTACAACTGGGTGAAACCGAGGACTACAATTCCACTCACCGAATATTATCGTCTGATCACCAACTCAGTGGTCTAATCTTACTGAGTGGCCGCCCGCTTATCTGAGAACACAAAGATAACAAGTCAATAACTCGTCTCATAATCATCATCATAACATATTTATCAAATCAAGTAATCTCTAAAGTCTAAGTAAACAAAAGTTCAATCAGAATTGAAATTAAAAATCCCGAACTAATGTTTAAAAACTGTAAAATGTCATTTTCGACCCCTAAATGACCCCGAATGGCCAAAAACCGCCTAGGCTATTAGAATATAGTTTTGACCATTGGGCCGTTTCCGAGTGAACATGTGAATCTCATCCCAAACCGTGTTAATGAAATTGTTACATAACCGTGACCCTGAAAAGACTTACGCATTTTCAAAATTTACAAAACCCGTCAAAATATTCATGCGAACGCGATCCGGATCAAGGTGGCTGGATCGCGTTCACCTTTAGAAAAAGTTCTGTCACCGAAATACACATGGCAACGCGATCCGGAACAAAGGGCTGGATCGCGTTCGTATGACCAAAACTCGACTATACCAAATTATAACTAAGGAACGCGATCCTGGTTCAAGGCTGGGATCGCGTTTGACACATTTTCAGCAACAAAACTCAGGCATATAACACTTTTCAGCTCGAACCAAACCCCCAAAATCATCAAACTCAAGTTCAATACATCATCAAATGCATAAATTTAACCCCAATAACAACTACCAACATCTTGCAATTACAACAAGCTATTTAACATCAATTTCAAGCATGCATCATCATCAAAACTACAAAATCACCAAACCCTCACTCATGAACTCAAAATGAAGAACACTAACAAATTCTAGCATATAATCACTATGTAATCATGTTAAATCGTTATCTAATCATTTAGAAACATCAATATATGATTTCCAAGCTTCAATCTATACTAATCACATATATTCATCATTTTCCCATTTCTACAAAATAAGCTCAAGAACACTAAGAACATTAGATTACTTACAATCAAATGAGGAAGATGATAGAGAAGATGATGAAACTCAGATTTTCACAAGCTAGATTTAATCTCAATGTTTGTTCTTGATTAATTCCAAAGAGATGAGAGAATGAGAGTTTTTCAAGAACACAAAGGAAAGTAGGTGAAATGAAATAAGTCGGTCCACACAATTTAATCCCACCGCCCCTTTTACAACACAGTATAATTTATACCCGTTCCTAGCCTATTGTCTGGAACCCGAAAATACCCGTAAGTCAAAATACTTTTATTTTACCGTCATCTTTAATAAATTAAAACAAGCAATAATTTATTAGTCACTATAAAAACTGAGGCTCTTTTACTTGTTTATTATTAAATAAACCAACCAAACTTATAAAAATACTATTTATTTCCAGGCCCAGAAACAGGATGTTACAGTTTCTATATGAGACGAGGTTTAGCTTACATATGTATAGGAATAACTTATCCTACACTGAATTATACCGGAAAACATACCGGCTAACTTTTATACACTGGGTAACATCCCACATAAAACTAATGTATGCTAAACCACTTAGTTTCTATATGGGACTGATAGAGTCTAAATTATGCTACGACACTACTGACCGTTACAAACTGTATGAACACAGCAAGACTCATTGGATCCGAGGAATTAGTAATCCAAAACATAGTAATACTTACGGGACGACCTGGACATGTAGACATAACGGTCGGGAAGAATTCGAACCTCTTCATTTCTTGAGTAAACGGTAGGCTTAAGTCTAACAAGGGGAGAGGACTTGGATGTCTTAGAATTAGACATATTACATAGTCGGCCTTAGTAACACGCATACTTAGGTTTTGCTTGAATTTCGGGACGAAATTCTCCTAACAAGGGGAGAATGTGACACCCGGTCAAAAATGGCATTTTTCGCGGCAAATTTAAACTTTCAAATCACGTATTATTTAAGTATGATACCGAAGTAATCGAGTACGATTTATATAATTATATATAAATAACGTGAAACGATTATTTAATAATCGTATATAAACAAATCCGAATAAACACGAAAATATTTTTAATAAATATTTTTATTAGATTATGTTATGTGAACGAATAGAAATAAAAAGTGAACCTAAACAGTTATATGTTATATATACATAAAACGTATTATAAATCGAACAGAAACAATTCTAAAACGTACCCAAAGGCCAAAATCATAAAAATTCTATTTTTCTCATTCGTCTGAAAACATTTGGAACATTACCTCAAAATATGAATTCGTAATTCAAATGAAATTTGGCACCCAATTGGATACTCGCAGTGATAAATGTACAAACCTAAAACAGTCAAAAATAATAAAACTGTTATTTTTCTGACCATAAATAACGTATCTGGAGAACATCTACAAAATAAAAATATAAAATATTAAAGTTAATATTGCACTAATTATACCCGTACCCGAAATTAACGGGTTAAAAATTAACCACCAAACTCAATTATTGAGAGACATTCTCCTGTTTGTGAGCCATACTCCGATTGAAAATTTTAAAACCGTATGAAATATATATGCTTCCCCAAACACTGGAGCTCCACACACCCATCAATAATTCCTTCACTTTATTTTCATTTTTTTTCCTTCCTGTGTAAGCAAAGGCAGAAGCAGTGGGCAAGAAAGTAGCAACAAGTAATTAACAACAAACTAATAACAATAATCATCGTCATCTTCCGTTCACCATCATCATCAAACTCATATCATTGTGAGGAAAACTTTCTCCATTTTTTTTTTCTTTCATAAATTGTTGTTACAATTGCTAAATATTGATGATTTTGATAGATTGAAAACTAAAAACAAATAGAAACTTAGTAAAAATGAATTGTTGGTGATGATGATTCTTGAGTAAAAACTCACTCACGTGTGTATAATTTTGCAAAACATATGTGTATGATAGTTGTATAAAAGCCCTTGTAAAAGTTAAAAGATTGTGTATTATAACTTGGTGGAAAACATAACTTAGAATCATAAGCAAAAATTTAGAATGATACGGACGAATTTTTTTTAAGTTCAAAACAGAGCCGATGGGTTGAGATTGAAATACCCGGATGGGTAAGAACCAACTGCCACGTGAGGTCATTCATAATAACCAAAATGGGTGGTTTGTTATATGTTAACTTACTATTATTAGATGTTACTATATATAGAAAAATTATTAACGTAGTATTAATTAACAAACATTAATATTATCATTAACTTTATAGGTTATTAATTAACAAACATTAATATTATTATTAACTTTATATAATTATACACAACGACAAATAATATGGGTATAAATATATATACATTCGGATAAATATATATCTACAACGAAACAAAGAAATTATATACGATATAATATAACTAGTACGTTTTATAAATGTACTTTTTCAAAGTATACAACGAAACGGGTATAATAATAATATATTTTGGAAATTATTATTTCAAAATCATCACCAACAAATCGTACACATTTTAACTCAAACAATCTTTCAAAGCAATCAAATCATTAATATAATATCAAGTACTTATGTTAATATATATCTCTTGCGCTAGGACGCTAGAGGTTACTGGTTCGGAGAACCTCCTTACTTGATTCCTGCTTTACATTGATCGGTGACTCAGGTGAGTCTCACGGTCCCATTTTCATTGTTTACTGTTTTTAAATTCGGGGGAGATGCAACACAAATTGTTTTAGTGATCACAAGTTATTCGGTTAGTTAATTTAATTATTAACTTGTTCATTGTTTCAGTTATTATTGTTGGTATTGATTTTCATTGTACGGTATATGCACGAGTGTTTTAATTCGGTAAAAGTCCTCATCAGTGTATGGTTCATTAACTTAATAAGGCGCGATTACTAAAAGATAGATCTATCATGGGAGTGACGTCCCCATCCGGGTTGCTAGCTACAACCAAGTAAAAACGGGTATTTTAGTAATTGTCAAGGGTGTATCACCAAGACGGGAGGCAAAGATCGGGTTAGGCCTTGAATCATAGCTCAGTGCAATATCAGTGTCGGTCTTAACATTGTTCGGTAACCTTAATGGTTAAATCATAGTTCGGGAACCTAATTGGTTTATCATTGTTCAGTTATATTACTTATCATTGTTCGGTTTATATTGCTTAATTATCGTCGGATAATCACGTTGATCACATCAATGTTTATTTTAAACCTGTGAGATTCACCAGCTTTATAGCTGACCTTTTAGTGTTGTATTCTCAGGTGCTCAATAGTAGGATGGCCCGCAGGATACGCTAGCTAGTATGAGTCACATGTATCTATTTAAACATGAAGATTTTCTAGCATCATCTTTTGTATTAATGGTTATGTATTAAAATCTTCAAAATCAATTGCGAACTCGCTATCTTTGTAAACTTATAACTTCAAAACAATGTACTACTTTTGTAATATATTATAAACGTCTCATGTAGAGTCATTTGCTTGTAATCTTGGTGCTTGATATTTGATTAGTGACGCCCCGACCCGACCGCTTCCGCAACCCGAAATTGGGGGTGTCACACTATGCGGTTACATCAAGCTTGTATAATTATTGTAAGTTTGTAGGGACTGATTTTTTTTTAAGTTCTATCAATTTACAGACATAAAATTATGATATAAAGTTTCTTTTTTGCTGTTCGTATTAGTAGGCTGGATGCCAATCGCATGCAATTAAATTATTGTTTTTTATATTAGCTGATAAAAATTGAATGTTAATTCACCCCATTGCATACAAAGATCAATGTTGTTGATTCAGTTTGTTGGTTGTGAAAGTGTTGCACCAGAAGCAAAGAAGCCACCATGGCCCATGGGTAAACCAAGAAATTGAGAAGAGCTTTGATATTTGTGAACATTGCTATGAAAAAGGATAAATTTTGGTATCATATAACTCAATTCCATTCCATTGCATAAAATAAAATAACCAAACAAAAGAACTCATTTCATGAGTTTGATTCTCTACTTGTACCAAACAAAAGAATAGATTTCATTCGTTAATACTCATTCCCTTTCCTCACATTTCCATTCTCTACGATTCCATCCTACCAAACGCACCCATGTATCAACTTTTATTCTACTTCTTCCTCGTCATAACACTACAAGAAAAAAGGGCTTTAGTGACTACTTTATTTTACATCACTATTTACGAAGTTTTGTGATGAGAAAAACACTTCAACACTAATGTGACCAACTCTAAAATAATTAGTGACAAAACTATTAGTAGTCATTGAATCGGTCACTGAATTGTATGTTGAGCGTGTTCAGTTAAAACTAGTACAATGATAAGAATCATAGCAGGACTGACGCATGGAAGATTCGAAATCATATTGAAAACAATATATATTATAATTTTTCTTGTAGTTTTTCTTTCCACATCACATCCATGTATCAAGATTAGTTAATATATATACCAAGATTAGTTATTATATATAAAAATATGTCATCAGGTGTAAAGCTATCAAACCACCTAAAGAGGGTCCCAGTACGTACTCAATTAGAGCACACAGAGTGCCTCCCTCATCCTCGCCGTTTTCGCCACGAGAACGTCGAAGGCCGGCGTTTTCGTTCAATGTTTTGTTTCAAACGCTGGAATCCGGCCGTTTTCTTTTCTTTTTTTTTAATTTTTTTTTTGGAGCTCAACGGTTAGTGTGTAAAAAACAAAAAAAAAAGTTTTGAAATTTTTTAAAAAAGGAGCCGTTTGAGGAATGTTTTGGTTGACTTTTTTTTTTCAAAAATGTTTCTTTTTTACACTATAAATACACCCACTACTTCCACCATTTTTCCACACCAAAACACTCTTCTTCTTCATCTTTTTCTATCTATATACAATTCTTAAACTTTCAAAATGTCTCAAAAACCAAACCCGAATGACCTAAACAACCCATACAACCTCCATTCTACTTGGAGCCCATTTACACAAAGCTACAACCCACAAAGCTACAACCCGCAAAACTACAACTCACAAACACCACAATCATCTTCGTACAACCCGTATCTACAAACTTACAACCCGCCACCACAAACTTACAACCCGCCACTACAAACACCATCCACCCAAATACCGCAAATCACACCCGAAAGTCACATATATTAAAAATGGCAAATGATATCTTCAACCTCCAATTTGATAAATCCACTAAAAGTATGCATTAACAGGTTGTACTGTACAGCCTGTACAGCCTGTTAATGCACACTTTTGGTGGATTTATCAAATTGAATGTTGGAAATATCAGCTCCCATTAAAAATAGCTTATCATCATATGAATTATTATGTATGTTTCTATATGCTAACTACTACACAATATATATATATATATATATATATATATATATATATATATATATATATATATATATATATATATAGGATTTGTATAAAAGAAATTAAGATGTTAAAAAAATTATATATCGAAACCCGATAAGAGTGCATGGAGTGGAAGCATTGCCATCAAAATTCCAGTTCGAGAACGTTCTCCGACGGCACTCCCCGCTCACCGATGGCGTTCCCGAATGGCATGCGGACTGAGCTGTGAAAAAAGGTTTTATCCAAAGGTTCAATTTAATTCAAAAAAATAATCAAAAAATTATTTATTTGAGAGCAATGAAAACTCAGTTACCTCCAATCCCCACTTTTTTAACATCAATATTGTAAAAATAATATCACCACACTACGGCTCTATATGTGCTCTAAATAGTTATATATCTCGAAGGTACATGAAAAAGCTACAAATATTGTTTACCGGACAATAACACTAAAACACAGTCAAAGACCGAAAGCAATTAATCATTCATGTAGTACTACTATTACCCAACAATTTAATTGATAATAATGCTTAACTTCAACTAATTGGGTGAGTATTAATGTTTGTACATTATAATAAACAGAAAAGTAAATCACAAAAGACAACATCCGCAATCAGTTGTCATTTTGATTATGTGTTTAATTTATAAAATTTTAATCTACAGATTACTAAGACAACGGTTGCGCTGCAGTAACAAGTTCATGAGAGTAAGATAGTAAACTACTTCCATTTGCATCACATTCGATCTTCATATGCTCTAGTATTCTACTCATCACAGAGTCAGCCTTAGCACACATTCTTGAAAAATATGGTTGCATCTCAGCTTTCTCTAATGTTGGCCGTTTTGTTAGTAACTCATTAATGCGACTCACGAGTGATATGATATGACTAGTCTTTCTTTCCCCTTGATTAATCTGCTTTTTCAGATCTTCCCAATAACTATTGATCTGTGCAACCCTTTTTGGCATGTCAAGTGGCAATCTATTCCATGGTTGTGGCCTCATTTTTTCCTTATCGTTCTTCGTTGGTGCATTCTCCTCATCTAGTAGCACCGTTAGTTCGGCCATAAGGCCCCACGCTCTTTTGCCATCATTCACAACTCTAATATCCTGCAGTGTTTATAGAATAAAGTTTTCTAAAATTCGTTAGAATAGATATCCATTTATTGCAAGAATTCCTAAATTATAAACTCCCTTTGTTTAAAAACTAGTTTAAGACCCGCGGGATTACACATAAAAATTTGTGATAATTCTTACGTTAGTACACAAATCTTATCCTATTTAACATGTTACTCAACCTACCTGATCATCCCGTTTTGACACCTTTGAAAGAGATTGTATACTCAACCTACCTGATCATCCCATTTTGACACCTTTAAAAGAGATTGTCATTTAGGTTTGACATAAAAAAATATAAGGTATTGTCATTTAGGTTTGACATAAAAAAATATAAGGTTACCACACACTTGGGACTGAATGGAAACTTACAAAAATCAATGGAACCCATGATTCCATTAAACGCATAAATGAATAAATTCTTCACTATGATCATTATGCCATTTCTAGGGAAGCTCATTTTCTATAAACAAATTATAAGTGTAGCAAACATGAGTGGCCGAATGAGCTAAAATTGCTTGCACACTCACTGAAACAAAAATCATATACATATATACTGGGAACAATTAAATTAAGAAAATTCCCTGCTAGGTCTTGTAGAAAACCTTGCGATTAAGAAGGAAAAAACGCTTGAACTTCCATGCAAATACCTTTGAAATAACAATGGCAGAAATCAAGATGTATTATTGAAGTAAGAACAAACCCTTGTGATTCACTAACAAAAGCTGGAAGAAGTGATAGGAATCATGATCAGAATCAACATCATATTGCTAGTACAACCAAAATGAGATTACAATATCATGATCAAACATGTAAATATTGTAATGATCCTTGATAAAGTTTCAATCTTTTTTCCCATCTTAGTCACACGTGTCAAGTGTGACACTTTCATATCTCACTGAACTTATTCTCTGATAAATAACATATTCGAGAAATTTATAACCCGAAATTTATCATTACTCTCCACAATAACATTATGAATTCATGATGAGAAGCATTAATTAAAAGTTATGCATAGACTAAGAAAATGTTAATTTAAACCTTGCTACTACACAAGCTTTCGACCTTAACTGTAATGGAGGTTGGATATAGAGTCACGTAGATGGTTCCCAAATGGTCCACTAATGAATCAACCTAAGCTAAAACTGTTGACCCGGCAGACCTATATCCAGTTTTGCTTACTTTATTTTACCCATTAGGCAAAATAATTAAGCTAAAATTCAAATTTCCATTCATAAGTAAAAGGGTCACATTTCCACCTCTAACACTGATGGTGCTAGACGCAGATTATGCTAAACCATCCATATCAGAACTAATGTGATATTTACTAATATTATATCTAGACAAAAGCTTAGTTTGAGTCTTTGATATTGGTTAGTACACAGCAGCTGATCATTAAAAGAGGCAAGTATTCTACAAGATAATAGATATGTAATGTATTCATACCCTTTTTGCAGCTGTCTTGTCTCGTTCGGCACCACCTATCACATAACTGTCAACAAAAAAATAAAGAAACATAAGACCCGTTGTATTGAGGGTTTAATTTAATTAAGAAAATAGCTCAGAAAAGAAGGTATTGCTAAAAAAGTTATTGTTGTCAAAAAATTTGACTACATACATTATACGTATGTGTTGTTCCCAACAGAGTTCCTCGACCTATTCTTTCTTCATTTTGTTCCAAAAGCTTTATCAATTACATAATGTGGTGGATATCTTGATTTGATAATGGATGAGATAAAAATAAGTTTATTAAGTCATGGAGCTTTCGAGGGTCGGTCACATATGGAGTCTCACGCCAATTGGGGTACTGAATAGTGGACAAGAAGTTAAAGGAATTAAAGATCAAACAGGTTGGGTAAGAGGTAGAAATAGATTCAAGCTGAAACGGGTAGATCTATGCTAGAGGTCAAACATTTGTAGCCCATCACTTTTTACTCTTTAGCTAATATTTAGTGTGTCGTAATAATAATAATGATGGTCTAAGCAACTCATACCAAAATAATAAATCAACTCGAAATTGATGATGATGATGATGATGATGATGATGAAGATGATTGTCATTATAACTAATGAAATTATCAACCAACAATGTGATCTCTTCAATATCAGAAACTGTGATATCACACATAAGTATTGATTTTCTCAAAACCAACAGTTTTAAAAAACCATTATAGTCCATGTGATTTTCAAGTGAGAAATATAATGATAATAAAATTAATAGATAATAATCAAGATAAAGCCTTCACTGTTTGTAAACCATCAGTTTAAAAAAACCATTATAGTATATGTAATTTTCAAGTGGGAAATATAATGATCATGATCATAAAATTAATAAAGAATATTCAAGATAAAACCTTCTTTGTTCGTTGTAGCTTAAGCTCTTGTCCATGTCTCATCCACATGCTTATAAAGATAATCAGTCTTCTTGGTTCGTATTGCATTCACCAGTTCATCATCTCAGGGCGTTCGGTAGAAGTGTATGCCCAGCTTTGACATACAAAGTATGTCGTAGCCTATTAGCAACTACTAAAAAAATAATTAAAAATAAAATTGAATGATAGTTGGAACTCGTTAGGTGTGAAAGCACGCAAAAGATATATTCATTTTGACTGAACTAACCAACCCGCCCACTTTTCCACCTATAGCCTAGAACTTCGATCATACAAAGGCAAGGACATCCGCACTCTGTCCTTAACCTATGAAAGGTCATACAATAAACATGTTTTTATTATAAGATCTAGGTATTCAAATCTCAAACCTTGAAAACAAATGCAAATGCACATATTGAAATACAATTCTCGGCACCATTGCATAGAATCTGCATACTGAATATGAAATGTCATCAAAACTAACAAAGACAAAAAATTCCTAAAAATAACATAGTTGTTAGTGAAACAAACATAGATGGTACCACTTGAGTTTTGATTTTCACCATGAGCCACAAAGTATGACCTAAAGCATACAGTGTTGTCCCAACATAGGTAATATATGTTTGACCGACTTCACGGAATCACGGCTTCGGTATATTTAGGTAATATATGATTGACCGACTTCACAAAATCATATATGGCTTCGGTATATCTGCATATATTGCTCAGACGCTGGCCCTAGAAGACTTGTGTGCACAAGTAGGGACCATTTAATGCCACAGTATGAGTTCCATTAGCTAACAAAGGGCATTTTCATTCGGATAACGCAAATGAGAAAAGCTAAAATCAGCTCAGAAAATGATACATGTCATAAGCATCGTAACACAATCTTTGGTATTACTGTTACAAATTTTTATACTTAGGTGTTATACCTTAAAAATATACTTTGAGTGACTTTGAGCAAGTTTACTTGATTTACATTTTCGACGCGTTAAATGTGTAACTTAAACTAATGAAAAGTAAGGTGGGCGGAATTACCAATCCTTGTTTGCGAGGATAGTTAATCAATTATGAATTAAGGTATACATGTATACTAACAGATTTATGTTTTGACACCCAGCCATTGTACAAATTAATAGCCAAGCCGCTCTGATTGCACAACCGTCCTAGAAGATGCTATTTTGATAACAAATTAAGTAACTGATTAACCACTACTGCTTCTTTAAGAGGAAACTCACCATTTCGTTGTGGTTGAATAGTGCAAAGAATACTACTCCTCTAGAATTTACCATCATTTGTTGTATCCAGACTTGTATATTCATACGCTTAGATCAATGTTATATCTAGACTTTTATAGAGTTTACGACGGTACCTCCTCTCCTGCATTATTCATTTCATCCTTGGTTTCGTTACTGCTACTATGTTCAGTATAGTTGCAACTTCATCTTATCAATAATTTTCTTGCAGCTCACCTAAATTACAACAATGAATAGATTTTTCATCAGTTTGTTGTTGTTTTTATAACTCAAAGGTTGAAAAAAATAAAAAGCAACCTAGCACTAAAGAAAACACAAACAACCTTTTTCAACATTTTAAGCAAGAATTCACCTTGACAATTCATCAAACATGTGGTGTGCGTCATGTTGATGTTCTTTAAAAATGACTATGACAATCAAGCAACATTCTTTAATACAAATCAAAATCAAAACCATAAATATATTTAATAGTAAGTTTGTTACAAAGGGATAAAATCGATGAAGAAGCTGTATAGACAATGATGATAATGAATAAATGATCGGAGTCAGTTTGATTCCATCTAAAAAATCTGTATTTCAATAATCATAAATCAAAATCGTATAACTAAAACGTACTCATCAAACCTGATAAAGATTCGTGAAACCAAAATTAATCGAGACTTAAAATCAAAATTAATTAATTGTAATATGTATGAAGGATGACACTCTATGAACCTTAATTTCACACAAAATCAGATTAATAGGCAAAACTTAAATCATAATCGGTGAAGGCAAAATATTCATTCACCCCATTATGTAGTGAATTGAGATCACGAAGA